>VZTJ01004997.1:149924-183088 GCA_013397795.1 Orthonyx spaldingii
GGTGGCGGCGATGGCCCGGCGCTGACGCGGAGCGTTACCGGCCGGCAGCGCACGGCGCCATGGGGCGGTACTCGGGCAAGACGTGCCGCCTCATCTTCATGCTGGTGCTCACTGTGGGCTTCTTCGTGGCCGAGCTGGTGTCCGGATACCTGGGCAACTCCATCGCGCTGGTGTCCGACTCTTTCAACATGCTCTCGGACCTCATCTCCCTCTGCGTGGGGCTCTCCACCGGGCGCATCGCCCGCCGCAGCCGCCGCGGTCCCCGCGCCACCTACGGCTACAGCCGCGCCGAGGCGGTGGGAGCGCTCAGCAACGCCGTCTTCCTCACCGCCCTCTGCTTCACCATCCTCGTGGACTCCGTCCTCCGCCTCGCCCGGCCCGAGCCCATTGACGACGCCCAGCTGGTGCTCATCGTCGGTACCCTCGGCCTCGCCGTCAACGTCGTGGGGCTCCTCGTTTTCCAGGACTGGGGCGCCTGCTGCCGCCGGCAGCGCCCGTCCACCCCTCCGCCCGCGGCCGCCGCGCTGCGGGCCGTGCCCGGTGGCATCCCGAACGGCGGGGCGGATGAAGCAGGTGCCTTTCGGCTGCACTTCGCCTTCCCGCCTTCCCCTGGTGTCCCGCATCTCTCCCCACCCTTCCTCCCCTTCAGCACCCCTCTCACCCTTCCGCACCCTTCCCCATTCCCTTTCTCTACCCCCCTGCTCGTTTTCCCTCGGGACCCGCCGAGCTGTTGGCCCAATCCTCTGGGCCCTTTCAGAGCCCCAAGGCCACCCGTGGGCCCCGGAGGGTTTCACTAACCTCACTCAGGCACCCGCCGCCTCTTTCACCTTGTACTTTACCCCGGGGCTGCTGGGTGTCCCCTCAGGATGGGGGAAGGAGGCGTTGCCCTGGGAACTGTATGGGAAGTGTTTTGGCTTGGATTTTTTCTACTTGTCATCTTTGAAATAAGTTGGTTTTGAGAAGGTTGATGTTTTTTCTGTTTGTAGAACTTATACACAACACAGCGTTTCTTCTTTGAATGCAGGTGATTCACCAAATGACCAAAAAAGCCCTGAAGAGGGGTTTGAGAAGAAAAAAGAGAAAAAGTCTGAAGCCTTAAACATCAGAGGTATGGCATAAGAGTACACTGTTAAGATTATGTTAACTTTAAACACTTTATGGTTTACGTTTCAGATTTACAGACACACACAAATATCAGTAAGAAAGGGAGCAAAAGTCCAGGACTCTTCTATGTAATTGGATCCAGTTATCTCTAATGGAAACGTTTTGATTGTATGAAATAGTACAGGTAGTAACCAAATAGGGTCATGCTGATTTGGCTCTGAGTGTGCTCACACTGATTTTTATTCTTAGAAGAGTGCAGCTGAACATTTGGAAAGGACACCAAACCTACTACACTAGAGGCTTTACAAGAAGGTAACACAGGAAGCTATGAGGTGCATCTTTGAGTGTCACTGATGTAGTAGTTTAGCAGTTTTCCACTTTCAAATGCTTTTGGGCAGAAAACAGAAATTCTTCTAAATCCCAAGGTTGATAATGTTTTCATGTCAGCATAAGGAAAAGCGTTCTCAAACTGGTGCTTCAGCATGGTGTTTTTGCAGGCCCTTGAAGTGTGAACCCACCCCTGTGAGAGTCTGTGAGAGGATCAGCCCTTCCTACATTGTAATTTGGCAGGTCTCTGGGAATCTGTGGAGTGAAACATAAAGCTACTCCCAGGAATAAATTACCCACATGTCTCTCCCTGTCTGTGTAGGTGTTTCTATGCATACACATTAATGTACCTACCCTGAGCAGAGCCTAAAGCAGAAGTCTTTGAGGATATGAAATATTGAGTTTGTCCCCAAGGAAAGGACTGTCAGAAACCTGAATCAGAACAGTAGTTTCAGGCTTCTTATGGTCACCTATCAGCAGCTGATATTCCTCCAAGGTTGTGTAAGTTTGCATTGCATGAATTCAGCTTTAGAGGTCAATGCGGCAGTCAGGCACCTGGGTTTGCTGGAGCTTTTTTGTGTGTGTGTCTGTCTTTCAAAAGTGTTTCCAGAGCTACACAAATGCATCTGTAAGGGAAGATGCTTTGGAAAATCAAACCATCTGCTAGGGCTACAACACCTGCTTGAATGTCTAGAAGCTGGTGTCGC
Source organism: Orthonyx spaldingii (assembly GCA_013397795.1). Classification (NCBI taxonomy): domain Eukaryota; kingdom Metazoa; phylum Chordata; class Aves; order Passeriformes; family Orthonychidae; genus Orthonyx; species Orthonyx spaldingii. Next base: position 152,063 of record VZTJ01004997.1, read on the forward strand.
TGGACATTATGGCATTATAGTGGTAAGATTATTGGAGCAGGATAAGCAAACTGTCACACTCAGGGATGGAGGAGAGAAGAGTAAGGAACCAATTACTTTAGAGAGGGCCTTGCTTGCCTGAACCACAGAGCTTAGGTATAAAAATGCTGGAAGCTTTCAAAAACTGCCTGAAGGATAAAGAGTTTTGTGACAGTTATTTTAAGGTATTTGTCGTCTTTAATTTTTGAAAAGAAATTTTTAAGTGCTGCTTTAGTATGTCACCTTTCCAAAATCTATTTTTATTGTCTTTATAAATATTTCTTGCTTTCATAGCCATAAAGGTATGTGTCTTTGAAATTCTGATTCAACCTATACTTTTCCTTTTAAGTTAGTTACATAGCTATACCTCGTAATCACTTGGCAAAAATTTGTTGTGGAACTGGAACCTCCCTGGAAAACATGGCTGGACAAAATGGATTAACATAGGAATGGATTCCTTGATTTTAAAACTGGTAGGAACAGGAATCCATAAATTCTACCTTGCTGGATTAATTATTGTAGTGGGAAATTATTCCTTTTACATGTGCTTGAGCATATGCAGAATAGTTCAGTCAGATTTTCCAATGCAAGCTGTTGAAAACTGCTACCTATGGTCTTACCATATTGACTTCATTTAGTAAAAATTCATTTTCAGTTCCAGTTTATAATCCTAGCATTTGGGATTTGATAGGGAAATGGGTTCTTTTCTCTCTGGGCCCTAATTCTGTGATGCATTACCAAGATGTGCATATTAATGACATTAAGCATATAAAATAAGCATTTTTCCGAATTCTGTATTCTCAGTTAGTAATTCATCAAAATTCTGACATACTTACTTTTTTCTTAGTTATAAAGAAGGCCTTCTGAAACATTTTCCTGTTCTTTAGAAGCTGTGCTCTCTCGTTAGTTGCCTGGGCAATGCAATTGCATCCTGCCTGTCCCTCTTGTTTGTGCAACAGCTGATAGCCCGTGCTGAATCAGGATTATTTGTAAATGAAAAGGAAACACTACAACACTGTTAGGAGGAGTAAAACCCCGTGGTAGTGTGCCAAATGGGGCAGAACTTGCCTGACTCCAGCAGAAAGAGCAGGACTCACTACAAGCTTGTACTTTCTTATCTGACCCAAGTGATTTGGAGGAACTCCAGAGGTTGTGGTCTTCATTTCTCACACAGATCAAGGTGTGTGTACAGAGCTGGCAAGAAACAGCAGCACCAGCACAGTTCTAGGGCTAATCCAGTATCCAGCATCATCAAAATGCTTTGCTGTGTGGCTAATGAGTTTTGGGGGAGCCTTTTATAGCTTTTATAGCCCAGATGAAGGGATTAAACGACAGTGAAGCATTTGAAAGTGTATGTGATAGGGTTGTTAAAAGGAGATGGTTCACTTTCTTCTTTCACAGCCCCCAAACAAAAAGTACTGACAAAGAAATTAACTTCATAGAGAGAGAGATATGTTGTGAATTTAGGCATGGGTTAGAATAAAATCTGAGTCTGAACAGTAAAATCAAACAAAACCGGAGTGTGTTTGAGCAGTGATGGGAAGAGGGAAGTTTATGTAAAGTAGTAAAAAGAAAAAGAAGGAAAAAGACCTTATTGGAATTTTATAACTCTATAGCAGGAAAACTGCTTTGGTCATTGCAGTTTAAAGAGCAGCTAAATATGTTACTATAAGAGCCTGTTTTGTGTCTTTACCTTTTATACAAAACCATCTTTGTAAGACGTGAAAGGAGGTACCCAGCATTCCTCTCAACTTGGAGTAGTCCAGGCACTAAACCATGTGACTGACTCTAGAACCAGATTCTGGTTTTTGACAGGTCTGAAGACTAGTAGTATTGATGGGACAAGGTTTAATATGACTGGTAATCAAGCTTCATCTAAAAATTGGAGTCTGAAAGTATTTGGAGCCAGCTTAGATTTCACTTAGGCAATTTTTCCGATTTCAGCAGTGTCACAGAAACTGATGGGGGAGGGTAACTGTTACTGGGGGTGGTCTGTGGCTCTCAACTTCCAGAGTAGAATGGATAGATTTAGTCATCAATTTTTAATTTAGATTTAATGTGCCAGGATCTCTTAATAATCTTCATGCATTTAAGCAAGCACATTTTGTGTTGCCATGGCATTGCAGTTGGACAGCAGTAGCTAGCACACCCTATGTGCTTAATAATGCATCCCACTTAAACAACAGTGCTTCAGTGTCAGTATTTCCCTTACTGTTTTTTCCAAAAGCTGTTACTGAAAACTTTGGTTATGATATTAATGGCTAGAATATTGCATTCTTCATGTCAAGTGGAACACACTTGAAAAATGCAGCATTACAACCCCCCCAGAAAAAAACCCAAAACAAAGCAAAAAACCCCAAACCCACCCCACTAATGGAAATTGTGCCATTTGTTTCAGGTGTTCTTTTGCATGTTATGGGAGATGCACTTGGATCTGTGGTCGTGGTAGTTACTGCTACTATCTTCTATGTACGTCCTCTGAGGAATGCTCCATGTAATTGGCAGTGCTACATTGATCCAAGCCTGACAATAGTTATGGTGTTCATCATCTTGTCTTCTGCATTCCCACTTATAAAGGAGACCTCAGCTATTTTGTTGCAGATGGTCCCCAAAGGTGTTAATATGCAACTACTGAGTAAGTCAAATTTGTTGTTGAAATGCTGTTAATTTTAGTGACGTATTTCAATGCATATGTTATTTGTAGAATGACATGTTTGGATTATTTACTCATAATAGCTCTAAATTCTCAAGAACTGTGAGAAATAGTCACATGCCTGTGTCCTAGCAACATGACTCAAATCTCTCTGGATTAGTTAAAGCATGCATTTTGAGAATGTGGTACTCCAACAATACATCAAACATACCAGGTCTTGAGCTGTTAATGCTTTGTGTGGGTTATTTGTGAAAGAAACAACATTGAGTTACAGTCTTTTCCAACCCTGCTGTGGCTACTTCCGAAAGGCTTCCAAAACATCTTAGAAATTTCCATTAAGATTGGTTAATTTTGTAGCTCTTAGGTGCTGTTCACACTGGTTAATTGTGGAGTAGCACCGGGTATTTCTGCAATTCCACCATGCTCAAGGCTTAAAGAAACCAGAAGATGTGGGGTTTTGGTGGAGGAAGTGATACCGTAATATTTTCTCTGTGAACAGCTGGTAAATTGCCATAAGTGAGCCTGAGGGACGGGTGAATCCAAAAGGAAGGGTGGCCTGTTCATGCAGTCACCTGGAGGCTGAACAGAAGGCAGCTGGGAGTGGATATATTTTATCAAGTAAATCTCTTCTACAATGATAGTTTGGACACTGCTGCTTTTGGATAGGGTGCCTAGTGAGACAGCTGATAATTAGCCAGTACCAAAGCCCCTAATACCTTTCTCTTGTGTCTTCTAGCTGACAGACTAGCTGGTGTGCCAGGGGTTAGCAGCCTCCATGAGGTGCATGTCTGGGAGCTTGCAAGTGGGAAGAATATTGCCACTCTTCATATCAAGTGCCAAACCCCTTCTGATTACCAAGATGCTGCTTACAAAATACGGAAGGTTTTCCACGAGGCAGGAGTCCATTCTGTGACCATCCAGCCTGAGTACCTTGACCACAAGACCTCACAGCTACAATGCAGCTCACCCTGCATCTCAAAAGCTTGTGACTCTCAGCTGTGCTGCAGTCAGAGGGACCCCCCCCGGGCTAAAAGTAATGGCTACATGGAGAAAAGTGAGAGCTGTCTTTCTGCACGGTACAAAGACAATGATTCAAAGAAAAGTGACATTGAAATCCCTATCGAGGACCCAGAGGCAGAGGAGAGCGTGAAAAACGTGAAAAGTTGTGACGTGTCCGATGACAAATCACAGTTGGGTGGTACACGATTTTAGGCAATTCCCTCTGCTCTGTGCCATGTTTTCATGGAGCAAACATATCCTATCTGGGAAGGGGGGCATCGGTGGTTGTAGCTGAAGTTGGTGTGGCAAAAAGATTTCTGTGCTTTAGCTGTAAACCAAAATACACCTAAATCCCCCTTGTACCTGAAGTAAGGATTAAGATTTCCACCAAGGCTGTTGCATTCATCTAAGATTTTTGTGATGCAGCCTTATCCAGGGTGAAGTCCTACTGTTAAGAGTGGGTAGGGTGTACCACTCTCTGTCTGCACTGATGTTTGCAGTTCATGGCCAGTGGCACTGGGAAAGACACTCTGGCCTTTCCTGCTGAAGTGAGTTGTTTATTGAAAGCCCTGTGGCCAGTTAATGATTGTACTGGGCTGAAGTACTGTATATTTATAAAGTAGAGGTGCTTTACTGATCCTTAAACCCCATTTTTGCATGGACAGTTCTTTTTTGAAAGTAACACTTCTGGCTAGTGGGGTTTGTGAATGAAATTAAGAGTGTTTAAGGGGAAGCACTCAGGAATTTTGACTTGTGCTGTTTTCTTGATTGACTTCTGTATTTAGGGATGAGCAGAAGCTGGTGTTGCTTCTCTATAAGTAATACTGGAGTCCCAGCCTAATCACAGATGAGTGTGCTAAGGAATAGACTGCTTGTCATGGAAGAAAATAAGTACCTACTGACATTGTACTGATCCTAGCAAATGGAAATGCAGGCAGTCATCCAATTAACTTTTATCTTTTTCATTGTTGAGATTGTACAACTCAGTATTTTAAAATTCTTTTTATCCTTCTGGCAACACAAGTTCCAAGAGCCATAGTCTTATTTCATCATTGTGCAGGATGACTGCATTATCTTTAACACTGAGTCTGTCATTATTCATGCTGAATAAATAAGCTAATGTGTTTATTATGAACAGTTGGAATTCTGCAATTCTATTGCTATGACGTAATTTAATGTTGTATTAATTAAGGAAGCACCTTTAAAGTTTTGTATGCAGTATTATCTCTTAGCAGGAGCTTCAAAAAAATTAAACTGGGAAATTTTTCCTGGTTTAGTCTCAATCATTTCTTGTTGGCTGGTTTTAAAGGTCTGAACCCTACCCTCTGCCCTGACCCTCCTCCGCTGCCCAAAGGTGTATCTCAAAGTGTATTTAGTGAAGCAGTTCACTACTTGCTGCTTGCTCTTTCTGAAGATATGCAAGAGTTTTCTAAGGAAAACAAGGTGATGTGCCCTGTCACCAGCGCTGGATTTCAGTCAGGTGTGTTCCACAGGTTTCTGGGAGAGGGTACTCACTACCCAATCCACACTCAGTTCTAATGCTTGGTCTCCCTGGCTATGCAGATCAGATCCAGAAGATTCCAGATACATTTTGCTGGAAAAAGCAGCCTTTCAATGGTCTGTGTGGCCTGGAGAGGCTCTTTGATCCATTTATTCACAAGGACACCTTCGTAAAATACTGGTGTCTTTACCTCAGTGACACCTTAACAGAAAGAGCAAATTGATTTCCAGCCTGGACTAGGAAAATACCAGGACCTCCTTGTAAGGATGGCTTAAAAGCAGTCAACTCCTTATTAATAAAGATGATTGCAATAATTCAATGAATATTAAAACACAGAGCAGGATATTTTACTGCTTAGAATGTGGTATTTACTGAAGCAGTGATTCCAGTCTAAATAGAACATTTCTAGAATTGTAATTACCCCTTTTAAATAGTTTTTTGTGTGAATTAAGATATTTTATACCATTTCTTTGTAAGTTTGTATTATATAAATTGACCTATTTATTAATATAATTAAGAGCTTGATCCTCCAGCTACTTTGATTCTGTTGGCAGCAGCAGGATCTTGCTTGGCAGTTATTGCATGAGTTAATGTAAATCAGGAAACATTGTAAGAATTCCTCTGTCTTTTAAAAGCATGTGCCATGAAGTAAGACAGTCCTTTCTTCTGTTGTTTTTTTCCCCCCTCTTTATTTTCATCTATGATGATGTTTAGATGTAAATAACAAATACATTTATCGTGTTTTTGAGAACTGGAATAGAAAGCTCCCAAAATAACAGCAAAGTCTGTGGGAGAACTTTCTTCCCAAATATCCTCTAAAACAAACAACCTTTCATAATTATGCATTTGTGTCTTAAATCAGGTAATTTTATGTGTGTGTATATATATACACAGATATGTTTTATTAAATGATTGAAAGCTGAAGTGGCAGTATTTACTCTGGGATTAAAGAGAACTAGCCTTTTTGATGTTGGGGCATTTGTCAAAATGCAGAGTTTTTATTCTTCCAGTGTTAAAACCGTGGCTATGTATTTTTTTTTAAGTCTTAAAACTGTTGTAACCTGAAAATACAATGAAATAACATTCTTAAACTTTTTTTTCTCTTGTCTGGTTGAATGTACTGTAACTGCTGCCTGTGAATAAATGGGAAAATACCAGGGGTTATAGAAATCTTCATATCTAGAAAACAAACAGATTTTAAACTTGCTTTATTACTTGAGCAAGCAAAACCAACAGACCGATGTTATTTATGACATAAACCTTGCTCTTTTTTGTGTTGGGACTTTCAGGGTATTCAACTAAGGTGTCTAACCAGCATCTTTGCCTTCCTTTGAGTAACAAAATATTTTTCTCCTGTACTGTGTGTCCCGTCTCTACTTCTGTGGGAGACTTCATTCCAATCAGTGTGTATTTTTTACTGGATGATTTCCCTTCAGTTCCTGGCACATCTCTTCTAATTCTGTTGAAGCAGACTTCCCTCATGTTGGGATACATGTTTGCCTTTATCTATGGGCATTTGTTCTAAATTCAATTTTGTAGCCTATTGCACTGTAAAAGCTCTGTTCTGGCCTCTTTAACTGAATTGCTTTGTTTCCCTCCCTGACAAATGCAGGTTGATTGTGCTGTTCTGTCCTTTTAAGCACTGCCTTGTGATTGTCTCTCATGGCTTTTGGGTTCTCCTGCAACGATTGTCCCTTTCTGTTCGTTGCTGCTGGTGGCAAAGGAAATCTGCTTAAATTATGTGTGACTTTGAGCTGGTTGTCCAGCTCCTGTGGATATGATCCATAGCCAGTCATACATGTGACCCAGTAAGAGAATGATGATAACTTTGCTAGGCTTGCCAGATCATTCTGGAGTAAAAGTGAAACCTGGAACAAGTTAACATGACGTTGAAAGCAAAAGCAATTTACTGACCTTCATCAGTCGTGTGCCTTTTCTGAAGGGGAATCAATTTTTTGTCATGGTTTCATACATGCCCAAAGTGCCAGTTTGATTTTTAATGTTTTCTTGTTCTGTGACTCTAAATGCAGGTGTTGTCTTTGCTCTTCATTATAAAGAAAACTGCTGCTATTTTCAGGAGTATTGACTTTGTTTTACCAGTTTTTAGTTTACTTCCTTTTCCTTGTCTTCTTTGCAATACTTGCTTTGACTCATAGTGTATGTTTTTTTCCTCTTAATGTTTTTTTTGTTGTCTCTTCAATAAAAGCAGGATGGTTTTGGTAGCCTGGTCACGGTGATGTACCAATAATACAGTTAAGAAATACCTTTTTATGCACTGGTTTAATTTTTTGCACTCCATTCTATTAAAATACACCCACTTTCTGGTTTTGCTATGTGACACACCTTACCATTGCAAACCACTTTTTGACCTTCGTTATTTTTTTCCTATTCTTTCCCTCTCCCATTCCTGATTATAATGCTTGCTGTCCTGAATACTCCCTTCTATTCTGAACTTTGAAGGGAACATGCCAGCACCTGAATATTTTCCGAAGTGAAGTTCACTACCCAAATTCTATGGATGGCTTGATGTGAGCTACTCCAAGGACTATTTTGTGTCCTGTGGTCTGTGTAGAAGGGTTGTTTAAGTAGTAATCCTGAGATATGAACACATGTGTTTATGTATACTTAAATTCTTCATAAACACTCTACCTGAAACAACTTCCTAAGAAATGTTGATTTCTAAACCTGGGAAAGTAAAATGAAATCAGGAGGGTTCATTAGTCACTCGTTAATATCTTGGGGGAAAGCTTGGGAAAAGATAATTCAAAAGCTAGAAACATTCCTGTAAGTTCTACTACTTACTCTGCTGTACAGTGGAAGCACTTTCTATGTTAAATACTTTGTTTGAACAGTGATACCTTGATGTGAGGGTGTCACTGTATAAGATTGTTACATTTATGGAGCTGTGGTGCTTAAGAGGTTCCTCCAGTTTTTCTGTTCCTTATGTGATTTCATGTGCCAAAATGTAATTTCCATGATTGCTGAATCTCACTGTGGTTTTATGAACCATTAGTGAGAAATTACTTAAGTCTTATGTAAAGCTATATTTTTATCAAAATGAAGTTTGAATGTCGTGTAAATAAAGTGTATTTTTAAATATATCTTTGTTCTGAGCTTGGTGTATGATAACACTAGGAAGCTTGTGTATATTTGGATAAGTGTAAACTTTGTTCTCATCCTGTCAGCTTTTTAATGTTACAAATTTTGTATATGTTTAGAAAAAAAGGGGATCAACACTCAAAATCTTTTCTTCTGCAAGCAGCCTTGCATTTTGCCACATGGAGAAAGTTGAATGTGTATATTGTGATTCTCACTTCTGAGTTTCATGACCTGAATGTGCATGCTAGAAATAGGATGAGGTCTAACACTACAAGTTTAGGTGCTGGTTTTGGAGCAACAATCATGGAGGTGCCCTCATATGTTTCTCTCTTCTTAACATCAGTATCAGGTATCTGCCACCTGGTCCCTACATTGTTGCATCCAATTATCCAATTGTTCATGTCCCTACTTATTTTGTTAACAGTAATCGGTAAGGAGGCAGTGGTCATTGTGCTTGGCTTTTTTTTAAAATCTTTTGAGTCTGAGTGGCAGATGTTACATAAACACTCCATGAGAAATTCAGTTCAGGTTTGGCCAATACGTTGCCTGTGCTCATGTGTGTGGTTGGTGTTACTCAGCTTGTAGCTGATGGATGACTAGTGCTTTGGAAGACAGAACTGAAAAATTTTTAAAGTAATTCCTGACAAAATGAAAATTATACATAGATTCACAGAATATTAAGGGATTGGAACGGACCTTAAACATTACTTAGTCCCATCCCCCCTGCCATGTGCAGGGATAACTCCCACTAGACCAGGTTGCTCAAGACCATATCTAACCTGGTCTTGAACTCCAGGGCTGGGCCGTCCACAACCTCCCTGGGCATTCTGTTCCAGTGTCTAATCACCCTCACAGTAAAGAGTGTCTTCCTAATATCTAACCTAAATTTCCCCTCTTTCAGTTTGTAGCCATTATTCCTTGTCCTATCACTGAAGTTCCTGAGGAAGAGTCCCTCATGGTCTTCCCTGTAGCCCCTCTTCAGATACTTGAAGGTTGCAATGAGGTCTCTCTACAATCTTCTTTTCTGCAGGGTGAACAGCCCCCAACATTCTCAGCCTGTCTTCCTAGGCAAGGGTTCCTGTCCTCTTATCAACTTTGTGGCCTCCTCTGGAGTTGCTCCAACAGTTCCACATCCTTCTTGTGTTGGGGTCACCAGATCTAGATGCAACACTGCAGGTGGGGTCTCACCAGAGCAGAGTAAAGGGGGAGAATCACCTCCTTTGACTTTCTGGCCACGCTACTTTGGATGTAGCCCAGGATTTCCTTCGCTTTCTGGGCTACAAGCAGCACACATTGCCAGCTCACATTGAATTTTTCATCCACCATCACCTCCAAGTCTTTTTCCGCACGGCTGCTCTCAGTCACTTCTCTACCCAACCTGTAGATGTGTCTGGGATTACCATGACCCGGGTGTAAGACCTTGCACTTTGCTTTGTTGAACTTCCTGAGGTTTGCATTGGCCCATCTCTCCGGCCCATCAAGGTCCTTCTGGATGGCATCCCTTCTCTCCAGTGTGTCGACTGCACTGCACAGCCTGGTGTCACCAGTGAACTTGCTGAGGGTGCCCTCGATCCCAGTGTCCATGTCACTGACACAGATACTGAATAGTATTGGCTACTGCAGTACTGACCCCTGAGGGACACCGCTCGTCACTGATCTCCACGTGGACGATGAGCCACCACTCTTTGTGTGCAGCCCTCCAGCCAGTTCTTTATCCACTGGGTGATCCATCCATCAAATCCATGCCTCTCCAATTTGAAGACAAGGGTGTCACACAAAGGATGTCAAGCACTTCATGTAAGTCCAGGTAGAGGATTTCAGTCACTCTGTCCTATCCACCAAAGCTATAGCCCCATCATAGAAGGTCACCAGATTTGTCAGGCATGATTCCTACTTTGTAAAGTCATGGTGGCTATTACCAGTCATCTTTGTTTTCCATGTGCCTTTAGCATAGTTTCCAGGAGAATCTGCTCCATGATCTTGCCTGGCACAGATGTGAGACAGACACAGATTTTGTTGAGAACCTCAACCTTCGCTTTGTTCAGGGTAGCCAGGTCTCTGGTTTCCTTACGGAGAGGAAAAATATGCTAAAGAGGAAAAAAAAGTTAAGAACAGAAAATAAATGTTGAGGATTTAACCTAACCATTATTGGTTGTACGTGAAAATTACTACAGCAGTGCTGTCCAAGTGATCCTGGGATTATTTTACAAAGATATGAGATCATACTCTGATCAATGCATATTGAATAAACACCATTTTAGTACAGGAAGAGCAAGGGCTGATAGATTTGGACTGTGTGGTTTTAATCATGACATCTAAGGAAGAGTTTCCCTGTTGCACAGACTGACATAAGGCTTGAAATTCAAAGACTTCTCTACAGAGAGGCCCTTATTTTCTATCTCGTTCCTTCTGGAGAAGAAGGTATTCTCCACCTTAGAGGACTGATACTGTTTTGGTACTTTTCTACTCTCCAAGAAGCCACAGAAATAGGATGAGTTTGGGCTGGATGTGGTAGATTGTGTTTTTAAAAACAGCTTCTAAAATAAAGTCCACAATCTGAACACATTCTTATGTATTCAGTATTAATTTATGCAAAATGTTTACATATTCAAATTATAATATATATTTGCAATTACAGTTGATGTGTTTCCAAATGTGTGATTCTAAACCCATGCATTTCTGCACAGATATTTTAGGTGGCTTCTGTGGACTACCCACAAGTGGGTGTCCATCTGCTGAGGGTAAGTACTTTCTGATCTGGTGGAGATCTTGCTTTGACTCACAGCTGTAGTGAAAAGTAAGGAAATAGCAGTGATCACAAATCGGGCATGAAGGGTCAGTTAAATTCCCTGACAAATTTAGAATATATTTGGGGGCAAGTTAGTCAATCTTCCAGTTAGGATAAGGTGGAGGTTCAGTAAAACAGAATAGGAAATGTGCAATGAAATGCCAATGGAAGTTAATAAGGTATTCCTAAGGGATAAGTAAGCCTCTGTCTCTTCAAGGACACAAGCTTTGCCCTCTGATTGAAATATGGAATTTATTGTTGAGTCCTAGTCATATTTTATAGGCAAAGAATTATTTTGCTTTAAAATGGTAGCCGGAAAAGCATAACTGCAATGCTTACCATCAGCTCTCTAGAGAGCCACTGGAAGTTTGTGGTTGAACTTGTCTCTGCTGAAGTGATATTGGCAGTCTGATGAAAGAAGCACATATCTTGGTCAATAGAGATATCAGGCATTTCAACAACCATGAATTGTTATCAACTACTTGTATATTAGTCAATTAATTATACCTGGGGACATTCCCAGACACAGAGAGCCGGCACACAAAAGCTTGTATCTATGCTAGGGAGATACTGCTCACTTCAGTAGAGGGTGACTCCCTGCTGATGGCCAGCTCAGATTAGGGTCCTTGACTCTGGACTGTGTCTGGGAATGCCTAGGAGAGCAGTAATTTGGACTGTGTCTGGGAATGCCTAGGAGAGCAGTAATTGGCATAGGCTGTGGAATGTTTGAACACCTTACTAATACAGATGATCATGGTACATTCCCAGCTGTGGTTTGATTTGTCAATATTGTGAGGCCCTTGGTTCCTGAGCCTCCGCTCTGTTTTGCAAGAACCTGCAGGTAGAAAAGGAGATGAGGCTGCTGATGGTTTCTTAGGCTCTAGGGTGGAAAGGTTTCCTGTCTTTCCTCTGCATCAGTGCACAGGGCAAGCTGGGAAGGGAGAGGCTGCCCTGATCAGCAGTGCAGTCAGCAGATAATGCTATCATTTCAGCTACTTGCATGGCTCTGGAAATGAAAGGTGCAAGGCAAATGGCACGTTCGTTATGGCACTGCCCTTTGCTTTACCTCCTTCTGGTCCTAGTACATTCTAATTTTTTTTTTTTCAGTGTTCACCCATGTTTAATAAAGCTCTGTGTCTGTTTAACCACACATTGCTGACCACCCTGTGGTGAGGAGGTGGAAACAAACTATGGTAAGAGGCTTCAGGGTACATGTGGGGAAATAACCCAGTGATGACTTTATAAAGGTCATTGATATGACACAGTAGGTCCACAGCCTAGAGTACAGAAAATTCTGCAAGAAAAGGATTTTTGATTCAAGAGGTAGAAAGCAATCCTTTTTTCAATGAAAGCCTTAAAAATCAGTCTTGCAAAAAGCATCCAATGTGGATGAGCTGATCCCTCAAGTTGTAAACCAGGAAATACAACAGGCAATGGGAAATCAGCTCAGTGAATGCCATGACATCTTGCAGAGCAGCAGTCTCTTTAATCAGCTGTTTCTTTTTAGAGTTGCTGTATGAAGTAGTGATGGTAGCCTTTCTGCATGTCTCAGTTTCCTTTCCTCTGCCCAAACTGGTCACAGTAAGTGTTTTCTTATGGCCCGGCTTTAAGCGCCTGGCAGTGTCCGGGGTTTATGCTGTGACAAAACACCCACCAGCAGCACAGTACCTGCAACTCTTTGTGCTGGTGGGTGCACGCTTCAAATAATTGCCCCGAAATGATTTTGGTGACATTGTCATCTGAGGAACACCCTTCTACTCATAAATGTCTCTGATGTTTAATTTCTAAGAGTGGAAGTGGGTGTTCAGTGAGCCCTATATTGTCTGGGTGTAGCTTGATAACCCATGACGGAGGGAAAAAATCATGGCCCCCATGGTCTTTGCTTGGTGCTCAGAGGAGTTGTTCCCCAGCCCTCACTGAGGAGGAAGAGGGTCCTGCTTCTCCCCCACAGCCAGGCCAGCTCTGCAGGGGAAGACCTGTGGTGGATCATCTCCTCTTCATGTCTGTGCCTGTGCTGTGACAAAGGGACGTCGTGCATCCCCCAGGACAAACAGCTTTAACTGTTGATGGGGAAGGATTTGCTGAGGCTTTCAGAGAGGGAAGAGTGGGAGTCTGGGGAACTCCCTCAGTGGCTCCCACAAACCCTGTTCTCTGAGTGCCAGGTGTGCTTTCCAGGATAGTTTCTGAGGCCATCTAGAAGTGGGCAGTGCTGTAGGCATCTTTCTGCCTCCTACTCCTGATGCTTTTTGCTTGAAGGGAAGTGACTTACTTGAAAATGTGTTGAAGCTTTTTACAAAATCCCTTGATTCCCATTGTCTCCAGACATAGTTTTTTTCATCCGTTTGCGGTAACTCCTATTTGCCTCTGCCCTTGATTATATGAAATATGAAATCTGATCTTAACCAATCAGCTCCTTACACTCACAGTGACAGCAAGTCCATCTACCCCTAAAAGTAACACTGGCCTAACTGTTATGCTAATACGCTGGCACTGTGTGCTTGCATTGAAAAGAAAGGAAAAAGAAAAAGCAGACATCCCAAGGCATAGATCTCCCAATAGCGATGAAATTCTACAAAGGATGACATGGATTATGCTTCCTCCTGGTTGTAAGGCAGGGTATTGCTCCTCCAAGAAGGAAACCGATCTTTCTGGGTTAGTGATTGGGCTGACATGAAAGGTATTCCCAAAGCCTGCCTTTGGCAGACTGAGCATCAATGTCCTTGTGTTTGTGCTTCTTTGCCAGGCCAAGAAGGAAGGGATTTGACTCCTGATACAGGAACACAGGAGCAAACTCTCTGCTGGTGGAAGTAAGCAGAAGTGTGTTGGCTAGAGGGAAGTTCTGGCTATTTTCACCAGCTGAAAATCTGTCCCTGTTCTCTGCTCTTCTCCACGTGGTAGGGAACTGGGCTGCCAGCACAGCAAGGAGGGGTTACACAACGACTCAGCCGTCACCTTAAAGGGATGAAAATTTACTTTTCTGGCTACAATGGGGATCTCCAGGGACCATGGAGCAGCAAGGCAATCACTCCCACCTGCTCCTGGTTCCTGTACACGTATGTATATATTATTTCTGGCAAAAGTCAAAGGTTTCTGCAAATTATTTTAAATTTGCAACTCCCAACTAACATTTATGTTAAGTTTCCTTCTGAAAGAAAAACACTGTCTCTCTAAGCACTTTGTGTCCTGGCCAAAGAATAATCATGTGAGGCAGCAGCAATGGGAGGCTGAGGGGAACAAAGAGGAGCCTGGCTCACTGAGCCCTTTCAAAGCAGTTGTTCACTTGGCCAAGGAGTTCGGCAGCATGCCTGTGCCTTCTTTGAATCCAGCATCTCTGTCCAGCCCCATGCCTGCACTGCGTGGGTCAGGGTTACCTTCTTCGTATGGGACACACACAAAGCAAAGAACACTCTGGGCAAATGTGGCTTCAGGACAAGGATCCATAGGAAGAGATGTATGGAGTCTCTCGTAGGATGAAGGTTGTTTCCACAGCAAGTGCCGGCAGCTGTGGGTCTGATGAAGTGGAGAAATGTCTCATATTTAGTGCACATTCACATGTATGCATGTATTTATTTTTGCATATACACACACACATGATACTGACCATACATGGCTATATTTATTACCATGTATCAGCAAATGCAACTTCTTGCTTTAGTCACAGTGCCATTCAAATGTGGTTTACTGGGTATCCCTGATAGCTTCTCTCTGATGTCTCCTTCCTGCTTATCACTTTGAAATTGGTCCAATTCAGTATGTCAGGATTTCACAGCTGCCTTTAACTACCTGTGTGTCTGCCTGGCAGAAACTACCAGTACCTAGCATCAGGGTTTTGTGTATATTTGGTATATTTTCTGTACCATTACTGAACACTGCCATGTGGATCCCAGCTGTGTGAGTCAGCTTTCTGCTAGGTGCTGAAGCTGTGTCAAGGGCAGAGGCATAACAAGTGGGCTTTCCTGTCTTGGGGCTCACACTGATTTCCCCTGCTGTGATTGATCTGGGTAGAGAGGAACACAGAAGCAGTCTTTAAATATAGGGAGAAAAGAAGAGGACATGGATAGCCAAATAGACCCAGTCCCCTTGGAAAAGTCCTCCTACTGCTTTGTTCTGTGGGTAGTTACTACTTCAATATGTCTTTTTGGTTGGCAACAACCACAACCTGACCAGCTTTTATCACCCCCCCACAAGCATGCTGGGCCCTGCTCCACCCTGCCTCTATCTTGGGACTCCAAACTTTAGCCCCTCCAATCCCTTTGATTACTTTCCTTCTGCTTGCTCTTCTCAGATGCTTTCTCACTTGTCATCCAGGGGCCCCCTAATCTCCTTTCTTCCTTGCCCATCTGTTCAGGGTTACCAAACTCTCCCTCCCCAGCATGCTGCTGACCAATTTACATTTGCTGTCTCTCTGTCTGGAGTCCTCCTTAGCTTGGTGCTGCAAAAAATCCAAAAAGGAAGCATTAAATGTGTCCAGGTCTAGGGCCTGAAAGAGCAGCCAGCTTGAAAACTAACTTGCACTTTACACAACTGCTGCTCAATTATATATCTAGACCTACATATTGAATATACATTGCTGGCCAATTTTCTCTTTTTTATTGAATACTGTCAAGAGGTTAGAAAGTTTGAAGATGTGAAAACTCAACTTTGTTACTGTGGCTAAGTTGAAGTGGTTTTTAACACTACTACTATGACTACCATCACTAACATGAAAAGAAAAGGCTATGGTGACTAGTTTCAAGCAATTTGGAGAAGAGGATCAATACAAAGATGCTCTGCAATACTGCTGCTTAAGGAAATACTTGTGAACCCTCAAAGCTTTTGTGGGAAACCATGTAAAATCAGGGGTATGGGAAGTGTTTGGCTTGACTGTTTTCCACAGTCCTCCTTCAGGGTCACATAGTGAATCCAAGACAAAGCTCCTTCCAGCTGCTGAGTATTATCTCTTTGGCAAACACCACAGATAAGATCATCCTTGAAGTCCTGCTCATCCACAACACTGACAAACCAGCCCTTTTTGATATATGTTTTTTGTCCTATTTGAGACCAGGCTGGCTAGACTGCAGCCAGCTGAGTCTGCCATGAGGCTGACCTGTGCTCAGCCCATTTCTGCCTTTGCCAGCTTGGTCCATTTACCTCCAAAAGGAGTGCTCAGAAAAACCCAGACCCTCTCCTGAGGCATGATTTTTCTCAAGACACTGAGAGCATTTTAGAGCACTTGGGGTGAGCACAAGGTCAAGAAGAATGCACTCCCATGTCTCTTGTTCTTGTTTTGTTGTTTGGGGTGGGGAAGAAAAGAGGATGTTTTGGGTTCAGTGACAATAGAGGTTTATACGTGCTCTTTACTCAGCACTATGTGCTTTAGCATAAACCTCCTGACCCCTGGGGAACTGGCACTGTCATGATAACAAGCAGACATTATGAGTTAATGACTATAATAACCTTTCATATGGTAAAAGATTTCCAGGGTTTACAGCTTTGAACCTGCTATCCTATGCCAGATTAATACAACTGTATTTACAAAGTGATTACAAGGGCACTTCTCTTGAGATAGGCAACTTTTCTTGTATGAATGATTAAATTGTTGACTCATTTGACTGCCGTTATACATTTAAAGACTAGAAATCTAACAGATCTTGAACAAAGAGTCCAGGTACTCAACCTTTCAATCTGATTAATTAAAAATGAAGTTCAGCTGATTTGAAAGACTGGTGGTTAAGTAAAAATGAGGTTCAGCTGATTTAAAGGACCGGTGATTCCACCTTCACTGAGATCATGGCCACTGTAAGACCTGTGGAACTGAACCTCATGAACTTCCACTGTGGCATGTATCATGGCTGTTTGTTTTTCCTGGCTGAACCAATGGCCCTGTCCTCTCAATTATTTTCTTTTTAATCCCCTCTCTCCTTTGGGCTTTCATTGATAAGACAATGTTAATAAGGCTGAATTTTATTTGCCCAGCTGGGCATTGTAAAGGAACCCTGTGAAGTCTTGTTTGATCACATACTAAGGGGTAAATGTTTAAAAATGTTAACCTATATAGAAATATCCTGAAGTTTATTGCTCTAAATATTACTAATTTTTCCTTTATTAGGAGAGCATCTGAGAATGAAGGTCAGCTCCCTGTTTTGCCAGATGTCCTAGAAACATAAAATGAGTGGCACTTGTGAACCTGAAGAATTTAAAATGTAGACCAAATTCTCAAACTTCTGGTTGATTTGAGAATTTTTTGATGTGAGTTTTACTTTTAGTGGTGTTTGGTGTGATTAGCTAAACTAGCTGTGGTGAAAAGGGTGTCAGGAGCATGTGTTACTGTTGTTTCTTAATTGCTTTGTCTTGACTTCAGATTTAGTGATGCTGAGTTCAGTTATGAGTTAGTACATCAGGATTTATGCATGTAGCTCTCTTTTAATCAGTAGACTCATTGATTTCAGAGGTTCTATAAATAGCTTAGGCTTAGTATAAAGGCTCAGAAGTTAATGAGTCTACAGCTCTGAAAGGAATGCTCAGACTGACTTCCAGTCCTGATGTCTGTGTCAAGCTTTGTGCTTCATCTGTGGATTCAGAAAGGAAGTTATTTGGTCCTTGGTCACTGGCCTGTCACAGTCAAGGGGTGATAGCCTTTTGTAGGTCTTAGGTTGGCAATAAAATTCAATTAATGCTTTCCAAGAAAAACTTCATGAAGTCTTACACGAAAAGTAGCGGCCTTTACTTTTACAGAAATCGTGCTGAATTAGAGTTGTCTGGGAGCAGAGGTCTGTACTATCAGGAATTTTATTATCAGCCTGAAGCAGTGCCTTTGTTTCTTATCTGCTTACCACAATATGCAGCCAGAAATCTCCTTTCTGTAAGCTGCACACAGAACAACTTAAGCTTTTTTTTAAAACTATGTGGGTTTCTCAGTAAGCAAGGAATGAGTTACGTAGCCTGCTTTTTGAAAGCATGCACCTCTTCTTTTACATGGCTCAGGGATCAGAAGCTCTTCAGGAGTAAGAGAACCATACATGTACATGGTAATTCCTTGGCATGTCTTGCATAATCCTAATGAGCTGCCTTCCCCTACAGCTGCAGTCTGACACTTGCATCTCAGAATGGAATAAGGTAACTTAATGTAAATGGAATCACACTTTAGCTTTTATTCAACAGGAAAAATCAGAATGAGTGAATCGCTGTTATCTTAGTGAAGCCTTTGGCTGCACTTGTATCTGTCTGGGCCTGATGCAACTAAGCAGGATCCAATTCAGTGCTTGCTTGAGAGGCATTAAAAGTGGCCTGCTTAGACTTTGGGTTTATTTCTGAGGAATGGACGGTGACTGTTATGTCTTGTCCTCATCCTCCATCTATGCCCAAAATCCCTCAGGGGAAGGTGAGATGTCAGTAAAACAGAGAAATTGTATGGGAATTCATACTAAATGGTGGGAAGAGAGAGGGCTGAGTCAAACTTCACCTTTAGACTTGAAGATCAGCATAATCTCCAGAGCCATAATGTAAGAGCTTGGCTTTAAGTGTTGCTCTCTTTGCCTTGACATAAGCCAGAGATGCAAGCTGGATAAATATTGGACTGACTTACATCTTTCACTTGCACTGGCTTCATACTGATGTTGCAAATGGAATTAATCCTGGTTCATGCCGGAATAAATCAAGGTAGAGTCTGTACCATGGTATCTTGAATTCTCAGTAGCAAGTCTAATCTGAACTGCAATAGATTTAAAAACCTAGTGCATTTACTAGGCAGTGGATCATGGTCAAAGTTAAAGTTTTTCATGACTCGTGGAATTTTGGTATCAACAAAGGGTTCTTTCTTGAGTCAGTAATAATTCGTAATAATGATTCATTGAAGAGGCAGAAAGTGGTGGTCAAAGGTGAGATGAATCATGCTGCCAGTGGAGCTCCATTTTGCTACTGGTTCATGCCTTCCTAAGCCGGAAGAGAGAGTCATTTTCTGGAAAGTAGCCACGAGAGAGGCTTCAGGAAACTCTGTATTTTTAAACTACCAATGTTTTGGAAACAAAAGCATCCTGTACTTGTTTAAAACCAGCATTTTTTCTCCTCATTGCCACTCCTGAATATACTCATGGTCCTCTACTCTTCTACATGAACTGCACACAGAGTGAGACAGGCAATGCTGCACTGTTGATACCATGGCTGTTCCTCCAGCGCTGCCAGGAGGAGCTGCAGCATGGAGCAGGTTGTGAGGTACCTGGAACTGTGCTAGCTGCTGTCCCTCTGCCAGGAGAGGCATGGCCTCAGAGTATTTCTTCCTTGCTCTCCACTTTCATCTCTTTATCCAGGGTGCTGCAGGCCAGACTGTCACCTGGGTCACATTGCCATCTGCAGTACTTCAGCTACAGAGGCAGAGTCAGGTCTTTGCTAACACCGGTTGTATGCAGCCAGTTGAAGACCCAAGATCATTGAGGTCCTTACAGGGAGTCACACGTTGCTGTCTCAGGGACTGGGAGGTAGCTTTATGGTTTTTTTGGATGTGGGAGGGACCTCTTGCTGGACTCCTGACTCATCATTTCATTTAAGCCAATACTGCAGAGGACGAATTTGTTCAATGTGTTCAAGTTAATGTGTGCTAAGACCTCCTCCCAAAACAGCAGCATTTATGTGTGCTTAGCACAAACAATCCCAAAGTAATAAACCCAAATATTTCAAGATGTTAGATAAAAGCAGATGAAATAGCATATGGGAGGAGACTGATGCTGGTTGTCTTAGGCTGACTGGTACATTGTGTCATAGTATTCCTCATACAAGGAAATTATAATGAATAAATCAGTGACCTTAGGGCCATCCCTCAGGTGAAGTATGAAGCAAGGCTTAAAGAAGAATGTAAGGGAAGATCTCTGCCCGGTATTGATCTTAACTTCCCTTTCCCCCAAAATATGATTGAAAAACCTAATTAGTGACATTTCTCCCACAGAAAAATTATCCTTTAGGGAGCTCATTTGCAGCATTATAAACAGTACCTAGCAAGCAGAAGTCTACAGTGTTACTTAGTAATGTATTTAATAAACCATTCTGGTTAATAGTGGGTGATGCTGAAAACAGGTGGTGTTAAAACAGTACTTACTGGAAAAAAAGTAGTGCTGCAAGTACCTGAGATAAACACAACAAATTTCAGTTCTGAAAATCATAATAAACTGATCAGCCAAGGTGGTCTTTCTTAAATTAGATCTCTGCCTCCAAGAGGATTGTCTGAAAGAACACATTTCCTCTTTGCCATAGGGAACAGGGTTTTTCCAGATATCTACCAGATATATACCATTTACCATTAAACTCTGGTGAGTGTAGAATTAAAGCATTTTCAAGATACATTTCTGCATAATGTGATTAAAATCTGGGAGATATAAATAGTCCTAGGAAGGTTATTTTATATTTGATTGCAACAGACTAATGATCACTAATGATTAGCAGACTAATGGGACATAGTGATGATGGAGTTGAGATCAATATGCAGGGAAGACTGGAAAAATGAGCTTTCAGAGAAAGAACTTTTTCACAGTAAAAGTGGTAAAATATTCCAAGTCATAGAATCATGGAACATCTTGAGTTGGAAGGGACTCACAGGGATCATCCAACTTGTGGCCCTGCACAAAAGATCCCCTGCAAACATTATCAAAACACTTCTTGAACTCTGTCAGGCTTGGTGCTGTGACCACTTCCCTGGGGAGCCTCTTCCAGTGCCCAACCACCCCCTGGGTAAAGAACTTTTTTTTAATATCCAACCCAAGCCTCCCCTGACACAATTTCAATCCACTCCCTCAGGTCCTGTCACTGGTCACCACAGAGAAGAGATCAGTGCCTGCCCCTCTAAAGTATAGGTGTAAGTATTAGAAAGCAGGATAGAGTAGGAAAAAAGTGTTTAAAAGTCTGGGAATTATTTAAGGAAGAGTTTTAAGAAATATTAACGAAAGGCTATTTCATTTTCTTTCATCTGAAACCCTTCCTCCAAAAACTTTTTGAAATTCTTTTTCTAAACATTCCTCTGCTTTCGGGCTACCTGCCTCTGAGCTGGGAGAAAACTTGGCTGTTCCAAAGGCCAAATACTATTACAAATTAAAAAATAAACCAGACAAACCCCACCACCCCAAACCCAGTTCATTTAATTATGGATACTTCAAATATACTTTCTTGCAGTGCATTGAAATTAATTTTTAGCCATTTCTTCCCCAATGTGCATGACAGTCCTTGTTTCTTTTCCGCTCTAGAAAGTAGCAGATTAGTTGTTATCATCGTTATGTGCTACTAGCAGTAGGCACAAATGTAGCAATGCCTGTGACGCAGGTATCCACATTGTAACATTTGAGACATTTTAAATAAGTGTGGGTGACATGGAAACTAAAGAGAAGTTCACCCAGGATAATCAACAGTTTGAACCCAGTAACTCTTATAACTGTAACACTCAAGAATTTTCCTTTGCACTTTCTCCTCTACAACGGACATATCTGATTTTCTTTATAGGTTATTGAGTACCACTGGCCAGTCATAAAATATGACCTCTTTTCCCTGCAAGGAGTGCAATATCCTGGACACAGGTTCTGCATCTTCTGTTTGTAGGACAAGCCAGTGTTACTGAGCCTTCCCTATAGGCTTCCATCATTTAGCTCTTCTTTCTGCCACTGCAGGACCATTCTTTATGCTAAATTTAGCTAGAATAGTATCAGGGCCAATCTGAAGCAGAAGTGATTTCCCTTGCAGAAAGCATTCCTTACTTGAGTAGATAAAAGCTGAGAAGAGGTGGAAAATTATTTTGCTGTAGCCAGGAGATGTGGTGTAGGGATTTGCAACTAGAAGTCAATGTTGCAGAGCCTTTAAAACAAAAAAAAAAAACAAAACAAAAAGAAGAAGAAGTTACTGTTTGCTGAAAAAGACCAATAAAGCAGAGGTAGAACGAGACATTTTCTACCAAAGAGCAAGACATCATGACAAACCCTCTGCCTACACAGCAGTTCTATTCGGATCCATGACGCAGATCCTGGAGCCCATTTGTGCAAGTTATTGGAGCAATCTGGTGGCAGTGAGTTTGCTGCTCTGCTATCAGCCTTTCGTGGTGGCCGTTGGGTTCACCTCATGATTTGAGTTCACTTATGAGGTGGTTAACAACCCTTTAAGAATTTGCTCTTTGTATGTAAAGATGGATTGTATACCCTGAACTCTCTTAATCTCTGGATGCTATAAATGGTTGTATGCCCTTGAACTACAGGGGTTTTTTTGCAAACAAGGCCTGTTGAGTGCTCACCTTGAGTGGAGGCACCAGTCACTGGGCTATCTATGTCCACAGGCTCTTTCTGTTTTCCTAGGCTGGAGGTCACCTTCTGGGGCGCCGGCAACATCCATTTGACCCATTCCTGCCTCATATTTGTGTCATTCCCCAGTGCCCTGAATGAGATCAACCTCTTCCTGTACAGACAAACAAGAAATCATTTGCTCCAGGATCAATCTCAGTCCTCATAACTGGTCTATCTGTCTCATTTTAGAGCTATTTTTCACCAAAGCTTCTGAGCACAGCTCTTGAAAAATCAGTAACAATAACAAAGTGCTAGGAAATTTTTTTAGAGTGCCTGGAATTTCACACCTTGCAGAGGAAACCTATCCTTGGCTTAAGTTTTTATCTGCCTTCAATTTATTTTTGTTCTTGCGTCCCTTTCATCAATTTAATTTTTTAAAGTTTTTTTTTGTTGTTGTTGTTTTGAGACTATACATTCTTTGCTAGTAGCTTGAGGTACTGCATGCTTGGGTATGTTGTAAACACTATAAGGTTGGGCAGTCACAGTAAAATGGGGAAAGATCCCTTAGCCTCCAGAATATGTAGATTTGGCACTTAGGGACACGATTTAGTGGTGGACCTGGCAGTGGTAGGTTTACAGTTGAACTTGACAATTTTAAAGATCTTTTTCAGCCTGAATGATTCCATAATCATATGATGTGATTACTTCAGCTTTTTCAGTTGGGTTTCAGTTCAGTTTTCAGTCCTGCCCCACCAGGAGCAGTAGAAGCCTTCTTTCTCCCAAATCAAAGTTGATGTTTGTTAGGTGAGTGACTTAACAAACCCCTGCAATAAGAGAAGACTTCCCATGATGTAGTGCCTGCTGCTGGCACTTAGGTTTGTACAAGCAGGACTGTGAAATCCAAGGGTGCAGTGCTGCCTGCATGCAGAGGTGAACAAGATTCTTAAGGGCACTTTTATCTCCAGACAGTAGAAGCTTTTTCCCGTTGTGGGACTGTGAGACTAATTTTTGTGTTTTACACTTCTTAAAGGAGACTGGGAGTTTTACAAGATGAAGAACTACTGCCTGTTTAGTGAGTTTTCACTCAAGCCTTTCATTTATTTCAGTGGGATGTAGATATACATATACATTTATCCCCTCTCATTTTACTGTGTTCCAATGCCAGCTTGTATCAGTCTTTCATTCTGAGGTTAACTTTAACTGCGGATGTAAAATAGCTTGAAGAATTCAGTCGAATAATTTCCCCTCACAAACCAGGCAATAAATACACATCGGGTAACTGAGCTGTTGCTGAACCATAACTACCCCTCAACAGCACAAAGACACACGGGGGCTCGCAGTGTCGTGGTTTGACTGACAGGGACGCGGATGCTGATGACGAGGTTTGCCGGCTGTGCAGCTGAGCCCTATGGAAATGATCCCTCTAGTGGGCACTTGGAAAATGAACAGGTGATGCTGCTTGGCAGTGCGGGAAGCCTAAAGAGGGAATAAATGAATAAGTTGTCCAACATTAGGGAAAAAAACCCCAAAGAGTGAAAGAGACAGCCATGTTTTCTTAAGCTTTACCATTGGAATAAGATTTTAACGTAGTTGTTCATGAGAAGTGGTAAACATCACCAAAATGCTCATTCAGTGGCTTTTGCAAAACTTTTTCAAACAATTGCATTTAGATTTTTTTTTCATTGAAATAATGAGATCAGTTTTCATGTGTTATCATCTCCTTGGGAGAGAAAAAGAATAAACTATTTATAAAGTACTCTCTGAATGATCAGGGAGAAATAAAACCTGTTGTGATTTCTTCCTTAAGGCGAAAACATAATATCTTTTTATGGAAACAACTTTTTATTTTTTTTGAGAGATTTCAAAAATATTTCCAAGAGATTCAAACAATTTCCAACCAGGAAACAAAAATTTTGGATTTGTGCTTTATCAAGCATTATAGGCTTACATGCTTCTGGGCCATCATGTGCCTCTCCTTACCGTCATTACTCATAGCACCTCTTGTTAAGAGCAGGACATAAAATATCGAACTTGCTGCCTCCCCCCAACACAGAAGTGTGTTCTGCCTGAGCATGGAAAGTGTGACATGCCTAGACCGTGTCTGACGGAGGTCTCAGATGTCTGTTATCTAAAGCTACCTTGAAAAGATAATTTGTATCAAACATTGCCTTGTTGCTGTTACTGTGCCTTACCTTTGCAGAACAGGCCATGGCAGCCCCTGCAGCGAGCTCCTCCCTGTATGACCTGGAGGTGTATCACTCCTGAAAGATCAACAGTGTAACCGTGTGTTGCACTAAGCGTTCCCTTGTGTAAGGATAAATCTGGCAGCTTTTGAATAAACCTCCAGGTGACCCTATGCCACTACTGGATCACAGCTCCTGTTGCCAGCCCCTTGTTTGGCTCACTGGAAGAAAGGATGGCTGTAGACAGGAGTTATGCTACCAAAATCTGGTTTCTTTGGGATTTGTCCTCTATCTCCTTTCAACATCTGCTATATCTATCTCCAGTATTTCCATTCCCAGGTCCTTCAATCAAAGGCTGCTCTGTGCCTCCCATTTGCTGGCTTGACCTGAGCAAACAGTGAAGCCTGCTCTGCCAGGTGAGCCACAAAATCCACCCTTTTCCTGACCTGATGTAAATTACTGCCTCAATCCAGTTGGGTGCCTGGCCAAAGGCAGACCTCTTGACCTGTTCTTCTCTGAGCCACATCATTAACAGCTCTTTTCAAGTGAGAATTTAAAATGCTTTCATTTTCAAACATCTCTGCTTTCAGAGTTGAGATGTGAGAAGGAGGTTTTTGTGCACTAGTAAGGCAGACAGTGGCAATTTCATTCCCCTGTGTGTGGCTACACAGAAGGTGTGTGCTGATAAGTTGTGACACTCATGAATCATGCTAGTCCATGCTGCTGCTCCACGAAGCTTTGGTAGAAGAGATCCATTCTTGGAACTATATTGCAGCTTCCATGTATAACCTACAAATATTTTTATTCTTCAGATACCTTTTTGAGCTCTCTCATTGGAGGGTGTTCTTCTTTACCCTGTGAGACTAAGTCTTTCTCATTTGGGGACTAACATAGAAATGTTCTTTCTTTTACATTCTCAAAATATAAGTTCTAATGAAAATTAATGTGTACTTGGGGTCAGAAAGACAGAAAAAATAAAAGAGATGGGGGCAGAAAAGAAAGACAGTACCTTGTACTTTGACACCAGCCTGAGGCTGTGTGGTGACTTGGTTTCATTACAGAGCCTTGTGTTTCCTGAAATTTTAAAGCAATTTCAAAGAGAGAGAGGAATAGCATGGTTTTCAGTAATAGTGGAACAATTCTACCCTTGTGGATTGAATGAAGAACTCCACTCTTATACATTGTATAATAAATGCTTCAGAATAGAGATGTTTGAAGCTCTGACAACAGTTGTAACCTCCCTTGATGTCATATGCAAAGCTAATTTCGTGTGGCATTTTAGTTTGGTTTAAAATCACGTCTGAGCTAAAGGAGTTTGGCATGTTTGTGATTTACTTGATGATATTTTGGAGTCACTGAAATGTATGGAATCAAACTCTGTGGGTATTAATCACAGGATAAATGCTTGGTTCACTTATTAAAACCACTATTGCATTATATAAAAGGGTTTGTGGAAAATTATGTGTTTTGCAAGGAACTACTGAAGTATTCCATCAAGTTCTGACTTCAACACACTGGTAAGAGTGCAGTTCCAGTGGGTGATGCTCATGGAGTTCTCCATTCGTCTTTGTAGAGAGGATTTTTTTTTAGAGTTGGGATTTTTTTCCTCTCCTAGTCTGTAGATTTTCTAAGGGTGCAATGGAAACAAAGGGCTTCTCATGACTGTTTAAACTGTACTTCATGGGACCCATTTTTGTAGAAATTATGCTGAATCCAGCTTCTTATAGAAATCCTGTAGAGGGTATTCCATGTCACAGCAAGCAAAATAGAGTGACTTCAGGCAACAGTGTCTTACAGTCAGTCAGGATAACCGGTGACCCCTTCCCTCCATCTCTGGCCAGAGACATCTTGCAGCGATTCTTTCAAGTAGAACAGGGCTTGCAGGTGGAACTTATTGTTGGTTTTGGAGACGTTCCTCTGTCACATGTGGCGACTTTATTGTTTTATTTTATTGTTCTATTAATAAATGTGCAATTTAGTAGCAACTTTTTTACTTGAATGAACTGTATCAGATTCTTACAGAATTAATATGCATGAGTTGGTTTTGTGTTTGGGTCTCAAATTCAGAGAAATTAAAGCCTAATGCCCTGCCTTGAACAGGTAGAATGAATACCATTAAAGTTTGCAATGCATTGCCTGCTTATCTGAAGACTTGTAAAATTGACTTCAATACAATCTAGTTCTGCAAATTTCAGTGGCCTTCCAGTACCTGAAGGGAGCCTACAAGAAGGATGGAGAGAGATTATTTACAAGAGAATGTAGTGACAGAACAAGGGGGAATGGCTACAAACTAAAAGAATGTAGGTTTAGATTAGATATTAGGAGAAAATTCTTTAATATAAGGTTGGTGAGGCACTGGAACAGCTTTCCAAGTGAAGTTGTGGATGCCCCATCCCTGGAAGTGTTGAAGACCAGGCTGGATAGGGCTCTGAACAACCTCGTCTAGTGGAAGGTGTCCCTGCTCATGTCAAGGGTTGGAACAAGATGATTTTGAAAGTTTCTTCCAACCCAAACCATTCAAGGATTAATTACCCTAGTATTACATGCAGCCCTAAATAATCAGTATTAATATGTTAATTAATGTGGTGACATGTTTGCACTAAGGAATGGGTTGTTTGGGCTAATGATGCTCAAACCCTGTTCTCTGATTGTTTTGAGTTGTATAAAGTGAACAGGAAGTGAAAGCAATTTATACAATCATGTAGATGATGTAAATGATCAGACCTGACAGACCATGGTTTTTGGAGGAGTGCTGTTATATGCCTCAAATGTACTCTTAGGCAGGCAGTTGACTCCAGTGACCCAAAGAACCCACAGACCACCTCAAAATATATCACCCACAGGGTTTCCCCATGGTTGAGAGTTTTTGTTGGGTTAGTATTTTTATTTTTTTTTAAATTATAGGTTATGCCCTGGCAGAGCCAGGGGTGCTATGTAACCTTGTAACTGGCAATCACAAAACTCTGCCCTGCTTTCTAAAATGTCAACAACATACTCATCAAATGCTCCCAAGGCTGCCATGAAGTGGAGCTGATATGAGGATTTTTGGAACACTGGTGAAGCTTTGTATCCAAGCACAAAAATCAGCTTAGTTCCACATTTTATATATATATACAATATATGAATTCCTAGTAAATATTCTCATTGAACAAGAGTGTTGTTTTGCAAGGTTGAGGATGAAAAGCTGCAGTGAATTTCTGAGCACAGGTGACAATCCAGTCTTTGAAAGTGTCATTGCATTCAGATGACTGGAGTATTGGAAGAACCAGATTTGAAAATATCAGGCTCAAGACAGGGCAGTTTGGCACAGCAAACATGTGGCTAGCTGGAAGAACTCCAGGGAACAGACTCAATTTGGGCTAAGTGTTAGCTGAGTAAGGCATGACTAATAAGATTTTTTAACAAAGCATTTTTAGAGTCTGTTGAAACCATCTATTTCCCTAGAAGAAAATCAAACATTAGCAGGTTTTTCCACTAATTCTAAAATAAAGCTCATGGTTTCACATTTAGCTTGTGTGGGGGGAAACTGCCTACATTTAACTTTGGAAACTTTTCTAGGATTAAATAATCATCAGTGAATTGAACTACTTAGGTCATTAAGTATTCAGCTGTTCTGCCATCTTGATGTACAACTGGGTGCCTGCTTTTCATGTCAGCTGGGGTAAGAATGTTGGAGAGCCAAATGCTGAATTAATTGAAGAATTAGCATAAATTGAATTGCACTTTTGTGTGCTGTAAGCGATTTGGATGGGGAGGCTGGAAGTGTTTACTGGGAGATGCAGCAATGTGGGGAGCGGGAATGGGCTTTAAATGTGTGGGGGCAGGAGAATGTTTTGGATTGTGGTACTTCTTGAGATGGAGAACAGGTGGAATTCATGCCATGGCATGAATAATAGATGGCATAGTAATTTTTCTTTCCTTTTCCTCCAGTGTCTTTGTGTTTTGGTGCTAGGCATAATGTAAAGAGTGACTTTCACTGAGTGCAAGTGTGTTTTAGCAGACTAGTGATTAAGGGTGTAACAGTATTGGTTTACTTGGTTTAGACTTAGTAGGTTCTGTATGAATAGGGCCAGGGGGAACGGTTTTAAATGGAAACCATAGATTCAGAGTAGATATAAAGGAGAGATTATTGACTGTGAGAATGCTGAAGTGCTGGAACAGGTTGCCCAGAGAAGCTGTGGATGTCCCATCCCTGGCCGGACAGGGATTGAGAGAAGAACGAGCCGGGCGGGCTAGGGGTCACAGGAGGTGCTGGACCAGCGCCTCTGGTACCGCGGGGAGGGGAAAGGCTCGGCCCACAGCCGCTGCGGAGCGGAACCGGCGGCCGGGAGGTGTCCGGGTCTCAGAGGGGCAGCGCGGTGTAGCCGAAATCGTTTCCCGGGCGAGGGAGGAGACTGGAGCTGGGGTCTGTTCCGAGGGAAGCTGGGGCAGCCGTGCCGGTACCGGGTGGGAAGGGCTGTCTGAGTATCGGGTGAGAGATAAATACCCGGGGTTGGTGCTCGCACTGGCTGCAACGAGGTCGTCTATGAGTGCCTTCTGTTTCCCTCCACCAGGAACGACCACGAGGTGTGGGAATTTGGGTTTGTTTGTGCTTGATGAATGTCACAGCTCAAGGTGTGCTCTGTGTGTGGGATTTTCAACTCCCTCCCCTAACTTTTCCTCTTTTATTAGGATTTTTAGAGAACAAAGTGCATTTTGGGCACCGGTGAGATGTGAAAATTGGACCGGATGAATGAAGAAATACAAGTAATAGCACAGGTATCTGCACTGCAAAGCACAATGCCTGTTTTGCTACTGAGGAGAGGGGGAAATTACATAGGAGAGCAGTGTCAGTGTTGTAAAAAAGCAACACTCTTCTCACAAATGATTGATATGTGAGAAATTTATCTTGAGTACTGTGAGGCAGTAATGTCTGCTAGGAGTTTTCAACAAATACTGAAGCCTTAACAAAAGTATTTTCCTATCCTCTTCCTAGCCTTGATATACCAGGTTCCACCATCCCATGGGGACTCAGAGCACTCTCCTCTCTGATCAGGCACTTTGGAGCCCCTTGGAGCCACTCTGTCCCTTTGTGCCCCACGGGTCTGCCCTCAGGCTCATTCTGCAGGTGCTGAGCGTGGCAGTCCTTACCTTGCCCAGAAGTTGGAATTGCACTGAAAAGCTGATTCCCTTTGAGCATAGGTAATTTTATTTCAACAATTAAGTCAACTCCAGTGTTTGCATGAACACAGGAGAGGAGTGTGTGCAGGACAGAGCAGGCTTTTGACCCTGAGGCTGCCTTTGGATCAGCAGGCATTGCTCCAGCAGGAAATGGTTGCAATCCACTGCAGTGTGCCCTGGATCCTGTCTGTCCTACTGCTTAAACTTTGTTTTGTCCTAGGACCTGATGAAGGAGCTTCTTAACCTTAGTAAAGAAGTCTACCAGTTTGTTGAGTGGAAATGGGCAAGAACTAACCTCGTCTGATGGTGTTGGTGTTGGCCATGGCTTTTGAGTGGGGGGTGTTGTTGGCAATGGGTTATAAGTGGGAGGTGGTATTGGCCATGGTTTATGAGTGGGAGATTGTGTCGGCAAGGGGTTATAAGTGGGAGGTCGTGTTGGCAATGGGTTATAAGTGGGAGGTGGTATTGGCCATGGTTTATGAGTGGGAGATTGTGTCGGCAAGGGGTTATAAGTGGGAGGTCGTGTTGGCAATGGGTTATAAGTGGGAGGTTGTGTCGGCAAGGGGTTATATGAGGGAGGTCGTGTTGGCAATGGATTATACGTGGGAGGTCGTGTAGGCAATGGGTTATACGTGGGAGGTCGTGTTGGCAATGGATTATAAGTGGGAGGTCATGTAGGCAATGGGTTATACGTGGGAGGTCGTGTTGGGAATGGGTTATATGAGGGAGGTCGTGTTGGCAATGGGTTATAAGTGGGAGGTCGAGTAGGCCATGGCTTATGAGTTGGTTGGTGGGTGGTCATAAAATGACTCCAGGCTTGTGATGTTGGAGAAGCCTTTCCAAATGTGTTCATGTGGACCAGAATCCAGTTGTAGAAGTGCTGAGTGGAGGTGTAGACACCGGGCTGCCTTGCTCTGGCGCACCCTTTTCCCCAGCTGGTAACTCCGACAACCCACCAGTAATCAGCGTTGTTGTCTTGGCACATGAGAGGACCACCATTGTCACCCTGCAGCAGAGCAGAGAGGATTAAGGTGGTGTTGGTGGCTCCTTGGGGTTATCTCCTGTATCACAGCCCCTGCCAGATCTGTATTCTGGGCAGAGCAAGGCTCTGCTCAAGGGCTGGAGCCTCCAAAAGCCTGGCCGCGAGTGGCTTGGGGTCCTGTAAAGTGGTGCTCTCTCCCCGCTCTGCACAGGGCTCCTGGATGTGCAGAGGGTGGGTGTTTGGCACATGGACCTCTGGGATGTCAAGAGCAATAGCTGGGCTTTCTGGGCTTTCTGGGCCTTCTGGCAGAAGGGTGGCACTGGGCAAGCAGTTGTGGGTGGGGAGTGTGCGGGAAGCCCCTGCAGTGGTGGGGAGCCGGGGCTGGGAGGGCGACTGAGTGGCCGGGCAAAGCAGGTGC
>VZTJ01005000.1:0-180296 GCA_013397795.1 Orthonyx spaldingii
CCGGTTCAAACTGAACTAGTACACCCTTTTGTGTAAAGATGCTATTAAAGCATGGTGACCAATATGTAAATATTTTTCAATAAATACAGATGGAATGAAGATACTTAGTGGTGGTGTGATGATGTCTGAAGTGTTACTTGATTATCCAGCCACAGTATTTTGATTGCACAGTGTGCTCTCTTGCTTTTGCAGAAGTAAACCTAACTCTTGAAGCAAGGTAAATAGATTTACTTGTAATTTAAAAATATTTCAGTATGCCAGCTCATACTTGATATAACTAGTTACTACTTGGAGGGGTTTGTACAGTGAATTTACTGAATGTCAGCCTGCTGGGTGGTGAACAAGCATGCTTTTGCTAGAAATGTAATTGTACTCTATTAACACTGTGAATATCCTCTATCTGAGATAGAGGACATCACAATGACCAGGGGTGACATCCTTTTCTGAAGTGTTTTAAAATACTTTCTTTTTATCTGTCAGCTAGCTATCTATGGCTGTATCTCCCTCTTTGTTCTTCATGGAAGATATTCTGGGAAGTGGGTCTGTGCAGGTATGGAGAAAATCAGTGGGATGAGCCAATATAATTCAGAATTACAGCCCACTAATAAACAATGCCTCTGTTGAGTGCTTGGCTTGAAGTTTTTGTAATTTGATTCTTGTTTGATTTAAAAATAAATTCAATGCAGAAATGTAATTCATGATATGAGTAAAAGTAGAGTGATTAGCCGTAGATAGAGATTTACTGGGGAACTGATGTTTTTCTTGTAAAAGTGTAAAATTCTATTTCTACCTCTTGCATAGACCAGAGAATTGTACATAAAAATGTGTTGCTTAGCTGTTGTTTGACTCAGCTTGGTGCTCAGCATGCTGGAGCTCAGTGTGCTTATTGCTCTTAAGAGCATGTTTAGCTTGCACTTGGTGTCATGCAAACTTGAAATGCCTTAGAAACTTTTCTTTTAGACCAGGTCAGGTTTACCTTGCAGCACGTTAACTCGGGAAGCCTGGGACTTGGCTGGGGTACTGCTAAAACCTTGGGGAGATGATCTCTGCTGGATGCTGAGACCTTGCTCTTGGTGTTGCTGGACTGCCCGAGTTCAGGCAATTCAGGAAAAGCGTGTTTGTGTCTGCTTTGGAATCCATTGTTGTGCCTGCACCGTAGTGTAATCCATGGAGTTCACTTTGTTTTCCTAGCGCAGGCATGGGAGCTGGGTAAGGTGCATGGGAAAGACATAGGTTCTGTTAAGAACAGCCCTGCATGGTGTAACATGCAAGGCACAAGGTTTTCAAATAATGGCCACGGGTGCAGTCTGAGAGATTGCCCATGTGCAGGATTCCCCCATAGCGGCACAGCCAATCCACACAACCCCAGAGGTGCGGGTGCGTTACTGGGGCCTTTACACGGCGGATTACTTTGTCACTTAAAAACAAGCAGCGATGACACTGAACGTGTTCAGCAGTTTCAGTCCTGAAAGGGAATCGATAACTCATATTCTGTGAAGAGAGGTGCACTGAATCAGGATTAGATTTTCAGGCTTGCCAGTTAGTATTCCTCCAATTACTGTTTGACTGAAGGCTCCAAAAGTTTTTTTTTAATTTAAAGAAGACTTTCTCTAACAGTAGGCAGGCCTGGAGCTGTACAGGAGAGATCAACTTTTACAGAACCACAGAAAGGCTGAGGTTGGCAGGAACTGCTGAAGTCCATGTGGTCTGACCCCCTTGCCCAAGCAGGGCCACCCAGAGCTGGTTGCCCAGGACCAAGCATGTCCATGTGGCTTCTGACTGTCTCCAAGGAGAGGGGATCTAACACCTCTCTGGCAACCTGTATTCAGTCATCCTCACAGTTTCCGTTTCCACATAAGCAACAGCAATTTTACTTAAACATCCCATTGTATGTGTGATGGATCCCCAAATCCTGCTACACTGTAATGTCCAGCTCAAGTTTCCATGTAGCTTTTTCAGTTCCATGTACAAAGAAGGATCAGGAGTGTTTCTTTAATGCAGAAGTCATTATTTATTGTGGACTATGCTGAAGAAGGGGAGCTCTCAAGAGAATGCAGGGTGGTTTAACTCCATTTTCCTTCACCACTGGTGAGAGGAATTTGTATGTCTCATCATGGATCCATTCATGAACTTTCACTATGGATTTATGAGGGAATCAGTTTATTCAGAAGATGCACTGAATTTCCAATAGGCTGGAAGTATGAATCTGGCTCACTTAGGCTCAGTTAATTTCTGGTGCTTGCTCAGTTGCTTATACACCCAGTGGCACATAATGCTTTAGCTCAGAGCCCTGCTTCCCAAGAGAGCAGNATGGTGTAACATGCAAGGCACAAGGTTTTCAAATAATGGCCATGGGTGCAGTCTGAGAGATTGCCCATGTGCAGGATTCCCCCATGGCGGCACAGCCAATCCACACAACCCTAGAGGTGCAGGTGCGTTACTGGGGCCTTTACACGGCGGATTACTTTGTCACTTAAAAACAAGCAGCGATGACACTGAACGTGTTCAGCAGTTTCAGTCCTGAAAGGGAATCGATAACTCATATTCTGTGAAGAGAGGTGCACTGAATCAGGATTAGATTTTCAGGCTTGCCAGTTAGTATTCCTCCAATTACTGTTTGACTGAAGGCTCCAAAAGTTTTTTTTTAATTTAAAGAAGACTTTCTCTATCAGTAGGCAGGCCTGGAGCTGTACAGGAGAGATCAACTTTTACAGAACCACAGAAAGGCTGAGGTTGGCAGGAACTGCTGAAGTCCATGTGGTCTGACCCCCCTGCCCAAGCAGGGCCACCCAGAGCTGGTTGCCCAGGACCAAGCATGTCCATGTGGCTTCTGACTGTCTCCAAGGAGAGGGGATCTAACACCTCTCTGGCAACCTGTATTCAGTCATCCTCACAGTTTCCGTTTCCACATAAGCAACAGCAATTTTACTTAAACATCCCATTGTATGTGTGATGGATCCCCAAATCCTGCTACACTGTAATGTCCAGCTCAAGTTTCCATGTAGCTTTTTCAGTTCCATGTACAAAGAAGGATCAGGAGTGTTTCTTTAATGCAGAAGTCATTATTTATTGTGGACTATGCTGAAGAAGGGGAGCTCTCAAGAGAATGCAGGGTGGTTTAACTCCATTTTCCTTCACCACTGGTGAGAGGAATTTGTATGTCTCATCATGGATCCATTCATGAACTTTCACTATGGATTTATGAGGGAATCAGTTTATTCAGAAGATGCACTGAATTTCCAATAGGCTGGAAGTATGAATCTGGCTCACTTAGGCTCAGTTAATTTCTGGTGCTTGCTCAGTTGCTTATACACCCAGTGGCACATAATGCTTTAGCTCAGAGCCCTGCTTCCCAAGAGAGCAGAACAGCACAATGAGAGCTTCCACTGTCCCAAGCATGTGATGGTCAGGGGAAAGTTGAGGCAAGGCACCTCTAAAGTCCCAGCCTGGAGCAGAATCCACTGTTTGGGAAGTCTGGGTCTGTGCCTCCAGTGATTGTCACCAGCCTGGGGTTGGTGGTGACCAGTTGTTCTTGGACCTCTTGCAGTGCAGTAG
This sequence comes from Orthonyx spaldingii, assembly GCA_013397795.1. Taxonomy (NCBI): domain Eukaryota; kingdom Metazoa; phylum Chordata; class Aves; order Passeriformes; family Orthonychidae; genus Orthonyx; species Orthonyx spaldingii. The sequence continues at coordinate 3,556 of VZTJ01005000.1, forward strand.
TTGTGGTGCCCAACTCGGCACTTCTAATGGGAAATCCAAGTTTTGTCCTTTATCTACTATGGACTAGTAGTTCCTCACACAGAATATTTTGATGTCACACATAGTTGAGCCTCCCACTGAAATCCTTAAGGTGAGGAAGGGGTTCTCTTGGCTATTTGTTTTCTGTTAATCTCTGTCATCCAGCAGGAACATGATAACAAATTACCTGATGTTCATTTTTCCTGAGAAGCTTGAAAATGAGGTATTTTGTCTTTATTTACATAATTTCTCCTTGACTGGCTGAGTATGTAACTGCTTGCTGAATACTTGCTTGTTCATTTAGAACTAGCCGCTAAATGTTGGGTTTTTTCTTTTTTTTCCCCTCTGTTTTTTTTTCCTCTGAGACAGCACTGAAGCATTCACTTTGGACAGTGAAAGCTCTCCCCCTCAAGGTTCGCCCTGCCAAATATCTTCACGGGCTTTGCAAACAAGAAAAATAAGCTTAATTTGGTCCAGTTCTCCCCTCAAGCCATACTTTCTTTCCAGAGAGGTTTAGAGCGGTGCCACATGTCTGTGCTCTCCCGTGCTGCACACACCAGTTCTTTTCCAGCTGATGTCCAAATGTGATGGGTACTCCAGATAAGCAAAGTAATGGCAGATGTCAGAGGATGATGCTTGAAAAGTGATGAGTGATTTGGACTTTATTAAGGGGTCTGACTGCATGGAAAGAAAAGCAGGAGAGCATGGAGACAAAAGTAGCTGAAATACAGTAATTCAGAGGCTCACAAAGTCACTGCGATACAGAGCAGATTTCTGTGGACAGGAGACCAACTGTCACCTCTACATGGACCAGCTTCAGCCGAAGGTGATGTCCCTCTGAACACCACAGCTCCTGTGGCACAAATTTACCTAAAAGCCAAGTTTTTGTTCATTCTGCCACTCAGGGAAGAATTTTGTAAGCAGCTTTGTACCGTTTGAAGGCACTGCTGACCTGTGTGGCCTGAGGGTGATGTTGCACTGCCTGCACCTTGCCCTGATAGCTGCGCCAGAAGCTCTCACTGCTCAGGAACAGGGCAGCTCCTTTGTCCTTCACAGACCAGCTCGACTGTGTGACCAGGGCATGGCCATGCTGTTGTTTTTGGGCTTTGTTGTCTGGGGACCTTGATCCGAGGAGCAAAGGGGAGAAATGGAGGTGAGGAAGATGATGGCAAAGCAATCAAGCCCTACACCTGTGCTAAGGCCACTGAGCTCTGAGGCACTGCCAAGCAGCAGAGTGTGTTTGTGCAGGTGTGGCTGTTAAATGGAGAATTGATTTTTTCCCAGCCTCCTCCGTTTCCTGCCTACAGATGGCATTGGATTGCAATTTGATTGCCAGTAATTATATGGACTTCACTGAAGACACACACATCCCTTCACTTAGACTGGTTTTATGAAATGCTTCCATTAAAACATAAAAACCTATCCCTTTTGTAGAGGTCTCAGTGCAACGAGATTGGACTGTGTTCTCACATTTGCTGTACAATGTATTCTCACCAATAGTTTTCTTGTTAAAGCACAGAAATTACCATATGTAACCACACCACTATATACTGCTGCTATGGAAGCCATAGCTTGATGTGGGGGAAGGGAATCTTTAGTCAAAACCTAAAATTTTGTTTACTTTATTTATCTAAATCTCACTGGATAGCCACAAACTCCTTAGCTGTCAGAATGAAAATACATACAAACACAGACAAACAAGGATTGTAAGGTAAGTGAAAAGTCATCCAGATGGAAGCAAACCCAAAAAAGCCCAATACAAAAGGAACAGAATTTGGTCAGTTAAAGTAGATAGATGCTTAATTTTTGTGTAATTGGAAGCCTCTGTGTGTCGGGAGGAGAGCTGCTCCCAGCTGCTGCTTACAGTAAGGATGATGGGTGCCACTGCTCTCCTCAGGGTCAGAATACTTGTACCATCAGTTCCAAACACTGAAGAGCCTCACCAGAGCTGTCACCTTCAGTACTTTCTTCAGGAGGCCAGGGAGCCTGTTTGGAGGTATGTACTTACTCCTGCAAAGGCTTTTTCTCCTCTTTTCACTACACAGAAGCTTCAACTTATCACAGCCTGAAATGCTGTGCAACCACTGAAGCGACTCAGGGAAAAAGGGGAACATAAAATAGGAATATGTGATGTGGATGTGCAGGAATGGCCCCTCTGCTGAACAGCAGCAGCACTTGCTGGTGCTGCTTGGTGGCTGAACCTTGACTCTGGCAGCTGGCACTGGCAGAGCTCAGTCTGCACCAGAAGCATTGTGGTGACAGATGGGGTTTGGTTGTGGGGTTTTTGGATGCCTGTGTGTGTCTAGTGCAGGTTGTTGGATTTGCTCTTTGCTAGGGTGGTGCCAGGTACCACTTCAGCAGCTGAGATACCACTGGTCCTTCCATGCTGTGCTGAACCAGGCTGGTGACGGCGCACAGGGCTCATCTGATCTGTCCCACCCATCTGCTCTGGAAAGTTTCCTCCTCCTGCTTTGCTCCCACGGAGGTGTGGGTGAGCCTGGCTGGTATCCTTGACTGCCTCCACGCGTTACATTGTCAGTCATTGGGATAGAGGGTGATAAAATACACAGGCACTGGAACATGTTGTTTTAAATGAATTTTTTTAAGAAACTGCATACATCAGAGACAAACAATAATTTAAATACCATGCAGTTTCAGTATGTACAAAAACTAGGACATAGAGATCCAGTTTAATTTCTTCTAGTTATTTACATCATTTTCATACAGCCATAATCTGTTAAATTACAATACTGGAAGAGCACGATTGACAGCCACCACACTCACTCCTATACAAAGACAAACTATATACATACACTTGGATATCAACTGGAAAATGCAACTGGTGCAGGAGTAACTGGGACACACACGAACACAGGAAATGTGCCCGTCACCTCCTCTTTGTTTACAGAAGTTGTTCCAAGCTTGAGCAGACTGAACACCTGGGAAAAATAATTTGTCCCCTTTTTTCATTCCTGATTTTTTTATTAGCCTAGTCATCTCCCATGGCTATTTATACAAAGTGATTTTATTTTCAGGCACGTTAGGGAGCCCCCATTCATGTATAACTATGGGTTTCCACCTTGCCCATCTATTTTTATGAGTGCAAGCTTCACTAGACGTGTTGGAAGTGCTCCCCCCTCTCTTGGTTTATAGTGTTTGCACTGCACAGGTGGTGCTGTAGAATAAGGAAGGGTGAGTTTGGTGAGTAGCTGCAGTGATGACAGAATGCAGTGGTTATACATGTATTAGGATGAGATATATTTGTGTAACGGGCTCACTCAATGGTTTCAGTTAACATAAAATAGCTGAAAGTCTATTATGTTCTTTCCCCTGCCTCTTCCTTCTCTTCTGATAACGCCCAGTGTGTTCACTAGGAATTGCCTACACACAAAATTTGGTCTGAGCCCCTTCCCAGCAAACTTGCAGCCTGAAACTTCTTCAGCCTGCAAGTATCTACCCAGTGGGGTGTAGGATGGGCAAAAGCCCCAATGCCCACATTGCCTCTGAGTCAGAATTATGTCACCAGGCCCCTGCAACCCTCTGCTGGTGAAGGTGTGGGTAGGAGGGTGATGTCACTATTGGGCTTCCTCACCATCACTTTTCTGAAACAATCAAAACTTTTTTGTCTAGACATGTTGGAATTGCTTTTTCAATCTCCACCACCTCCCCAACCACCCCTTACTCCCCACTTCCACTTCATTATTCCGCAGGCAGCTGAACAGATGTCAAAATACTTGCACATTTTAAGTATTCAGGGTTCAGTAGATTATAACAAAAATGCTTCTATTCCTTGACTTGGATTATTATCTCTGGAGATGGATGACTGGAATAGTCATTTTTGTTCCGTGTTGATTTTTCCATTCTCTAAATCTGATGTAATTTCTTTATTACCACTATTAATCTCCTCCCAGTAAGAATGAGGATGACTGTGTTAACAGAGTTTTAGCAGGAATGCCATCATTCTGTCCAACCCATAATCCAGGTCAAAGGGAGAGAAATCATGACTGTTTGTTGTTTGGTTTTTTTCCTTTATCACCAACAGAATCACAGCTCCTTTGCTGTGATAGAGATGGCTTTGACAGATGAGAATTCTCAAGAAACCAGATTTATAAAAAAAGGTACCAGCAGTTCCCCAGTGTGCGTGCAACTTCCCATGGATGCCAGAGGTGGGTGTGCACACTGAGGATGTCCTGCTGTGTTCAGGCCCTGAAAGGCTGTTGTGGAATGCCTTGGCAAACGTTAACTTTACGAACTACCTAGACCCACTGAAGCTAAAAGCAGATGAAGTGTCAGTTCAGTGATACTTACTGCAGTGCCAAACACCTTGTATGGCTTCTTTCTCCTCCCTTCCCCCTTTCCAGGAATAAGCTCTATTTGCAACTGGGGAGAAATACGGCAGTTCTTCCGTGTGTGTCCTGGTGTCTGCTCAGCCAGGAGTCAATTAAAAAACCCCAAAGAAATAAGACAAAAAAAGCATGGCTGCATGGAGCTGCCCTGGGGACAGCACGAATCATGGGGCAAGGCTGAGTGTGGCAACTTGCTGAGTGGTCAGCAGGGACCTGCCGTGGGCTCATCTGGATGAAGGTGCTGGGGACTGTTTGACCATCACCCAGGACTTGGCTGTTACGTGTCTCAATCAGTGCTCAAGGGTTTATTTTGGGTGGCAGTGTGGGCACTGCCTGGGGCTGTGCCCATGAGGTGGCAGTGTCCAGACTGACCATTCCCCTGGGAACTCCAGCACTAACAATGGACTGACAGCAGCCTGTGACTTCCACCTCCCTCCTCTTAATTTTATTAATAAAAACAAAACAAAACCTCATCTTTCCCTCCTACTAGCCTACCAAGTCCTGTGATTTCTGTCACCACTGCTCATTAAATGGTGTCCCTTCCATTTCACAGTGATCCTCTAAGTTAGCAATGCCAGGGCGGGTGTGAGATCCATGCTGGAAACACAAGGACGTGTTCTTCAGAATAGCTCTGTTGCAGAGCCCTTTGCTAATGCAATGTCTGTGCAGTCAAAATCATAAAGGCTTTTTCCTCTTTTTTAAAGCTGTGATGCAGTCTTGTAACTTGTGCGCATATGTGTGTATGTGAATGAACTTATAAACACGAACCCGAGGTTTTCATGAATATAACCCCAAAGCAGTGTATTCCTGGCTGGTACGTTAAGTGCTCTGCCTCTGCTGCACTGAGCTGATAACACTGCACACTGAAGGCCCTCACTAGTGATGAACTTCTGTCTAAAGCAAGTGTGAGCTGGTGATACAGGGATCATGGTGTGTTTCCTCAGAAATCATCACCCAGTCTGGGAAGCACCAGAAACCACCTGGTTTTTACTTTCCTTTGATCTTCCATCCTACAACACCCAATCCTCATTTAATACCTAATAATCCATAGCATTGCAAGGATGGCCATGGATGAGAATGAAAAGCTTTTGCTTGTCTCTGATGGACAGCCAATCTGTGAGGCACTGAGTGCCACTACCAAGTGTAGATGGAGGGCACTACGCTCGCTGCCAGGGTCGTTGGGGCAGGCTGGGTGCTAGAGTCACTCCATGGGCTTATAGGCAGGTCCTTTGGCTGTACTCCTGCATCCAGAGGAGTGAGATGAGGCCTGAGAAGAGGCAGGAGTGTTGGCACTACACTGCACTGGCCATTAAATGCTCAAGTGTGAGAGGCTTCTCGGCCTGCAATCAGTGAAAGGCGATGTTAGCATGGCACAGGGAGAGCTGGACAGGGAGCACAGAAGAGAGGATATACATGGAAGACAGCGAGAAAGGAAAAATCAGTAAAAGAATAACAGAAATAACAATTCTGTAGTAAAAAACTTTGGCCTCTCTGTTCAAACTGTCAAAGGAAAATAGCTATTGTGGAAGAAGAGGTGTCCTGAAGTAATAATCTGGAATTTCTTACAGTAATGTTGCTACAGTGCTTTCAGCCACCGTCCCAAAACATGGCATAATAGCATCTTGTAGGACCTTGAAAGGAATCCTGACAATGTTTGCCCCAGCTTGCTGGCATTATACTAGTTAAAGATTTAATTCTGGAAGGTGATGGCCTAAGTTCAGAAAAGCACTTAAATGTGTTCAGGTTCAATTAAGCCTGTCAGACATATTCTTGAAAGCAGTGAGGCTGTGTGTGCTTCCTTACTGTAGAGCACACGCTTAAGTTGGCAAGTAAACCAGGCCCAGAGCGACCAGCTCTCTGAGCTCTGCTTGGTCAGTTTGTGTGTTAAACCACTATAATAAAAATAAATTAAAACCAAAATTCGAACCAATAAATTCAGAACACCTCTGAATTGCTGTCCTTACGCCTCAGCCGTGGGTACCAGTGACAAGTCCCACCATCCATAAGAATGCCCCAGACTCCTTTTGTTAGGCCAGGTAACGCACTTTGTCATGCTTTGCTCAGGATGATTTTAGGATCAGTTCTTGAGACACATGATACAGAGACGGTAGATATCCTTCATGGAACCTCCAGCCCCTCCTGTTGCGTGTCCCTCTGCAGAGCTGGAGGGGAATCCCAGCCTTTCCTGCTGCCAGGGGCATGTTGGCTCTCACACAGTCACGAGGTTTGGGTGTAAGACAAACTAGAAGCGGAGCAGATGCCATGCAGTGACCATGAAGAGATGGGTTTTTGCTTGCTGGTCCTCAACGTTGTCACTTACTGTTAATGGGCTCACAACTGGGTTTAGAAAATTATACTTGAAAGAGATGGAAAACAAAGAGTTGCTAGAACTGAAGCAGCCTTCAGCAGGGAGTCCTGTTCTTTAGAGGTGATATCTTTTTCTGCTTGGAAGCTGAACAATGTCTACTGACTGGCTGTAAACTTCTGCAGGGAAAGAAATGCCTTTCTGGTCAGATGATATTCAGAGATGGGCTGGTCCATGGAGTAGTTTTGCTCCTTCACCGTCTTCGTAAGATGCTGTCAGCTTGAAAGGAGTGTTTGGTGTAAGTGCTTTAGTGCCATAGGGGCTCATCTTTTGGAGACTTCACCCCGGCCAAGCGATTCCCTGAACACCATCTCAGGGCTCTCTAGAGTTGATGACAGAGGCTTGTCAGGATGAGGGGTGCCCAAAGACAACAATGGTTGCACCACCAGCTGGGCTTGAACACGTATGGCAAATCCGCATGCCGGGAAAGTCCTGTACATAGATGCCAAGTCTTGGCACGATTCCCACCAGGGGTATTTTCTGTTACTGAAGCTTGAACCAGCAGGTCTGATGACGCTGCAGTACTCATCACATGTAAATACAATTCTTCTTTTTTTTAATATTTATTTTTCTACTCTCTCTTTTTTTTTTTTTTTTTTTTTAAAAAGGTAGTTCGGAAGATTTACATTGTACGTAACAGGGAAGTGAATAATACCAGCACTTATGGTTCCTTTTAGTTATGTTTTGAAGATGGCATAGTAGTCAGGTAGAATTGATCTGCTACGGTCTATGAAACCTGAAAGCCAATGGGGGAAAAAAAGAAATAGAGAAACAGTAAGATAATATCTTCACATGTATATTGTACATGAAAAAAATTGGACAACTAATTGCTACAGTGATACCATTAGGCAGTTCAATTCCTGCAGCATTGACCTCAGCCATGCTGGCAAGAGGACCCAGAAGAGACAGACACACACTTCCTTGGTCCTTCCCAGACTCACAGTTCATAGGCATAAGCTGTTTGCACCAAAATCTACCAGAGACATTCATACACTTTGGGTCCATCCTATGGGATTCCTGAGTGGGTGATAGCAGATCAGCTCGCCCTCTTTCATGCAGTACAAGACCTGATTCCATAAAAATTGTCTGGTTTAGATGAACCTTATGCTGTTCTGCCAGAAAGATTTACATACTGTTTAACTATGATTATTCCGTAATGTTGAAGGCTAAAGAGACAAATGGAGTTAAAATGGCCACTCTTTCTGCAAGGCACCCTGTGTCAGAAGGCCTGGGTTTGTCAGATCTGCAAATACATTTTTTTAAGCTTTGATTTTTCACTTTATTATTAATTAATTAATGTGTCCCACTAGTAAAGTGACACTCACATTCTTTGCTCATGCCACTGCTTAATGACATGAAGAGCTCATTACCTTGCTAATGACTTTATAACGGTGATTTATCTAAGTTTGTTTAAGGGAATTACTCTCTTTTGTTTAAGCATTCTTCCTTCAAGTGCGTATTTCCCAAAGCCACTTGTCTAACCAGTAAGTTCTACTTTTCTTCAGGCAAACCCTTATTCCAGTGTCTATTATATGAGCTATGGCTGTCTGTATGCCTGGCCTGGACTTACTGAGTCCAAGCTGCTCAGTGGCTTTCAGATACAAACTTTAAGGGGTCACTGCTCACTCCAACACTGGAAGAGAAGGAAAATACTGCCCAGAAATCTGTGAAAGCCAAGAAGCTGGAGAGACTTCTGGAAAACTAAACCAGTCTGTATGCTGTGGGATGCTAAAGGCTTCATGGAATTCAATGGAGCTCTCAATGGAGCTTGACTACTTGTAGCAATACCCCCTTTAAAACAGCCTTCTCCTTTCTACATTTGTCACCTTGTCCTGGAGGAGTCAAATGTCCCTCAAAGGCTCAGTCACCGGGGTCAACAGATCTAGGCCAATTGTACATCCTAAGGCTTCTCCCAGACCTTGTGTCTCAGGAGCAGCTGGCTTGTCTCTAACAGCACTCAGTCACTACAAACCCCAGTGCAACCAGCCTATGACACGCTAGGATGGAGAAGGGAGATCGTTTCTGCAAGGGAATACATGCATAATACATGTGGTGATTTTTAATGTAATTATTAATTTATATACATAAAAATCCCCTAATACAAAATTAATTTTGCCTTAAGCTTTTCTGTATTTTTCCTAAAAGTACCGCCTGCATTTTTCATGAGCACTGAGCTGATGAACACATTAATACAAGGGCAGCTCCAGTTTTGAGCCAGATCTCACTGTCACTTGCCTTCAGTACCCAACACTTGTCTTTAAAGTCTAAAGTGTTGATTTGCAATGGCCTGACTTCAACCCTAGGCTGTTAGAGAGGAGGGTGGTTGGTTTGGGCTCATGGATATTTCATTCAGCCTCTGCCTTTAAAACTAAAAAAAGCCCAAGGTGTAAATAATAGTGCCTCTCTTACAGCGCGGATCTTGCCATGCCCCACTGCATCACCCATTGCTGGACGTGGAGGACAAGACTGAGAGATCTGTGGGTGGCACCTGTGAGGTGTGGAACAGCTGCACACTCAGCAGGGCTTAGAGTGCACTCATTCAGACTTTGCTACCTGCTCCACAAGGGTTCCCCATCCTCCCTCAGATGCCAACTCTGTTTTTTAACTTTTGATCTCAGAAGAGCAGATATGCAGGATGATAATTTAAAAAAAAAAGAGGTTGCACTTCATTAAATGGCACGTGCCTGCATAATGCCACATAATGGGGCAGCATGTGTTCATCTGTGTGAGTTGCTTTTACAGCCTACAATTCTAAATGTTGTCTAGACCTCATGGTGTGTTCAGTGCATGTTGGAGAAACAGCTGCCGGCTTTGTTTTTTTTTTGAAAACAACAGTACTCATTTATAGTCTTAAACAGTTAATCTCTCAGCTTACCTTGTTAGATGCCTACTTAATTCATGAACTTCCATTTCAGAGCTTTTAAATTCATTAAGCTCTTTTCGAATGGCTGCCTGCAAAGGACAAATAAACTCATAAATGTATAAATGAGAGAGATCAAAATAAGTTCACTTTGTTCTCAAAACAGTATATTAAAAGTAAAGCAGATAGATAACATTATCAGAGGGAGAAAGACAAACATAAAGACTTTAAAATATGAAAAGGAACAGAGATAAGCATGTTCTAAATCACATAAAGGGAAGAGAGAAATGTTTCAGTGGAATGGCTCAATTTGAAAACATATCACAGACAATGCAGGTACAGAACCCAATTCTGGCTTATTATGCAAACATTTAAATGTACAAAATCCAAATTAGTGCAAGCATGAGGAAAAAAAAGTCCACTGCAGTTTGTGAAATACTGTGATCTGTTCCAGAGCTGAACTGTGACTAGACGGGGCCCAGATCCTGACAGACTTGTATTTGAGATGTCATCTGCCTTTATTGGTCCTGAATTTCCTCAGGTGAAGTTGCCTAAAGGGACTGATCTTACTTGGGAAGGAAAGAGGGATACCTGGCTCCCTGCCCTCTACTCTTCCTCAGGCTGTGCCCCTCTGTCCTGCTCCTCCCTTCTGACCCAGCTGTGCCATTTATTGAACTGATTAAACAAATTAACCCAACAGAAAACCTGCCATGGTGTGGTGGTATTCAGCCTCTGTGGCTTCTCTGTGAGGGAAAAGAAAACCAGGGGCACCAGCAGGAAGAGAAATATTGAAGAATAGAAAACCAGAAGGGGTGACTTGCAGGGACTCAGCTGCATAGTAGAGATGGTGCTCAGCAGAAATGGCTCAAGTCCCAAGCCCAAAGTCAAGACCTCTGACAGCCCTGTGATATTTATAGCTCACAAGTGGTTTCACTGTGAGCATTTGGCGGAGATGTGCAAGGTGTCTGCTGTGGCCAAACACTCCCATGGGTCCTAAGTATGTGCACTGCCTTTCTGTGTGATGCTGAAAACATCAGCATCAGACATGGAAAGGGGGTGCTCCAGTAAGTGGTACTCGTGTCTGTCAGGAATTTTTCTCAGTGAAGGAAATCTAAACCAGTATGAGTAGCACAAGCCCAAAACAGGACTTTTGTAACAGCCACTGCTCCGGTCACCCACTACCTTTGCTTTGACAAACCCTAAGTGATCGATTTTACAAGTGTTTTTCTACAGAAAAGGCTCCTTCTGCTCCTTCTCCACAGCTTTGGTTTCTTATTTCCCTTAGAAGTGCCTGTCAGGTGCTGCCTCCATCCATCAGGACAGAGTGATAGCTATGCAGCAGCTCCAGGGCTGCCTTCAGCAGACCAATCTGCTACTGAAGTGACTGTGAAGGAGGCCACAGGGGCTGCTGATTCCCACAGGGACTGAGATCTATTCCCCCCTCCATCCCTCATCTGTTGGAGAGATGCAAAAATGTCCTTTTCCTTCCTCTAAGAGTCAGACCTGGTAAAGACAAACTCTGACTGAAGGCAGTTCCCTTTACCCAGCACACAGAGCAAGATTTACTGGCAAACAGAAAAGCCCATTGCTAAAATCTGTTTTTGCAATAAATCTAGCCTGTGCTGACCAGTGAAGACAGCTATTGAATCACAGCTCTGGAAGAAAATAATCCTATATAGGAAATTGCAGCTTTGTTTCAATTTGTCTGGCTATTTTTTTCCCAACAATGGATATAGCATTGAGGAAAAGCAGGTCACCTGAATGGCAGAAATCAGAATACTGCCCACAGGACACAAACAAAACCCAGTCTATCTGCTTTCTTATACCATAAGGGGCATTAATATTAGAATGATGAACATCTCTTCTTCTGATGGTGCTTTGCTGAGAAAAGGTTAATTTGAAGGACTTAAGCCTTTTCTCTGACTACCAAACTTGCTTATGCATTATAAAAAAAGAAAAAGTGACATCAAAGTACTCTGCCTTAATACTAAACTCTTTACTAGGTTACATTTAATCATAGTATTTAATGCTTGTTCTTTTCAGAGACACAGGATGAGGTAGGACTTGTCTGGAAATCAAATCTCCATGCCCAGCTTAAGTTTCTCCATGCCTTTCATTGGAGATAAGGATCTCTCTAAGGCTGCAGAACCAGCTGGGAGATTTATTCCCTTCCTCATCTACCCATTAGGAGAATAAAACTAAGTTAGTTGACTAATATCTTGTCAAGCATGGTGAGGTAAAATGAGAAAGGCTAATTTAACCCAGTACAGTACGGTCTATGGACAGTCCAGAGGAAGTTTTTCTTTTTTTTTCAGATCAATTTATGCTCCACTAACTTAACCAAAGCTAAACTGAAAAAATCCCACTATCAAGGAGGAGACCAATGTCACAGAACTATACAAGTCCTTTGGTTGAATTATACAAGTATAACAGTCTGTCCTTTGTGAATAAAACCAAGAGCACCATAGATGAGTGGCATGGCTGGAAATTCTGCTAATCCTCTAAACATTGGACATCATGCTCTCCATTGCTGAATGAGTGAGTTCCATGGCAAAGAAATAGTCAAGGCTTGAATTCAGGTATCTGAAAGTCTTTAAAATTACAAGGGCTTCATAGACTGACTGTAAGATTCATGACTGAATCATTGAGCCTCATAGTCCTCGCTTTTTACAATGTCCATAAAATCTTTTAAATATTTTTTCCTGAGGTCCCATTAAGACCCTCAGCATGTGACCACTATAATTTGCCAGCAATTTAATCCCTCTGCCATCAATGCCAACAACAGAGACGTTATTTAGTGGAAGTTCCACAAGTACTCAGTGGGCAGTGCCATCAATACCAAACGTGTGTCCTTTTGTTTTATCTGCTGATCTTGTGTGATTTCAGTTCAGTGCTTAAAATACTTTGTGGCAGAAATCCTGAGCAAAGGTCCCTGTTGTAACACAGCAGAGAGAAGTGATCTGGCTTTTGAGGGATGGAGGTACCTTTGCCAAATTGATCTGCTGGCATTTTCACACCCAAGCCTGTCCTATCATGGACAGCCATTCTGGCACATACTCCTGTCTCACTGCTCTGCTAAGTCTTGTCAGAGGTCTCAGCTGGCAGCATAATGTGGCAAGATCAAAACCAACAAACAAATAACAGGGCGGTCATCAAGACCTTTCCTCAAGGGGCTTGGGATTCCTTCCCTCTCCTGGTTTCCATGCATATAGAAAATTTCTTGCTAAAGCTTTATGCTTCAAACAAACAAACAAACTTTGTGAATGGAAAAAAACTACAGGTGTGTTGGGAAGGGATGTCAGGTGGATGTTTATTTCTTGACAGCCATAGGACCTGTGGGACTCAAGGGATGCTGTTTGCCACAACGTGCTCTGGCTATTCAGGCCATGGCTCTCCCAGGGTTGCTCCACTTACTTTGTCGGCGGCTGTGAGTCGTGTCCAGGGTTTGTCCGCCCTCCTGTCATAGTCCTGCGCATCTGCCACTTCCACGTAGTCACTGAAGCGGATCAGGATCTTCCTCTCACGTAGCTCTTCTACCGTGGGCCTTTGACTCAGCTGCAGGTTTGAGGAAGGAGTGGAAAAAGACATCAGGACTTTGGTTTTTCCCTACAGAGTGCTGCTTGGGGATTTACTTTACTACAACCACCGTTACAGTAATAAGAAGGTTTGGACATTCCCAGTGTTTTTATCTGCCATTCACAGAACTGCTACCTGGGAAATGCCCTCTTGTTATAACACCTTGAATATCATCTACCTTGCTGCCAGAGCAGCCCACTGTTCTTTGGGAAGCTGCTGTGCCTGGAGACCCTAATTCCCAGCTGAGGTTGATCACCCTTGGCAGAAACGAGATGTAATGCAAGAAAGTCTCCTAGGGCACTGATGTTCCAGGAAGAGACAAAAACCACAACAAAACTTTAAAACTACCTGCACAGGCTGTTCACTTTTCAGTTGTTTCAGGCTGTTCACTTCTGCTGCTGTTGTCTGTACTTTTGCACTGCCTGTGAGGAGGCAGGCCAGGCATGGAGGGCAGGCCAAGGTTCCCACCCTGAATTATGTGCAAAAGGTGAAAAACAACTTTGCCATTCTGATATTCTGCAGACCTGTCCTTACCTCCAGAAAAGGCAGGCAGGATCATTAGTGCTTATTGAACTTTTCACTGTGCCTATTAACAGCTGTGGTTTGTGTCACAGCATATTTGACTTTTAAAAGTTTATGTTGCATGCTACAAGCCAAAAGAAAAAAAGGCAAGGGTAGATTGTATCATGTCAGGACAGCATCTTCATTGTTTCAAAGCATTTCTTTCAAATTCCACAGCAGAATAGGCAGCTGCAGTCAAAACTCCTCTTAAAGTAGTGTGCTGATATTTCACGTGTCGCCAGTTGCATGGGCAGGGACAGGAGCTGGCTTTCACAGATCAATTCTCCATGGATGCACAGCATGCTGATGAATGTCAAAAGCAATTACAGAATCATTTCTGAAGGAAGATGATACATAAATGTGTGCATGTGGCTGTAGATTAGTGGAAAAGTTTCACTGTTAGAGTAGAACGTTTGCAACCAGAACACATCAGGAAAAATCCTCATAACAATTTCCTACACAGTGTATCCTGCTCTTCCCATTCACTAGAAATAGACATGTTTGAAATACTTTACCCTTGGGAAAGGTGAAAGGTCTAAATATTTAACAAAATGTTTGAGATTCTATTCTGCAACATTATTTATGCTCCTGAATCCACCTTTCTTCCAAATTAAGTATCTCAGTTCCCTGCATTTCATCCTCCAGGGAGAATTAATATTTAAAGCAGTCAGGATACTAAGTGAAGGGTGAAAAATCCCTCCTTTCTTCAATGTTTAGGTGGAGCTCCACCGCCCTATCCTGCGTCTGGCTCTAAGCCTGTGTGCTTGTTCTTGGCATGGTTGGTTGTCTCTCCCTTCTCTGTTTACAAAAGATGATTGTGACGGGAGTGGCAGTGGGGCTGCTCTCCTTACACCAGCATCCCTGAGCATGCACACACAAATTGGGTTCAAACACCTCATGTGGAGAGACTGCAGGGCTGCACTAATGTCCTACCTGTGAGATGCTCAGGAGAACAGGAATGAGGATGGAAACAAGATACACTGACTCTTGTGCCAGTGCTCTGGCTGTGAAAGAGTCCTGAAATCCATGGCTAATATCACATAGTTCATGTGTGGCCATAAATCTACATATATTTCCATATATAAATACACACACACAAAATATATTCAGTACATTAAACCAAAGTGCCAATCTGATCATGCTAAGTGTAAAGAGAGAGACAACCACGCTAAGTCATTTTCTAAAAGCCATTAATTAAAGCTACATTATTTGAATGGTTAAGACATTTTCCTGCCTTCTTCTCATGCCATTGCAGAGATTTCTTGTGACCTTCTAACTGTGAGGGTCTTGCAGTATGTTTGGGCTGCCCAGAGCTCCCTTAACTCTTGAATAGCTGGCGAACCAACTTTGCAGGGCAGACTGTAAGCAGCCCCACTGCAGCTGTCAGTTCAGTGTGTCTACGTTGAGGGCACAGCTCATCTGAGATCTCACCTTGCAGTTTATTTTTATGACCTGTGAGCTGTGGTCTCTTGGGTCTAAATTGCTTAATGCTACAGAGTCCTTCTCGAGCAACACCTGAGAATGAGCTCTTCTAACAAGCAGAAAGAATGGGGCACATTCAAAAATTACAGGACAAGGACATGGCCAATTGTCTGCACAAAGTGTGGTGCTCCCAGCAGGGAGAAGGGGTTCTTACTGAGCTGGACCCTTTTTAATTTACTCCTGTTAATGTCAAAGGGATGTACGTGCATGAGTGTATCTGGACTTTTTCTGTGTCTACTACTGGGGCATTTACATTTCTATTTCCCTATTTGTGAAGATTTGTGAGCTGAGAAGGGTAATTCTATAGAGAGTGACTCATTATTTGAGTGTGAATCAGGGTAAAATTCCCTTCAAAATAAATGGATTTGTATTAATGCAAAAGCAGTAAATGAGGACAGGATCTCTCCCGCTTTGTCACTGGAAGTCATATTTTCCCCTGTATATTCTGGAGCACTATACATACAAATGGGCATTTTCCAGGCTTTGATACTAAGGCAATTGGGAAGGGAAGGTTTCCCTTTGTCTGTGGCATGGGAAATGAAGCAAACCCAAGCACCACCATCAGGTAAAGTGGAGGGGGACTTACTCTTGCCAGTCTGGTCTTGGGATTTAGACAAATGCAAAATGCTGAGTTTGCTCCACTTCACAAGGAATCTTATTGTCTTGGCACATCATCATTGCTTGCTTTGTTACCTCATTAAAATGTTACAGTTGTTATTTAAGGAAGAAACCAAGCTGAAAAATTACAAACCGTAACCAGCAGCGCACACAACCCCTCTCTCCTTTGCTCCCCACCTTCTGTGGTAAAGACATAGGAGCAGAATGTGATGAAAACGCCCTGAAGACCTTTCCCTCTGACTATAAATGCAGTTTATCCAAATTAGCCACTAACCTTTTTTTCTTCTCTGACCTTTCTCCTTCCTGCTGCCTCTCTCTCACCTCTCTCTGATGAGTTCCACCTCTCTCAAGAGTTCATTATTTTCAACAGCCTTTGCTGATGCAAGCCAGTGGAGGTCAGTTAAAGAAAAGCCTGAACAGCTTCAAGCAAAGGAGACATTTCCCAGAGAGGCACCAGTGAACAGTGGATTTAAATCAGACCAGGGCAGGAATTTAACAGGAGCAAAGATTTCAGATTATTGCATGGATTTTAAGAAACAGCCACACCTCATATCAATTTGGTAGACAGTATTACAGCTCTGAGAGGTTTAATTTTGGAGCTAGACCTCTGAGAAAAATAAGTTATTGGCAGCAGGGGGATGGGAAGCAGTAAATAGCTCTGGGGATTGGGGAGCATGGTGCCATTTAAGAGAAGAGAAGGTAGGAAAAGAAGAGTTCTATTCTTTGCAAGTGATTTGTAATGTGTTCTGTTAATCCAGTCTACAATTCTTGTTCTGTAATGGAAGTCGTCAGGGGACATTTAGGCTTGTATTAATTGCCCGGGTTCTTGGCCAAGTTCATTGTGGTTCAGAGGGGATACATTTTTGGTAGTAATTCCTGGGGGCCCAGATCTCCCTGTGGATGTGACCCATCTGCAACACTTGCAGAGGGCTTTTGCACATTAATATTCTTTGAATGGGCTGGGGGTCGAGACCAGTGCTCAGAAAAAGCCTTCCTAATCCACATGCCCTTCCACTCAAATGATGCAAGTCCATGTGGCCAGAGGTGCTCGGTGGGCCTGAGGGGCAGGGAGAGAAAAGACAGAGGTGACTGGGCATCTCAGGTGACAGGCAAATACGCTTCCCCTCTCCTTCCTCAGGCAGGAGGGACATGAGCTACTGAGAAACTTAGCCAACGGCATGTACCTTCATTTTGTTATTTGAATGGCAGCTGTTCCTCACCCCAGTTAATGTGGAGCTAGGTGAGTCTGAGCAGATGAAAAGTGCTACAAGGAGCAGCTCACTATAGGTCACCTGATTTCTTTATAATTTCTTTTTTTTTTTAGAAATTGCCTGTCCAGATGATAAATTCAACTGGATCTTTATTGCTGACTTTAATAAGGCATCTAGACCTAGCAAGGTAATCTTACTTATTAAAGCATGTCATGTTACAACTTATCATCATAACACTGTAACAAAATGTCAGTGCTGAAGGAATTTTAAGAACAGCTTTTTTATGGATGGAGTGGGTTCTTCCCTTGGAATTGGAATGCTGCCACCAAAAAATCTGGGGACAGTAGCAGTTTCTGTAGTGCAAGGTCAAAATCTCATCAGTGGCTTCTACAGAATCCACTTCCCTTCTTATTCCCAACTACACACATTTACAAAAGAGGCAACATGGCAGAGCTTCCTTATGTTGAATTTACCCTGCGGGTACGTGTGTGCTTGAAAAATCAGTGCAAACAGAAAGGGCTGCTGGGCAACACACTTGCTGTGCTCAATTAAACTTCTGCTTGATCTGAGGTTTACAATCCTTTGGTAATAAGACTTCAGTACAAACCGACAGAAGGAGCTTGCCACTCTGCTGTAAACACAATGACACATCTGGGACAGGCTCATGAAAGACACAGCTGGGGAATAACAACTATTTTTGCAGGATTCACTTGGTGGTTAGCATTTCTAGTTGTTATCTAAAACACTTGCACACTTTATTCACTTATTTTCTCTAGTGATTTCTGAGCTTTTATGATGGTGTGTTTGGTAGGTGAGAACAAAATCTGTTGTTAGATCAGCCCCTATGGTTCTTTCATTAAAATTGCATGTGTCACTAGAACAATTTAGAACAGTTTAAAAAGATGATCCAAATCAAACAATGTTAAGTCATGTTGCTATCAACCTCAGAAACATGGGGAAGAAAAACCTTTACTAGAGAGGAAGCCAAAAAAAGACTAAAAGGTATGTGACCAGGAACAGGGGTATGAACATTAAAGAGCCAAATGCCAGGGCCTCGGACTGATGCTGCTCTCCCTGTTGTTCCTACTTGAAAGCACAAACAAGACAAAACAAGAAATCTCACAGAAAACTGCTGAGGTTTTAGGGAGCAGACACTGATGTGAAGCAGTGGCAGCCTGGGAGCTTTAGCTGAGCTGTGGTCTCTGCCTGCAACAGACAATTCCTGTGCTTGGCACCTTTCCTACAGGATAGTGGAGGATGGGAACTGTGTGGTGATAACACCAGGTCAGTCAGCAAGCCCTCATTTCTTAGGCAGCACATTGGGTATGGGGAGCTTTGCTCTGTATCTATTACAGCCCCTCCTCAGATGGCATCAAGCTCTGCATTGGATTCCTGCACGTGTTTACCCTTCACTGTACAGGGAAATTGAAAGCCTGGTAAAATGGTATTTCCAGCCTCTGCGCAGACCCTCAATCCCATGAAACATCTGCAATGCAGTTAGGATCTTT
This sequence comes from Orthonyx spaldingii, assembly GCA_013397795.1. Taxonomy (NCBI): domain Eukaryota; kingdom Metazoa; phylum Chordata; class Aves; order Passeriformes; family Orthonychidae; genus Orthonyx; species Orthonyx spaldingii. Next base: position 22,101 of record VZTJ01005000.1, read on the forward strand.
TCTTTCAGGCAGTGCTAAGAGGGAATGCAAAATCATCCCTGTCACTGTGGTCAGGAATATAAGTGTTTTACAAACAATATTATGGCTCTCTAGCTCCTGAAGACAACGGCAGTATCCCCCCACTGGTGACCAAGAATTCTACCTATTTACATGAAATGAGAAAAAGGCATGAAATTTTTAACCATGGAAGAAAGCAATTCAGTTCTCTGAATGTAACCTTTCCACACATATTTAGAGACCTTTCCTTGTTATTATTTATACCATGAAAGCTGTGATTACATCGGTCGAAAAAACTAAGCCATCTAAAATTGTACGGAAAGGGAAAGGTGCTGTTTCACAAGTATGTGAGTTTTTAGGGGACTTTCTTCCCCTCTGGAGATAGGAAATATGTCAGTGGTGAAAGAAAGTTTATCTGGAATAACAGGATGGATTGCTCACTATGTATGTTTGGGCATACATAGACATTTATGCCAGCTGCAAAACTGAAAGTGTATATCTAAAGTGACTGTTCTTCAGTTTTAAGAGTAAATGACTTTTGAATCAAGCAATGCTGTTTTGTTTGTCCTTCCCTGCCAATACAAGATTGCTTTCTGCACTATACACTTTTTTGCAAATGCTTATCTCTATTTAGTTTAAATGCCTCAGTTGACAACCTCCCTTCCCAGAAAACGTTTAGCTTCCAGTTTTATGATAGGGTTTTTTGGTGACATTTTCAAATCAGCGTTGCTTTAACTTGGCTCTCTGTAATGGCTACAGAAGCCATTACATTTACAAGAAACATTGGTCCTTGTAAATGCTGGTCTCTATCCTTCACTGTTCAAAACTCCTTCAGTTATGAAGACTAGATCTTCTTTTGCTCTGTTTGAAATGTTACCAGCAGTAGCCTGAAAAGTGGTTTCTTTCACTCTCTGTGGATTTATACCCTGCAACATTGCTGACTGCTTTTAAAGATTTTTTTAAGACTTATTTCACATTCTACTTTGGAAAATGGTGCTGAAGAAAAGGAAAAAGGCAAACAACTGTGCAGTACAGAGAAAGTTACAGTAGTGTCATAATAGGATCAAAGTTGCTTCTCACCTTACGTGTTAATCTTCTCTTAATCTCTCGTTTTTCCTCCTGCTCCTCTTGCTCATTCCGGGCTGTAAAAGATTTACAAGGATCTCAGACTGTGGATTCATCAGGTATGCACAGTTTGCAACAAAATAAGGCTTTCCATCAGTATATTAATGTTTCAGGACCTCTCTGATGCACAGTATGTCCCTCTGGGGCTGGTGAACGTCCTCAATCCGTAGCTACTGTGCTTCTTCACACACTTCATAAAACATCTACAGCTTCCTTCCTTTCCCTGTGTTGGCACCTCTTCATGTGTGTCACTTTCTAGAAGGTCTGGGCAACAAGCCAGCTCTTCAAAAAATGTTATCTCCCTGCCCACAGGCCTGGCGGTCTCAGGGGGCTCAGCTATGATACGGTTGGATTCTGCAAGGTCAGTGGTTGGAAGAGAAACACATGCGTTTTTTTTGCATCTACGGAATGATTTCTTGCAGCTACTCTTTGGAGATAATAGAAAAACCCCTTTGGAACAGAAGTGCCAGGCAAATGCAAATGGTGCAACTTCTCATGGCATGAGCAGCATTATGGAGAGTGTGTCTTTCCATTATGAGCCTTCAAAGCATCACACTGGAGCATAAAAGCATATCCTAGGGCAATTACCTTTCAAAATTAACCCAAAAGATCATGTGCTACAAGTTCTCACCAGGGCATGCCTCAACTCTTCTCCACAATAACATTTGAGTACACTAACTCCTCTTCAACTTAGGAGCAGGCTGTCATGCATTGTCTTTGCATTGAACTTTACCAAAAGTCACTAAAATCCCAGGTGTCCAGGTACTCAGCTTCTCGATCAGTTAGGATCTGTCTCTGCTGCTTCACTGGTGGCTGAAATGCTCCTTACTCCAATCATGCTGGCACATTACAGGTAAGAGCAAACAACCCATCAGCTTTTCCAGTAAGCACTCTGCGCCCCTGCTGGGAGCTGCTTTGTGCTCAGATAGGACTAGCTCAGGCAGGAATAACTCTCTGCAGGGGAAATTATGGACCTCAAAGGGCAGCTGAGGATAGGTGCCTTGATTTAAATTGTTAAACTTCAGACTGCACTAAACGCAAGGGAGAATCCCACGTTCCCCTCTGCTGATCCTGCAGATGGAGCAGGCACCTCCTGCAGAGTGGCAGTGACAATCCACCAGCCATAGCTTCTTCAGCTGTGAGAGCACCAGCCAGCACTCCCACTAGAAAACTGGGGCTTTCTCCACACAGAAATGAGATCTCAGGTTTAGAGACCACAGAAGCCTCTGAGCAGGTGTGGAGGGCTAGGCTGGAAACCAGGTTTCTTGCTGCTCAGGGGAGTAGAGCTGAAGGTGCTACCACAACTGCTCACTGACTTCAGCAGGACTGGGAAATCTCCACCAAAGTGGACAAACAATCTGTCAATGTTATGATGTTTCACACTACCTGATCTTTAAGTGCCATTTTACCAAAAATACTGCTTATGTCTTCAGAAGGAAGAAAACCAGTAGGGGACTAAAAAGAACACAAGACAGCAGGGAGTTACAACTGCCTTTTTAAGCAATCACTGGAGTACCTACACTGATAAATGTAATTTTCCTCTTTCAATGGTTTCTGTCCCTACTGGGCTGGATTCTCTTCTAGCAATTGATCCTCTAGCAGTTTTTTTCTTCCCTTTGTGTCTCAAATTTGGAGGAGTTGGTCCTGCAAATGCCTGCTTTCACATGCACTAAAGAGAGTCCACACAGAGTCAGAGTAGAACTGCAAACAGCCAAGGAGTTATGTACAGAATTTAGCTATGGCTATTCATTTTTTCCTTGGCATTTGATGCTTTTCTATTCTGCTCACTCTCAGCCCAGCCACCCACCTTCCGAGACAGCCAGGCATACTTAAGACTTCGGGCAGGTAAAAGCTGGAAAATATGAATACATTCTCCTTTAAAACTAGAAAATGACTTTGTTTTAGCTATTTCTTTGAAGTTAAGTCATGCCAATCTTGTGAAGCTACAGAACTGATGCTTTATTTTATCTCACGTGTTCAGGAGATTCTCTTTGCCTCTAAATCTGTGTGTCAGGCTGAGCAGGTAGATGTAGGTGCAATTTTCATGCCTGATTTCTGTGCCAGTGTGAAATGTCCCCTAACACAGTTTGAGGCATTCACAGCCTACATAACCATCATTTTTGTGAGGAATTTATGCAACCCTGAATGTGCCAGGCTGACAACTGGACTACTTTTATCCACCTGTGAAGTGGCACAGGGATGGTGCATGATGGGCGATTGAGGCCTCCTTCCTCATACACTTGGACAGCAAGTATAACTGCAAAGTGTTCTTTAGTCTTCAAACTAACCCTGCAAGTCCAGACTCCTCCCACTACATGCCTTTGACCTAGATATGAGTCAGTGAATAGGGTATTCTTCAGTCAAGGACCATACAAGAACCCGTTGTCTCTGCTCTGTTTCCTTGCTGTGGCTGCTGTGATCTTACTGTTGCTATCAGCAAGTAGGGGAACTTGGCAATGGATGCTTTGCCCTTGTAAAGATAACACATAATTATTGCAGCAGCACACAGCTAGGAAGCATTCAATTCATGTATAAAGACTGGCTATCCAAGCACATTTTGCCTCATTTTTTCCCATCAGCACGGGCAGTAATGCAGTTACACATGTAATAGGAACATCGTGGTACCAGACACGACATTTTCATCAGGGAGATTTCAGCTTTAACTGCAGAGGAAATCCTATTTAGTCTACTTGAGAGCTTAGTAGGTTTTCTTTTGTGTGTGTGCGTGTGTGCCTGTGTGTGCTCTGAGTTGGGCTTTTGCAAATTGCCTGACCTGCTTATGCAGAGAATTTACACTCTTTTTATTATCACTTCCTATGTCTCTCTTTCCCTACACTCCATTATATATATTATAATTCTCCTTCTCAGAAGTCTAGAAGAAGGACACAAAGTGACAGAAACCAGAAAATATTTATATTTACTTGTTTAAGGGTAGAGCATGTTTATGCTTTCTTTTTTTAATTATGTAACTATTTTAATTTTATTCTTTCCTGCTGTGGTTCACCAAAAGTTGGAATGCCTTGGAAATACCACATTACTCTTTCCTGTAATTAGGAAGCCGTTTGTCTACCAAGACACACATGTTTTGGGGCAAATCTGTGCTAAAGCAAGCTACAAAAACTCCATTTAGGAAATACAATATGGTTCTGGATTCAGGGTAATGTTTTCAAACATTCATGTTATTTAAGAGCCATTATTCAATTAAAAAAGAAACTGATGTTACTCAGGGGGTAATTCCTCTGAAATGTAAGACATCTTTAGGGTGTTATGTGACTGCTGTGCTTGGCAATGTGACCTCTAGGAATGTCTGCAAGGCACCCAGTGTGGGAGATGATGCTCTCTGCTGATGCTGGTTCAAACGCTGCTGCCAAAGCAGGTGGCCCAGGCCCCACCTTCCCTAGTGCCAGGGCAGTGTTTGCTGGTCATGCACTGATGCCAGGTAGTGCCCAATGTGTTTGTTCATAGGTCCCAGGATGACAACATGAGCTCCCAGAGAATTGGCCTCTGTCCCTCTGCGCCTGAGCCTGGCATCAGTCACGTCGCAGGTCCCCCCTTCTCCAGCTGTTCTGCTACACCCCTGTGAGACAATCACATCTGGATGTGTCAAATACTTCCCCAGGTTCTGCCCCTGACTTCCTCCAGCAGCCAGTCACTGGAGTTAGGAGTAGACAGTAGGAGCACAGCTATTAAGAGAGGGCTGGTCCCAAATAAAAGGCTTTTCCGGCAGCGTCAGGCTTGCCCATGCCACTCTGCTGTCCAGTCTTTTCTCCTCTTTGCATTAACAGTGGTGTCTCTCTCTCTCTCTTTGTCTGCCACGTGTAATAACATGAACAGATGAAAAGACCCTGCTGGGCATTAACACTGTCATTAATTTGCTAAGAATTTGATTTTGAAGTATTTAAAAAATGAATTCTGCTGATTTTCGGAGAATTAATCCTCCACTACCATGTTTTTATGATTCTATACAATGCAGTTATTCAAACAAGAGAAGATGAATTATGGACCTACCTAAGGAGACATTATGTATAAGGTACCATTTAGGAATACCTTTTTATGTAGTAATTTTTGAAAAATTTACTGGAAATATGCATTTACTAACTAAAAGGGGAAGAACTTGTTTCTTTTGTTTTCTGTTTCCAAAGTAACAACAACAATTAGATAAGCAGCCTTTTTAAAATTTTTTTATTATACAAACCATTTCCATGCGAGTAAAGAAACAGTCATTTTCTTCCTGTTCCTTCGTAAGGTTATCAAAGTTGGACTCAGTCCAGCTTCCCTTGAAGTCAATGGCAATGTATCACTAACTTAACTTGGTTCAGGATTTCTAAATGGTATTTTGTGCCTTTAAAATATCACATGCTGAGGATCTACCAGCAAATTTTTGGCCGATTTAAAGGAAGAGTTTCAGGGGAACATTTCAAGGAAATAACCCTGAGTCACACTGGATTCTTTTTGAAATTGAATAAAGGCTCCAGCTAGTGTAGATTGCTGTGAAGATTTTTAGGAAAGCTAATCAAGCTATGCCCTAATGTCTTTACTAACTTACAATGGGATGCTCATCTATATAACTGCTGCATAAAGGAGGCTTTTCAGGATGACTGACTCCCTGTTTGGAATGTCATTCAGCATCTGGGTTTTTTTCTCCATAGGGGGTACATTCTTGTAAATTTATGACTGATTTTAAAGAACTGTTTAAAGATCTAGATGCTATTACAGACTTCCACGCTTATTTGCATTTACTATGTCCTTTATTATTTTTAATTATTATTAGTGATGCTTACACAGAAGAGTTGAAGTTTATAAAAAACACCAAATGTACACGAAATCTAACCCAAATTATCTGGCTTCTGGTTAAATGTCAGCAGAATCAGGACTTACGTTTCAGTATGTTCCTCTGCTCCAATTCTTCAGCAGTTGGCCTCTGGCTGAGTCGTCTGCGAAAGAAGTCCAAGATCAGTTTTTGGACCATATCATATTCTCCTCAGTTCTCTGTCTTGAAGAGTTACTTTGGGGTGGTGTGAAAGGCAGAACAGAAAGCACTGACACTGCTCCATTATGTACTTGGTATGCCCGGACCATGCGTGACACACACCATGCTCCGCGTTCGCAGTTTCCTCTTCTTCCAACCCACGAAAGACAAAATACGTTATGTCATCTTCGGCATGACTCTCCCACCCCTACCCCAGGCAGAGCTGCTGAAAGCTAAGCCACACAGATGTCTCCACTTAATTTCCTTTCTTCCATGCCTGTTTCCTGACTTGTACAAGTATTTCTAGCTAGGATTCAGCTAACCCTCTCGCTGCCCTCTTGCCAGCCTCCTGACTGCGCCCCATTTGTTCAAACAGCGTTTGAACACACAGACAGAGTCCATAGAAAAAACAAGGGACTGTTTGGCAGCACTGCGGGCAGAACAATAGCAGCCCTCCTCCTCTTCACCACACTTACTTCCCTCCTCCTCCTCTTGTGGCTTTTATTAAATCCTGTATCGAAGGATCAGTGTGACTTGCTAGTCAACCTGTACGTAACAGGGTCACAAACCCCACAATCTAATTACAAATGGGGACTCTGTGCATAGGAAAGATCTGAATATTCAGAACACAAAGCAAGCACAAAAGGGTCTTTGCAAAACAAAGTAAACCAGAGAGATGACATCAGAAATCAGCACTGTTGGGCATCCTCATACTGTTACCCGAGTCAATGGGAGTTTTGTCAATGATACCAATGACAGGACAGAGCCTTCTCTTCCTTCAGACTTGGTCATTCAGCGACATTTCCAACTTGAGTGCCTCAGTCTCTGCCAGTTTCCCTGTGGGTTACTGGGCACTGATAGGAAATGAAAAGAATGCTGCATAGCTTCATCTTCTGCAATGAATATTCCCCTGACCATGGGCACAGCAGCTCCCTGAAATGGAGCTAGTTCTGCAAAGCTGGACAAGAGATGTCTGACAATGGCTCCTCACCACACAGGGGCTAAGCTGCTGCTGCACACACATCCCCAGCCTTCTCCAGTGCCAGGAGCTCATGTGTGTGCCAGTTCAAGACCCCTGTCCCTCACACTGTGTGCAGAGCACAGGGCTGAACAAAGCGCAAGCAGTGGGTAGGAGCCCACTTCCTACACCAGCTGTTTGAAGGCAGAAGTTTTACTGGCATCTGATTTTACAGTCTGAAGATTTCCACCAGCAGAGGTGATACCAGCCACATGGCCTTTGGGGACACTTTACACCATGAAAACAAAACAGCAGAACATAGCCCTATTTCAGTGTAGAATTTGGAGTCAGGAGCTTTGTCCCTTTCTCATGGGACATTGAACATTTATCTCATTAGAAAAGTGTTAAAAGGGACAGAAACTGATCCTTAATTCAGAAGTAAAGAATATCTACAAACCACTTTGAAGACAGTGCTATTCAAGTGCTTGCTATTATCATCTTTAAGATACAGTAGCTGCTGTTGCTAATAGGAAACTTCACCTTAGAACTAGGAAGCAATTAAAACGACTTCATTTTTAGCAGCACATGAGAACCAAAAAGAAAAATTGCCACTTTTAGACCCACCGTGTGTGTCTGCAGGAGTTGTGTTATGTTTTTAATCCCCTGCGCCATGATGCTTTTCAAGAGGATGCATGAGAGGAACGTTCAGGATGAACTCCAGCCATCCAGCATGTGGAGGGCTTCTACAGAAACAAATATCACAGTAAGAGGGGAAAGAAGATAATGCTCCTCAAAAGGCCCTCCCCTTTCCAAGAAAACAGGGATTGAAGGACTCGGATAACTGTTCTGTCATGAACAGTTCACACTAGGATATTTCTAACAGAAGGCAGAAGTTTTATCTACCTACATAAGTGATTTGCAACAAGGATCAAGTCCTCCATGTGTTTAGTGAGGTTCCTGCCATGAAGTAGATGCATTTAAACTAAGCTTTTACTCCACCATGTTGTCTTTGCTTCCATATAAGAGGAGAGAGATGTCTTCCAAGTATGCCATTGTTATTATATGCACCCTCTACTTCTGTGCTGCTCAGGACCTACAGACCATGGAATTCTTCCCTATACTCTAGGGGCCTGGGAAAGGTCACTGGTAGGGTCCCTAGTGAAAGCCAGTTGAGCATACCCACATTCCCCATCAAGAGTCAAATTACTCTGTAGATCCCATTATCCACCCTTTTCAGTCTGCAGAACGCTCCTGCCTAAATGATGACCACCATTTTTAATGCACAGCAGAAAAAGACATGACACTTTGGATAGATTCATTCATGGATTATCAATCATTTCTGAAGTTTTATAATCCCAAGAATTTTTAATAATATGACTTAGGCAGTAGGAAAAGCTACGGTATCCTTGTAGTGGAACAAAATCTTAATTAGTCCTTACAGTGCAAGTAGTAAAGCAGCGCTGGAGGACGAAGAAGGTCATGAATAGAAGCCGTGGAGGTTCCTGGCCTCCAGTACCAGTGTCTGCTTTCATCTCCATGAACTGCTGTTACATTTCCATTTCCATCATCCTTTGGGACTGACTGAGCCTGCTCCTGCTCCTTCATTCTAAGTCCCTCCTTGATGAGCTCTTCAAACAAACCCAGTCCCTTCCACAGCCCTTCCCTTCCAAGCTCTCCCAATTATCTCTTTTCATGGTCTCTTGTTCATTTAATTTAATTTCTTCTCATGCTGTTACAGTGACTTCTGCCCCCAAACTACTGGGGCTTTACAAACACCTCCACCACCTTCTCAGAACAGCACCATTTTAGTTCTTGTTTCTTGCCTCCTAATTTCTAGGTTTGCCAGATGTTGAACAGCTCTTAACATCTCTGCTAATCTTTGAAAAATCTTGATACTAGTTACAGATAATGCAAATCAACAAACATAAGCAGCTCTTGCTTTATTACTACGGCTGCAGAGACACGTTTTTTTCTTTCACACTAAATTTCAGTACATCATCTCCAGCATACAGCTCTGACCTTAGCAAACACCAGTGGTGATAGTTCCCCTCTTCTGCCTTCCTTCCTGTGCTGCCCAGAATAAAAAGTTGTTAATGAAGCCCACCTAGCTTGCAGAGGTTGATTTCAGTGGTTTGATTGCCGGCTTGCTGCTGTGCCTTATTTCATTTAACATTGCAGGGGCTGCATGAGGTAGTCAGGAGGCCATAGGTCAGGAAAAAGGTGTCTCATTAGCAGCACAATCAGAATAAATGGGAGAAAATGGAGGTGAGGAAGGAACACGGTGCCACGGCAAAGAATGGATCTGCTTGTGCAAACTGTAAGGATGGAATGGGATGTGTGGTGCTGCTGTTGATCAGAAAGGTAACTCCAGCTGTTTCATCAAACTGAGTGAGTGCAGGTGTTTAACCATGGAACAGGGGAGACAGACCTTAACAAGTAACCACCTCTAACAGCACTTTCTATATTTAAAATCCCTTGTGTGAACATGCCTCACCTTTGCTGTGCCATACATACAGTTTTGCAATATGCTTCAGGCATTCAAGAGGACAGGAAAGGTTTTTTGTAATTTGTGCTTTACAATGCTTTGCTTGGTTTAAACTTCATACATTTTTGCAATATTGATTACAACAGTTTTGCAAATCGACTGTGACAAAGGTTTTACTACAAAGGAAAAGTAGTGACATAAGGAAAGCCTTGCTAGGATTTCACTGAAAAAATCGTATCCAAATGAGATTGTCAGTGAAAAATAAAAAGTTTGCTCACATTTACAAAGATAAACTTGACAGCAAATCAATTTTCTGAATTAATTCCCTGCATGACCAAATGCATCACACTCCTTGTGCTAGACAGTAAGAGCTGAGCAGTTCTTCATAAGGACAGAACAGAGTGGAGCTTATTTTGTTGGGTGTTTTTATTTTTTTGTTTGTTTGCTTGTTCTTTTGAATTTGCTCTGGGCTGGGCTGGTCACATTATGGCAGATGAGTAGGAGTTTGGGGCCAGAAGGGACAATCATGCAAAATCAGTTGCTGTGGATCTAAAATATTGGCTGGTGAGGGTGTAATCTCTTCAGGGAGCAACAGGAAAGAAAGGCAGCATTTTCACTGATGGATGCTACTGATTGGAGCCTCCCCAGCAAACTGAGAACGCAGAATGAAAAGTTTCTGCTCCATGTGTCAGTGTTCTGCAGGAGCAATAAAAGGAAAAACATTTCCTTGGGCACAACAAAACACTTAAATGAAGTACACAGTGATGCTTACCCTGCTCTGCAGTGTGGCCATTCCCCGAGGGCTCTCAGCACAGCAGCCAACCCATTGTGGGGCCTCGGCTCAGATTTTTGCAGCCCTTTTGTCTGGCAGCACCTTTGAAGCAAGATGCTTCTGGCTGCCTATGCTGTCCCCTACCAGGAGTCATGGGTTTTCTCTCCTTGATCTCTTGTTTTTCTGTGGATGAGCTCCAAGAAAAAGCTGGTTCATGCCATCCAGCTTGTTGTTATGTGAACAGGATGATGTGGGATGTGTGTTTTCTGTGTACCAGGAATTCATCTTTGCCTTCGTCCAGAGAACAAGAAAATTTAAGAGCCTAGTGTGGGGTCATATGCAAGTATAATGGCTGGATATAATACAGGGCTTACCGGAAAATGATTCCCCACACACTTGCCAGGCTTATTAACTGTGAGTGTTTGCAGACATGAAAGGCAGAACCCAGCAGCTCTCCAGTGCTTGAATGGTGACATCTGGTGTGTGTGACCCAAGAACAGGACTGGTGGATGCGACAGGGCACACAGCATTATGGTGAGATGTCCAGAATATCCCCAAGGCATCGCTGAGCCAAGTCATGTTCACACAGCTGTTCCTCATGACTTAAATCACCCTGATGTAAAAAAAACTTCTGAGCACAGTGGGGCATAACCCCTGGAGCAACTCCTGAATTTATTCTGTACACGTAAATATTTTGAATCAGCTGCAACTGGGCTCATACTACCCTAGACATTGCTCTAACAGAGCAGTAAATCTGAGCTGGGCACATGAGAAGCCAGCTGCTACAAAGAACTACTTGTCATATTGCTCTTTAGTTGACATAAATGAGTGTGACTGAAGCCAATAGAAGTGCACTGATTTACATCAGCAAAATAATTCCACATAAGGAAAATTCAATGGGACTAAAGAGTCTTAATTTACCTCGCCTTTCCCAATAATAATAATGCTGACAGCAAAGCAGAATTGATGAAGTAAAGGCTCTTTGCACTCCCATGCCACGTACAGAAAATTTAGAGAAAAACGGAGAAGAAAATCTTGTATTTGCTTCTACCAGTTAACTGGTAGCAGAGGGAAGGAATGAACTTACTTCCTTTCCTTACACCACTGCACAATGAGCAAAAAATCATTGTAAGCCTGGAGGTTCACTTTCTATGAAGTGTCAGCCCAGATATTGTCAGCCAGACTGTAGAGTCTACAGAGGACTCTCATTCTCCTAAACAGGATTTATAAAATGGGATTAAATACAGTTTTATCAATGAGTGAATAAACTGAAGGCATATTAAATAGAAAATCCCTACCCAAAGAATCAACTGTAACAGTTTTATACCAGTAAAATTCTTGTACTAGACTCCATTAAGATGTTGGCTAATCTGTAGGATTATCGCTTTCTTTAAGCTCACACACAGGTAAGTGTGACAAGTCTCCTGGTATCAGCCATGATAATACGCTTTATAACTCCTTTTCCACAGAAATTAGGGCAATAAAACCATAAGGAGTGTTTGCCACGATTCAGTTATCATGTAATGACTGCTCTCCACTTTCCTGTTGATGTAAAATATTCAGCCTCTGGGAGATAGTGGTGCTTCTGCTGCTATAAAGAAGCCTGTGGCAATGACTAAAGCAGACCGACGTGGGCAGAGATGCCTGCTCATCCCTAGGAAAATGGGTGAAGCGTCACTGTGACAGAGTTTAGCAGAGAACTAGTTAGACAATTTTGGTAGGAGGTGTTTGCTTTTGGTGAAAATCTAAAAAACTGCTGAGTATCAGTTGAAGGTAAAAGTACTTTCTGATGGTGCCTTACTAGCAAGGTACTACTTCTGCCTTAGTATTCCAGTGTGTTCCCTGGACTGGACCAGTTGGCCCAGGATAGCTACAACAGTCCCATATCCTGGAGGAGAGAGGCGATGCTTCTGCTCAGCATTAGTGCACTGCGAGAAATATAGAACAGTCTGGAAAGTGAGACAACCAAATTACAGTTCCCATAACACATCTGCAGTTGTGCTTTCAGCTGGGCTCTACAGGAAAATCAGATTTACAACTAAAATTATTCAGACTTTAATTCAGGCTCTAAGCAGTCATTTACTACCCCCCCAAATTATCCTTATCCCAGACTTGATTTTGTGTTGAGAAACAGCTTCAATATAGACTTTAAAGCTCCTATTAGTCTAGATTGCAGTGAGGATTTTTGGGAAAACTAATCAGCAAATTTTCTGCTTGCTCAAGCATCTGTGTATAGTGAAAAATATAACCAAGCTGGCCCTTTGTTTAAAACTCTTAAAACTGACCAATTTGTTTTCCCATTCTTTGGACCATGTGAATCTATTCTTGAGTCATGGCTCAAATGATGCCATTTTTTCTGTTTCAGCTGACTGAGGGATTGAATTATTATGATTGTCATTTATTCTTTGGAAAGTTACAAGCTTCCTGAGAAGGAACTGTCTGCCCAGAGTAGGTCTCCTGGGAAAAGAGAATCATATTCAAAATGTAGATTTCGGCAATTCATTATGTTTTCATAAGGTTAAGATCTTGTCCATCATATATGGAACAAATTTCTTTAAAATACCCAAATAAAGCAAAATTGTCTTGGGCCATGAACTCTGTATTTTGTTAAAAGAAATAAAGAAATGACTAGATAGCCCTATCACTCTGACTAGAAACAGTGTGAATAATGACATACTCAAGTCATCAGTCTTCCATTAGACCACTATCACGATGCAGACACCTGCATTTTCCCAAGGAATTACTTAATTTCTTTTCCAAAGATAATGTCAAGCAGTGATAGACACAAATTCAGATTTTGATCCCCTCTTCAATAATACTAACTGCAAAATGCCTATTGGTTTGTGGAACATTGCAAGATCATGCCTCACACCTCGAGCTCTAAAATCGAGCCTCCTCTGTTTCATTACTGTGCTGTTCCATTAACGTCACAGTTCTCAGCCAAATGCTGGCTGTTCACATAAAATATGACCATGTAAGTTTAAACAATTTTTTAAAAAAAGGCATGGCTGCATTAAAATAGTTATATGACATAAGCTTTGCAGCATTATTTCTCAAATCTCTTATCCCTAGTCTCAAGAACAAAATATCCAACAACTGCAGTAGGAAACAAAGAACAATCTTTTTTAGAAGAGGGAATTTACTATGCATCTAATTCAAGAATGTATTTTTGGAACAATAAAAATGGGATATTTCTGAGTGCTAGAAATCCAGAGGGAAAAATGTACTAAATGCTGGTTGAACAGCTGAAGCATGCCAGAAAAAACAGATGGATGTTAAGACCCATTGTAATAGAGAAAAAAAAGTTCTAAAATGTTAGCGATTGTCCTTCTGTTGTCTATACAGCATTGCGAGAAGACATTTGCTTCATCAAATGTAATAATATTGAATTAAAAGCTGATTTCACAAAGCTACAGAGATCATAATTCACAGTTCAAGGCCAATCTATTAATGACTTGAGTAAAATGGCACCACGAAAATCAATCTGAGCTGAACAGATATGCTTGCTGTCTATAGGCATTATTGAATGGTTTGTTTTAAAATCTCTTCTCTCTATAGTAATGTTGTTTCATCTCTGTGAACAAAAATACTTACAGCAATGAGTCTTTAAAGATACATTTTTGAAATAAAGATCTAGAACCTGAACCCTAGGCCTTAAGGTTTATTTGGCTTACACCTCATAGCAAGATTTTTTTGGTTTTTTTCTGGTTAAATACAACATTGTTTTCCTCCGAACACTAGTTTTTGAAGGTTTCTCCTACCAACTTCTGCACTTACTCAGTTTTGAGGTGCAACCTTGTATTTGGAAGATCTGTAGAAGACCAGATCAGCATTATTATATTTGCAAAGGCATCTCCAGTTTCCTGCTGCTGTAGGGTTTCATGGACTATCCTATGGACCACCCTGCCAAACAACAGACCTGAGGTGGGAGCCCAGACCCCTTCATCTCTCTATCACCCAGCCAAGCCAGATGTGACTGGAGTTGTGACACCACCCCTGGTGTTTTTAGCAGCCTGGATTAAACAAATGTGGGGTGTTTCTCTAGTTTCCAGCACACAGGTGCTTCTTACCATAAAAGTTACACTCTTAAAAGCAGAGCCATCTCCGAATGAGAAGAACAGAACCCCCTTCTCTCTTGACATTTCCTCCACCCCAGCTCATGATGCTCAGGGAAGCTTGGATGTTTGAACGTATTTGATACAGGACTAAAGCAGTTATTCCTCTGTGTATGTGACCTCGCCTTGGGATGGAGACAAAAAGCAATGCTTTAGGTGGGAAGAAGTTCTGTGGGACCAGTGAAGAAAACATGGAGGGAGGCTGAGGGATGACAATGGAAGTACAGCCCCAATCCCCAAAGCTCCTCACCTTCTAAAGCCCCAGTGATCTTCCCCAGCAACACTCTCTTCTAAGAATTCTCTTCTGAGAACTCTGCTGCCACAAACTTAAATACAACCTACCCTGAGAAGCAGTTGCTGGCTCTGAGGAAGGGTTGAGGGCTGAAGCACCTCATGGAGGAACCATCTTCCCTATATTTAGTTAGCTTGAAGATCAGACCCCCAATGGGCCACAGTGAATGCATGGAATTTATCTATGGACTGCAGTGAGTGCACATACGTGACCTGTGCATTAGCAGGTACATTACACTTCTAGCACTGCCAATATGCAATCTGTTTAATAAAAAAAAGCAGCAGCACCTTATCTTCTTACTCACTGTGCACTAACACAACTGTAACCCTAAAATATCAAGCCAGGGACATATAAAACGTGTAAACAAATAAACCCACTTTGCTTGGCAGTCCAAGTAATCTGTAACCATCATGGAAAATCTCAATCCAAAATGTAAAAAGCTGTTCATTTAAGGAAGGAAATCTGGATGGGGAGCTTCACCAGCTTGCTGATGTCAATCTCAGCATATACATGGCCAGCTTGATAAAGTCTCCTCTGTTACTACAGCAGCTACAGACCACTCAAAGCACAGAGAGAAGACTTAACATAGAAAGGTTTGGGTTGGAAAGGATCTTAATGATTGTCTAGTTCCAACCCCCCTGTCATGGGCAGGAATACCTTCCACTAGACCAGGTTGCTCGAAGCCCCATCCAACCTGGCCTTGAATACTTCCAGGGATGACACAACCCCAGCTTACCTGGGCAGCCTGTTCCAGTGTGTCACTACCCTCACAGTACAGAGCTTCTTACAAATATTTAATCCAAATCCACTATCTTTCAGTGTAAAGCCATTCTCCCTTGTCCCTCCTTTTTTACATGCCCTTGTAAAAAGTCCCTCTCCATCTCTCTTGCACACCCCCCTTTAGGCACTGTAAAGATGCTCTAAGGTCTCCCTGGAGCCTTCTCCAGGCTGAACAACCCCAGCTCTCTCAGCCTGTATCACATATACCCCCTTGACCATATTAGTTTGTTGTGGACCATTTTACCAGTGCCAGCATGAAGAAAGGCAAATGAGCAATAGTGCAGAAATAAAATTCATCTCCAAATAGGCACTTTACACTGCTAATGTCAAAAAAAACCCAACAACTTACACACTTTCTGCTAAATGAATCAAAAGCTAAAATACTCAGTGACTTGGAACAGCCACAATATAGGAACTTCAAATAAAACCTTTTATAAGAAAAGTTGGCAGTGTTAGCAATTCAAAACCATGATAATTCAGTTTCTAGTAAAAAAGATGCACAGGAAATAGCATGATGCCCATACTGTCTTGCTACTGAAGTGGAAAATTTCTGGAAGTTAACAAATTTGAGAGCTTTAAGAGTGATGAACTATTTTGTGACAGAGGGATTTCAGATCCCCAGATTGAGGGGTTTCAGATCCCTAGGCTTCATGAAAGGCAGGTGATAAATAGCAGTAACTTTTGGCAAAGGGCTGCGCCTAAAATTTTCACTTGATGATTATGAACTAAGAGTGGCTGAAATGTTTGTGACAAACACTAAATTCGCTGGAAAATTGAGTTCTAGAAGGTCAGAAACTATCTACAAGGTGAGGTCAAACTCAGTGAGTAGTTTCAGCTGAAAAAACCAACTCACTAGACATAATTTTCTTAAAACCAGTAAAATTTAAAGAGCATTAAAAATGCACTGGACAATATTTAATTCTGACCCGAAATGCTAGTTCCCAGTGTGTAATAAAAAATTAATGATGCCTGTACTTGCTATTTTTAGTCAATTTTCCCTACTCCACTTGTTAATTATTTTGTTCCATTTGAGTACCAAATGCAAAAAGTCCCTTATTCAGCCAAGCCCAGTAGACACAACTCTCCTTCCAGTAACTGCTACAGTGACTCCAAGCACAAATATACTGAGATGGATTACTAGGAGAACTCTCCCCAGCACCTGCATTGCAAATTCAGTGCAGGTGCCTTGGTCATTCCTCACTATTTAATGTGATACCTGCTGGTCAGACTGACTCTCTGTGTATGTTTTACAACATCGATTCTTTTGTATCTGCATCACCACTGCACATTAATTTTTTATCTTTCTAGAGAATGCCATGCTTCACCACCCTATCAAGAGATTTGTCCACTGTACAAATTCCCAGCTGGTGTATATTTAACACCTTCACTGCCAGAGCCTACTTCTGCCTCTATGCATTAACAAAGGTCAGAAATAATTTTTAAAAAATCCTAGCATCTCATGGAACATCAATGAAAACTTGCTGCACCAAAGACAGAAAATAGAAAAAACATCTAGCTTTAAAAACAAAACCAGAAGAAATTATTTAGCTGGTTAAAATAAAAAAACCTCATGCCTTAGAAAACTGCATATTTGTTATTTTGACAAGATACTAGATATGATTATTTCACGGTTATATCATCACCTTTAGGTTCAAATCTAGTGGCCTAAAAGCACGACAAAATATTTTTTACTCAGGAGAATTCTTGTCCCATCTGCTTTTTCTTCTCATGAAGTTACTGAGGTGCACATAATTACCTGGAGGCTAAATTTGGATGAAAAAGTGATAGGCTTTTTTTTTTTTTCTGTTGTTGCTTTGTACATATTTCCACTGAAAAGCAAATGGAATGCTATAAAGAGGCTTATCACATCAAATAGGGAATTAGCAGTGGGAATCAATAATCTCCAAAGTAACAAAGATCCTATTTCCAGGCAAATACTCTTAACTTCAAAATAAACAAACCCCCCCTTGTGAAACAAAAGACTTCCAGAGGGACATTCAAACCCTCAGTGCTATGCTGAACTGAGCTATGTTAGGCTGCAGCCTTTCTCTTTGTCCCCTGCACAGTGTGACATCAGCTTTTTACATTTTCTCCCTGAAGTTTTGAGGGCTCATTCACCCCCTACTGAAGTTCTCCACTCTCAGTTTTCTGACTAATATCAGGTGCCTGTACTCTTGCCTGCACATTTCCCTGTTCCACCTGGCACTTGATCAATGTGAAAACCTGCTTCATTACCACAATGTAGCTGCTGGGGTGATACCTGTATCCTTTACATTATTTTTTTCCCTAACTAGAGGTGATGTTGAACTACGGAGGGGGAGGGAATGCCCAATGATATCTTCCATCTTCCTTATATGAAATGGGAGAGAAAACTATTCCTGACCCTGTTGACCTAAAGCATCATTTCTCCATTACACTTCAGACACTTCACTTCTTAAATCTCATTGGGAAAGCGTTGTAGATATCTTCCCTGTGATATTTTAAATGAGGCTGCTATAAAAATCCACACTTTTTGCAATTGTTTGCCCTCTAAAGAAGGACTGCCTTACATTGGTGACTGCTTTTTGAGCTCCTTACTGAATAGTTATGCAGCTGGCATTCAGGCAGAAAGGCTGAAGAGAATTAATATTTAAAATACTTTATACTCAAGACAAGCACAGTATATTTGTTCATGGCTGTTGACATGCCATAGGAGAAGCATGGATTTCCCTGCAGGGCACACTCAAATGCCAAGACCGAAATGCCTCTGTCCTGGACATTCAGTGCCCTTGTTTTGTGGCATACACTCGTTTTCTGCATATCTAGCTGCAATGCTGGCAAGGACAGGGGGCTTGGGAAAAAGCAGCAAAGGAAATAATCACAGTCACCCTGACAAAAATCCCCTCTGAGTATTTAATGATGATGCACAAAGTGTTCATAAAGCTGGAAACTGCACCCACTGCTATGAGAGGCTGCAGACTAACTAAAACATGCTGGCTAGGATGGCTTGGGCAAACAGACGCAGTGCCTGCTTCCCAGTTCTGCTGAACTTCTTCATTAGTTTAAAACATGAGAGTTCTCATGCATTCACACCGAGCTGAAGTAAAAGGACACACCCTCCTAGTCCCTCCTTCCAGCCCCAGTGGCCACAGCCACGTGGACTTGTGTTTTGCTTTACAGGCATACTGGATTTACACCTGTACCCTATAGTTTATTGGGTGGTAAGCCTGCTCTCATGACTGGAGATTATCTAGTGCTTATAACAACTTTGCTCTGCTGAGACCAGCTAATGAACACCAGCTGCTAAGGAATGGGAGTGGGGGGAATGTCTCACAACTACTACACTCTGTCAGCTTGTCAAACTCCTCTGAGCAGCGTTTTAAGTAAAATGTGCATTAAATACACACTTCCACACACTATTTTCTTCATTAGAGACATCAGAACACTGCTGTACAATGCATTACTGGAGATCACTGCTGCTGTATAGATACCAGGCAGCACCACTGCAGGTTGTCTGGGATGTTTGTGAGAGAACCAAGCTCCCAATTCCCCAAACTGAGAAAGAACAATAATTTCCTGATTGTTGTCTCTGGATTCACCCACAGATAGAAAGTGTTGAAGGTACATCTTAAGGTTCTCCTTCAGACAGTTAGAAAAGGAGAAAAGAGTTATACAAGGGTGCAGGGACTGAAAACTCATGGAAGGGAAACTGGGACTCTGTTTTTGGGGTTTCTTTGCTATCGCAGAGGTGGACTGAAGGGATGGGGAAGTGGAGGGCTGAGAGAAATGCTTGTTGAAGGAAGCTGGGTGTCTGGAGTTGATTTACATGTGAATGCAGCATGTCTGTGAGATGTTCCTCTTTAGAAACTGAGTCCTGGTAATTTTTTCCATAGAGCAGAACACAAGGAGTTTGGTTGCAAGGGCTAACCCCACACTCTCTTGAGACTGAAGTAAGCTAGAGACTCTTACAGTCTACATGTCATAGACGGGCATTTGTCAGGGCTTGTGACCTGGCTAAACTGTCTGTGCTGGCACAGCCATTGTGCAATAACCCAAATTAGAAGAAATTAGTCAAGCATTGCATCAGAGTATCTTTATGAAACATATTCATAGAAACCTTAGACTGCAGACAGTGAAGGGAACCAGGATTTGGGGAAGTCTGAGACAGAATTTAGCCAACGGCACACAAAAAAATTAGCCAACAGTGTTGTACACTTCAAAAGCCAAAGATGTTGCTAATACACATTGACATTGTAGGTTCTTTTGATACCTTGTGCTATCACGGAATGGTGAGTTTGGCAGGGATCTCTGAAGGCCATCTGATCCAACCCTCTGCTCAAGCACGGCTGCCTAGAGCTGGGATTGTGTCCAAATTACTTTTTGAATATCTCCACAGACAAAAACTTCACAATCCCCTTGGCCAACCTGTGGCAGTGTTTGGTCACCCTCAGAGTAGAAATGATGTTTTCTGATGTTCACAGGAACATGTGAACATGTCCCTTGTTCCATTTGTGCCTATTGCCTCTGTTCCTGTCACCAGGCCCCACTGAGGAGAGCTTGGCTCTGTCCCCACTGTACCCTTCCTTCAGGTATTTATACACATTGATAAGATCCCTTGAGCCTTTTCTTATCTAGGTTCAACAGTTCCAGCTCTCTCAGTTGTTCTCCATAGGGAAGATGCTCCAGTTCATCATCTCCATCATCTTTGCAGCCCTTCCTTGGACTCTCTCCCATATGCGCATAATTCTTTTCTATGGAGGAGTCTTGATGATCCTTGTAGGTCCCTTCCAACTCAGAATATTCTGTGATTCTGAGCCAGAAGTGGACACAGCACTCCAGATGTGGCCTCACTAGTCCTCAGTAGAGGGGAAAGATCAGATCCCTTGGCCTGCCGGCAATACTTTTTCTAATGCAACCCAGAATACCAGTAGCTATTTTTTTCCCCCACCAAGATGTTGGCTTATGTCCAACTTGATGTCCATCAGGACCCCCAGGTCCTTTTCTACCAAGCTGCTCTCCAGCTGGGTAGCTCCCAACATACAGCGGTGCATGGGGTTGTTCCTTTCTAGGTGCAGCAATTAATGCTTGCCTTTGATGAACTTCATAAGATTTTTGTCAGCCCATTTCTCCAGCTTGTCAAGGTCACCTATGTCTCGCAGTTTGGTGTCACCAGCAAGTTTGCTGAGGATATGCTCTGACTGTCATCCAGATCATTAATGAAGGATGTTAAAGAGGACTGGACCAAGTACTGACCCCTTGGGGTATACTGCTAGTTACTGGAGTCCAGCTAGACTTGGTACCACTGAACGCCAGCCTCTGGACTGGATGGGTTAATAGACTGAAAAGTCCAAATGGCTGGGCCCATTCTTGGACACCTGAGGAATCTTATGGGAGATAATGTTGAAAGCTTTACTGAAATCTACACAGACATTATCATCTCCTACTCCCCAGCTGTCTACCAGGTCAGTCACTTCATTGTACAAGTTCATCACATTGATCAAGCATGACTTCCCCTTGTGAATTCATGTTGACTACTGATGACTTTTTCTGTCCTCTATGTGCCTGAATATGGCTTCCAGGATTAGCTGCTCCATCACCTTCCCAGTGATGAAGGTGAGGTCAACTGGCCTTGACTCCTTCTTCATTATAGGAGTGACATTTGCTTTCTTTCTTGTCTTTGAGCACTTCTCCCAGTTGCCATGATCAATCAAAGAAATATTAAAGAAAATAAGGATGACACTGAATCTTTAGTAATGCTGGGTCAAGTTCATAGTTTCAGATATACTTTTATGCTGAATAGTGAGACAGCATTGCTCTCTGGAAGATTTTAACATGTGCCCTAATTGTTAAAACATGACATGTCTAGTGACAAGTGCACAGAACTGAGAGAAATGCAAGACACAGTGATAGGCAGGTGGGAGAATCAAATCTGAGGCAGTCAAGTGTGCAACAATCAGAAAGGATGCTGAGACAAGTGAGCTGTCATGCCTGGTATTCCTCCCCTGATGCCTTGCATTTCCCTATCACTGTCTTGATATCTGCTCCAAAATCCTTCAGACTGAGGCCAAGTGCTGCACAGTATCTCAAACCAAGCTGGGATGGCAGGGGGCTACTAGCACCACTGAAATACAAGAAATAGGACAGAATAAAGACTCTGAGGAGAAGAGTTAGTCAAGACAAAGGGAAATAAAAGCAACTCCCAAAAATGTGTAATATATGTTAGTTTTCAGAGGCAAAAATCATATCTTCCCACTGCTGAGCCTTTTTTAATCTGTAATGTCACATTAGAAAACATGACGGAGCCTTTTGCTGGCATTAAACAGTGCAGTGCAAAGTGCTGGCAGCTCTTCTAACTGCAGTAGAGTACTAGATATTCTTTGTTAGTCTAGCCTGAAGGGGAAGATGAAATGGATGGTGGAATATCACATGGCTCTATGATGCTTGCAATTGCCCAGGTCTCTGTCTGATTTTCTGTGTTTGCTCAAACAAGGGAAGGGTGAATGGTTCTGGCACAACCTGTGGGTGAAAGACACCAGGCATTTACACTCAGTTGTTAACCAGGAAAAGGTACAGTCTCAGGGGATGTTCTGGCCTTGGAACATCAGCCATTCCTTTCCCTGAAAGGAGCAGAGGAAGGTTTTGGGATCAGTTAGAGAATCCCGTGATGGGGAAATGTAAAGGCACCAAACTCTCATCAGAGAAATTGCTCTCCAATTCGAGACTGACATGCAGCTCCAAACAAACCAATTCCTGTCAGAGGGGCTGCCTGCCCTCTTTCTTTTATAGCTGAACCTTGGATATTAAAGCTTTCCTGGGGCAGGGAAGTCTTTTTATAGGAGTGCAGAGTGCTCTAGGGAAAGCCAGAATTGGAGCACAATTTGAGAGCTCCAACTTCCCAGTGCAGCCAGGGGCCGAAGCAGCTTGTTTCCCATGCAGGTTTAGCTGGAGGTGCACCAGCCGATGGGGCTATGAAAACACCTTCATGGCAGATGACCAGGAACCTTTCCCTGTACTTTCTGTGAGCGGCTCCCAAGGAGAGAATTTACTCACGCTTTACATATAGCAGCCTTCCAGTACTTTAAGGGGGCCCACACGAGAGATGCAGAGGGACTTTTCACAAGGGCATGTAATGACAGGACAATGGGGAATGGCTTTAAACTGATTGAGGGAGGGTTTAGATTAGGCATTAGGAAGAAATTCTTTGCTGTGGGGGTGGTGAGGCACTGAAACAAATTCTCCAGAAAAGTGGTGGATGCCCCATCCCTGGAAGCGTTCAAGATCAGGCTGGATAGGACTTTGAGCACCCTGGGCTACTGGGAGGTGTCTCTGCCCATGGCAGGGAAGTTAAAACCAGATAGTCTTTAAGGTCTCCTCCAACACAAACTATTCTAAGACGATATGAATCTGTGACCTCCCTGCATGCTCCCCTAAAGGGTCCGGGTGCAACCAAGCTCACATCTGCCACCCCACCAGGTAACTGAAGTCTCTGAGCATGTAGAAGAGACGGGGCCCTGGTTCAGGAGCCATGCCTGTTTCCCACTGAAGAAGCAGGCTGGTGCCTCTGCAGCCCCTGGTGTTTGAGATCAGGGTCCCTGCTTGCAAGGCTAGCTTTTAAATCAAAGCCAGCCGATTGCAGGGAGGCAGGAAGACCATTTCTGTCTTGATTACTGCAATAAAGGAAATTGTGAAGACTTTTCCAGCATGCTGAAAAACTCCAATATACTGCAGGATAAATAGTCTGGCCTGACATTATAGATGCTTGCTCATTGAGCAAATACAATATATTGAATGCTTATTTTATTAATTATTCATTAACCACTAGTGTTGCTGCCTCCTGAATTCAGGGATGTCAGTGAAGAACCAGGTTACTGAATTAATCTTGGTGCTAATGTGCTTTCCCTGTAGTTTGCTGGTTTGAAACTTATTTATTATCAGAAAGGCAAGTAATGAATCTTACAGGCTGCACACTTAGAGATACATTGATGTGGTCTACCACAAATGAGAACACTTCCTCTTCTCTAAAGTTATTAACATAAATGGTAATTTCAGATGGTCAGGTCTGAGGCTAAGGACTTAGTTTAATTCCCACATATGATCTGTGCAGTGCTTGTGAATCCCAGTGCACTGAAACAAGAGCATAATCCTTATCCACACCTGCCTCTAAAAGACTGGTTGTAACTTTTCTGCACATATGCAAAAAAAGACCCCATTCATCTCTAAAAGATCCTTTTGTTAACACTGTGTCTTAGGGAAAAAATGCAAAATTCCAACATTACATAATTGTACCAGGTGTAATGGTAAGGATATTTGCTTTCTTGATACATTTGCCCAAAAGACATTTAGTTCCACACAAAATAAACACAAACATTAAATCTTACTTACTCCTCTTCAGAAAGTCACCTCTATTTACTCATATACAATGGCCTGCACTTGAAACTCCAGAGTTTCTGAATATAGAAGGATGACCATGCACACAAGTCGGACTTACTCCTCTAGCAGTCCTGCTTGTACTCACAGTAATAACCACAGTGAACATATATAAGCACATATATACACAGCTGACTCAGATCAGCTTTTAAATACATTTGACTGCTTTACAGGGATTGCCTCTGTTAAATCTCCTGCACATGTGTTGCTAAATAGGCCATAACACACTGAAGTGGAGGGGAAATACAAAGTTACAGTTTGAGAGAGGTTAAATATCTTGCTCAAAGAGAAATTTCTCCATTTTACAAACATTAGACTATAAAGAGGAATTTATTCCTGCCAGTCTACTTCTTTTATCTACTTGTATTCCCACCTGATTTGTTTCCTTTACAGAAATTACAAGGTCATCCAAGCTAAGCAACTGTTATGCTTGTGATTAACTACCTACAATCAGCAGGTACAAAATATGAAGATTTATGATTAGATTTTTTAGAGGTGAAAATCTGTGAATTAATCCTTAATGAAGCTGCCCTGAATTTGTCAGTATTAACCAGCAAAAGAAAAAGACAAACCCAACAAATAAACCACCCTTACTTTTAAAGCCAGAATATAACGTTTTGAAGAAGGTACTGCCTTGCTTGTGTTTGTTTCACCTGTTTTTATTAATGCCATTCTTTTACTCAAAAGAGGGTACTGCACAGACTCCATGTGGCCTCTTGTTTACTGGAGAAATAGGACAATTTCTGTTACCAAAATATGTTATTCTGTTACTGCCACAAGCTTTATTTATATCACCATGAATTATTTTGCCCAGCAGAGAAATGTGGCTTCCTCTTATATAAAAGCTGACAGTGGTTTGACAACTAAAAGCAAAACTGCAATCAATTTGGGGCAGAAAACGAACGATACCACACCCCACTGAAACTGCAAAGGAAATTAAGGTGAGTTTAATATATTTGTCTCAGCTGTGTTGACAGCCTGAATTAGACCTCAAATACAGACTGTGTCAGGGGGCTGAGGAATATGGGCAGCAAGAAGGGGAAATTGTAACCCCATAATGCATTTTGCCTTGACTTCTGCAGAGAAAGGATGGGAGAAACAGATGTTGCAATGACAGGGCAGTGTGACTTGCACTGCTTCCATGAAAGCAGAAACAGGAACAGTGACGGACCCCAGGAATAACAAATTCCTTTCTGGGCTGGTAACATTTCTGATTGAAATGAACTTTCGACATGAAGAAAACACTTTCCATTTCATCAGTGGTCACACAGGTGCCTCTGGGGAGACCTTGCCCTCAAATGCCACTCCCTGCTGCCTACCATTAGAATCATCCCTCTCCTCAGAACAATGCTTCTCCTCCTTTATAGTAGCATAAATAAAATGTCTCTGTACATTTGGAGCTCCATCTTCTAACATGGAGAGACACATCTTCCCAAGGACAGACTATATCTACTCTGCAAGGCTTTGCTTCCATAAATAACAAAACATCTGCTGGCCCTAGCTGAGCAAAATTGATGGGGGCAGGGTTTCATCCCATCCTAAGGTGGAACAGAAAAGGTTAAGGACATTGTTCACCCCCCAAACCAGGGAGTATGTAGAGGTGATGTGTTTCGTGGTGACACTGTCATGTCCCCTTTCCCTTGATTGCTCCACTGACCTTTTGCCATAGCAAATTACTCAGACAAAGCAAACTCATGCTGTTAGCTATGACATGCAAAACCACCATCAACTATCAAAACAATAGTAATAGCATCATGATGTTAGATGTGCCTTTTTCTGTGATGAATGATGATGTCAGCCATGGAAATTCCTCATACAAAGATGTAGGTGCAAACCGTTCTCAGAAATGAGGATCTCTGCCCTACCAAAAGACAGATGTCTAAAGAGATCTTGGTATTGGGGTGTTTTTTTTGAAAGCACACACACACATTGCTGTCAATGAGAGTTTGTCAACTAATGGAACCAAAATTCATAGGTATGTATGTACTTTTTGAGACCCCAACAGACCTTCACATAAATAAATAAATAAATAAATAAATAAATGTGTGTGTGTCTTTCAGTGGCTTGCCTGAGTTTAGAAAGCTGGTGGAAGATGCAGCCTTCTCAGAGTGTTTTAACTACAAAGCCACCTTTCCTGTCAGCAGAGCAGAGCTCACCAGGACATTGATGACAGAAAAGGGGGCTGACAAGGGCCTTGAATGTCCATTTCCAATCTGCACCCATGCACAGAACCCAGACCAGTTCTGCTCAGAGTATTTATGCCCAGCAGTTGAGCCCAGATGTGTAATGATAGCTCAGTTTCAGCTTGTCACCCATAAATAATCACCTGCTTTTCCTGCCTTCCTCCTGATGCTAAGGGCAATTTTGATAGCTCCCTTGGGGTTTCTGCAAATGAATAGCTTCCTCGTGAAGCTAAACTAAAAGGGAAAAAATGCCGTTCTCCCTAGGTACCATCGCAGCTAAAACTGAGGCTCAGCCCTTTGCAATTTTTCTCCATCACCCCCATTCATGTATCCAGCACTGTCGCATTGTCCCCTCTAATCCAGGATTTAGATGAGCTTGTTTACCAAAATCCCATTTTCCGTGTGATTTATCTCCAGCACCCTGCATGCGAAGAGGCAAGCTTCACACACATCCGCGCATGCGCGCGGCCGTCAGGGATGAGCTCTTGTTTTAGGCACTTGCTTTCCTCTCATTAGTGGAAGCTAACAATAAGTGTGAGAATTGCAGACGTCAAACGTAATTAGGAAGAAATTATTTCACGTTACCCAACAAAATGAGGTCTGTGAATAAAGTCTAATCCTGCTGTCTGCCTGTTCTTTTTATCCCTAAATGACTCGGAGATGAGGAGGCCACAAAATGCCCTCCATAGCACCAGATGGGGAGCAGCCATGAGGAGATTCAGCTATGCTCAACGGGGACCATCATGCTGCCATCCTCTGGCTGAACAAACCCTTCCCTAGTGGGACTGCAACTCTGTTTAAAGAATGAACCATTTCAAAAAGCTGAATCTCTTCACAGCCTAAATTTTAGTAAATAAAAATGATTGCTTCAAACTATTCAGTCCCCTCAGACCTCTGAAGGAACTGCTGTGTGTTTCAATGACTGTGAAAGCCTTGCAGACTGACCCTTCCTCAGTACTGGTAATATTTGTCACCTTCATGGTGATGCTGACAGTCCAATCTTCTTCCCAAACTGTCCAATTTTTCTACTCTTCTTTCTTCTTCTTTCTAGTATCTGATATGAACAAGTACAGCAGCCTCATGACATTTTAAAAATCAATGACAATTTTTTGTACTTGTGGGAATTCATCAAGTCCATTCCATCATAGGATTTTTCTTCCTAAGCAGCATTTTTCAGCACAGTTGAGGAAGACATGGTATTGATCAGGGAATGCATAGATTACCTTTCTCAACAAGGTAGTAGGTAACCATCATCTGTCAAACCTGCCATTCCATAAAGTTTTATGACTTCTCATGCTACATTTCTCAGTCACAGACATCTTGGTACTATTTCCAAAGCATCAATGGGACTATAAAAACACATCTAGCAGGTGTGCACATCCAAATCTCAAGCGTACTTATTTACAGCCATATGCACACAGACATTGTCTCTGTGATCTATTGCCTCATGATCCTTGCAATATACTATTTATATTGCTTCAGATCACGATTTTCCACTTGCTGGTGTAAGGACAGTATCCCGTAAGGTATTGTAGTGAATAAATCTAGGGCTATACAAAAAACAATGCAGAGCACTGCTGTATATCTGGCAGAGGAACTTGCCTCTAATTCACTGCTTTAAAGCCAGCAGAACATATATAGTGACATACACAGGATTCAGTCGAGCAATCAGAAGAGCATCCCTCAAAGTCATGAAAGAGGCAATAGGTAGTTTGTTACTGTCTTCTTTATATATTTCTCATTTTACTAGTTAGCTAATGTGCAGAAGGCTGCTCCCCGACCTCATCTCTCTTTGCTTTCACACTGGGCATGATAAATATGACTCGTACAACTAACATCTTTTGGCAGCAGCACAGCACAAACTCTTATTGGATTGCAAAATGTTACTGGGTTGCCTGTGGCACCTTCCACTGAAGGGTAGCAGTCCCTTGACAAGCAGTGCTTGCCAGTGGACAGCCTTTATGTGTCTCCTCTGCCTCCTGACCTGCAGACAGTGGGTGGGAGTGTGCTGATGAGACAGACATGATGCTGAGCAGTAATAATACTGTGAACATCAAGAAGTTCCCTTGACGTTGATTATTAACAACAGGATGATAGCACACTGGATTACCAGACTTTTTGTGTTATTAGATCATACAATTCCAGCAGGTGGGAGAAGCCAGGATGGAAACAATCAGGGAAAACAAATAAATACACCGTGTTCTTGAACAGCAGTGGACCAAAATCTCAGCTTTAATACTCCTGTATCTAATTGCTAATGAGCACCGTCACCAGAGTTGGTGGGTTAAGAGACTCAAAAATACTTGAATGCTTTAGAAAGCCTCCCTTGTAAGATGTGTGGCAGATTAGTCAGTCTAAAGCACACATTGTCTCAGGGTATGGGGGAGACTGTGTGAAAGACACACAAAGAAACCAGGTCTTCCCATTCCAAGGGAGTGCAAAGTCCTCAGCAAAGTCTGGTGTTTCTTCAAAGGGCTGTTGTGTTTACTAAATATGTTGATTGAGAAAGCCTGTGTGTTCTCGTATGACCATCATTAGGATTCCTTGGTGAAACAGAAGTGCAAGGACTGGCACTGAAGCACCTGTCTCAGTACCAGGGGACATTCCTGCAGTCTCTGGGAGACATACAGCTCTGCTGTCCATCATCCAGCAGTGCTGGCCCTCCTTCTCACAAGGGCTTCCTGACAGGCCTTTATCACTGCTCTGGGAAAACCTCCAAGCTTCACCATCACATCCCAGATATGCCACATTCTTCTCACCCTGACAGCCACTGAAAGCTAAAGCTTCAGTGCTAAAAGCAAGTCTTCCTGGCTGCTGCTCTAACCTGAATAACCAGGGAACCTGTGCTTCCCAACAAGTCCTACACCGCCAGAGACACAGGCAGAAGAGAGAAGTCTGTCTTTTCCCTCTCCCTGTTAACTTTCAGAGTCCTGTTTTATCTCCTTTCTGTCTTACATTCGCACATGCACATTTCTTGAGCAGCTGTGAAGCTGTGCAGGCACCAGAGGGATAAAAAAAAAAAAGAAAACCATACCCACTTAAAGATTTACTTAGCACAGAAGGTTTGCATTTCAAAGTAGAAGTTAATGGAGTTGTAAAGGTTTTTGGCAGCCAAGGACATGGCCTTCTGCATCCATTTCCTATCCCCACGTCAGATGTGGTTTTGAACTGAAAGCTCTGCATCTTAATTCACTATTTTTGCTCCTTGCTTCATAGTAGATGTCACATTTTTGAGTAGTCCATTCTAGTCTGGTTAGAGGAGGAGGTCTTCTAATAAATTGCTGTAATCAATTGCCATAACTACTGTGTAAAGACTGCTCAGAAATGGCTTATGGTGCAGTGGCCTATTCATGTGGCTGTGTGGCTGGAATGCATATGATGTGGAATCTCCTGCCTTTGCTAGGACATATTTTGCCACCTTGGGCAAGAAGCTCCACTTTTGCTTGGGTCTGCATGTGCTGAGCCATGACACAGACCAGTGAAGCAATACATTCATGTGAAGCATTTCTATAACAGGCACAAAGAATTTGTCTCACGGCTGAGCGAGCACTGAAGTGTGCAGTGGGACAGGTCCTGCTATAACAGGCAGCCCCTGCAGCCTCACCCTTACAACTGGCCGGGTGTAAATCAAGACACTATTCTCCCAGTGTGGGAAACTGTGAATTCTGCTCTGGAGTCTCTCTTCCAGTTGGCTGATGCAACACTAAAGTCATAACAATTTTCTGGGAATGACAGGAGCTTCAGAGGTTCCAAGCTACATTTAAACAGGATCTGAACAGACCTTTCTGAGCCAAACTGATTCCCGGTGCAACTCTAATAAAGCTGGAGGCACTGCACTTGGGATGATTTTAGTCCCACACAATATGTCAGTGGCCAACCTCAATATGCCTGGATAGAGGCATCTTTAAAAAAGACATTCTCTTTATAGTACTAAATTCTGATCTGCCAAATGTGGCAGCCAATGAGCTCTTCCAAACCAAATAATGTGAGGATTATGCACAAATACTGCAGTATCCTAATCAGCCTCTTGGTGAAAATTAATTGATCCATTACAGACAATAACTATATGCTGAAGTTTTTATTCTGCATTTTTTACTTCTGTAAGGAGCATATGTGATATGATTGGCTGGATATTTTAAACCCTAGGGGACCATTGGTGGAGCAGTACAAATCCCTCTGAAATCCAAAATTGCCAGCTGCAATTATAGTCTGCATCTAGCATCTTCTCTAAGAACTATAAATGCTTCACTACTTTAATTTTGCTTGGCATTTGCATCACTGCATGACAATTACCAAGCAACAGCAAAGGACGAACTCAGTAATAAAGTCTGGACAGCGAGGAAATACTGTCCAAATTGAAATATTCTCTCTATTTTAATCTAATATTCATCAGTCTGTGCACATGGATACATCACATTTAGATATAAAACACTGGTAAGAGAGGCACCTTTCCTTTTAGCTGCTGAAACGCCTGTGCCTTCCTGCATATTCAATATGAGCAAAATTGTTTGCTCCTCATATTTCTTTTGATTGTTTTCAACTACTCAAAAGGACGAGATACTAAGCTGTAAATACTAGCAATTAAATGGTCATACTGGCAACTATACCATTCCAGTTAAGGCTTGTGAAATTCTACCCATTTCAATGATGTTATGCCGATATAAAGCAGGAATGAAACAGCTATTTTTTTGAATTCATATATACACAGTTTTAATTATTTGAACTGTTTGTGATTGCCCGTAAGTCTTAGCTATATCAGTAGACAGGATCAAGCATTATATCTCACACTAAATTAGCAGAGATACAATTGAGGAAACAAAAAACAACATTATGAGAACATGGGGCTTAGACAGGAAGGGATTTGGGTATTGCCAAAAATAGTTTCCCTTGTTAAAAAGGCATATGCTGAAGAAATTGTTTAGCGAGGAAAAAAGCAGGTTTTGGAGAGGTGAAAAATGAAATGCTTATAATGAAAAAGACCTGCTGCACAGTGAGCTGTGCAGAATCAATGTTTGTAAATGACACTACTTTCCTTCATCAGCCAGAGCTGGAAAACTTCAGAAACACCTAAGTAATTTAGGCAAATGTGCAACACAGTGGAAATGCTGTTCAATGTCATTGCAAGGTTAAGCAGTGAGATACATGAAGAGACAAAAATTTAAATTCTTCACCTGCTTCAAAAGGGTTCAAATTTAATCATATAAGCACTGGGACCTTGCTGTCCTGTGCTGTTCTTTGGAACCTAGAGCTCCATTGCAGCTACACTCTAACAAGGTTGGAATAAAGCTGAATAAAGACTGAACGGAAAAATCACAGTACCAGCAACAGTGCAGCACCATCTTACATATTTTGGGCATGTTTGCTGAAGCCCCTCAACAAGAATACTGAAGAATTAGACAGGTCTTGGAGTAGGCTGAGTGTGATACAGCACAAAAACTTTCAAAGACAGGTTGGAAAGGTAGGTTAGTTAGTTTATTCCAAAGAGATGATAAACAAGGTCATGAAAGAAAAGTAAATAAAATGCTGAAAGTGGTATTTACCAGGAGCTCCTATTCCTCCTGCCTCCACAACATGGTAGCAGTGTTTCCCCCTTATCCATCCACCCCCAAAACAAAAAAATGAAAACCTGCAAGAAAATTCCCAACAACTGACTGGTCATCTCCTTGTGGTTTTCTCACTGGAGAACAACTAACAGCATTCACCAGCTCTGCATACCACCAAGTTGGCAATATAAGAGGATTAAATTGATTACAGAAATCATGGCATGCATATAGAAGGTTCTTAGACAGCTCTATCTGACCTCAGTTTACTAATTCGTGTCAGAAATCCTCCACATTTAATGGCCACCCCTTTATACCCCATGCAACACAGAAAACCAGAACAGTTGGTGACTAACACTGTTATGAAGAAGAAAGTGTCTAGACAGGGTAAATCTGTCCAACCTGACCCAATAAAGGCAAGTACTGAAAAACTCAATCTATTTTGTACCTGGAAAAGTCTCAGCTACTCACAGGAGATACAGTCAGAAGAGAAAGTTATACCTCTGACCTTTGGACAAATTAATAGCATATAAAATGGCACCTCCAGCTACAGTCCAAAAAGTTATCAAAGCTGAACATTTTCCAGTGATGTACCAAAAAGAAGGAAATTCATGTAGCTCATGCTGATACTTAACCAAAGTTCCCATAGCATATGACAGGAAAATGAAATGGGGAGTTGTATGGGAAGCTTTATTGGACCAGAAATAAGGTCTAGAGCTGTTTTTTCCTCTCCATGGCTTTCCTTTTGAATATTGTAACCAAACAGATCTCAAATGTTTAAAGACTAAAGAAAAAGCTACATCCCACCACATATTTCCAAAAGCAAGAGTTAAAAAAATGTTTGTCTCTTACCTTGTTAGCTTTGTTCCAATCTGCTGCCTAAGTTCCAGCCTCTCTTCATCAGTCTGCATGGGGAGGATGTTCTTTTCCTCCAGCTCTCGCTTGGAAGGCCTGTTGCTTAGTTTGATTGCTAAAGAGTCCTTCCTGCAGAGTTTCCTTGCCAGGGGGCCTGTGGGAGAGAGGAGAGGCTCTGCCAAAGGAGGTGTCATCATTTCATTACAGCATGCAGCTGGCAAGGAAGCACTAGCCAAGGGAGAATATGATGCTCTTGTTTGCACTGGTATGGACTATAGGAAAAGGGGTGTCATTAACTTCATGTGCTCAATTAACCTCAATTCATATCACAATAAGAAAAAGCTGAAATTGGTAGGTATACAGGAAATAGAAATTAATATATTGCTCCATAGAGGGGAATGAAGAAGAAGGACTTGTTTCAGAATTGCTAGTAGCATCTGTAGCTTTCTCTAGTATTTCTGAACCACATAATGGAATGAAAAATTCAGTCTCAGAATCTGGGCAGGCAGCAGAGCTACAGCATGTGAAAAGAGAGGGGTAGCTGAATCTCTCTTGCAACGTAATATTAAGACATCCAAGCCAGCACTAGAAGGAATCAAAAGTCAATCAGAAGCAGCACAAATCTCTATGTACATTAAGTGGCTGCTTCCCAGCAGTGACAGTGGCAAAGACATTGTAAAAACCAGTGGCCTTTTATTGCTCAAATTTGCTTTCTTAGGTTTGTATCCAAAGCAGTTTGAGCAAGGCAGACAGACAGAGAGACACAAACACATGAGAGGTTTTGGCCTTTGTCAGGAGAGTGTGAGATAGTGCAGTCCTGTTCTGTTTTTAGTTTAAGAGCAAACATTGCTTAATTTCACTTGCAGGGTAAGGTGGGGTGCTGAGGAGATGAAATAAGCCTGTTTTAGAATCTTCTTTCTGTGTGTTTTAAAAGGGATGTTTGATTGTACTGTTTCCAGTTTTCAGAAGAAAAGAAATGCACGGGCCTGGCACTTCAATGTCTAGGATGACAAGCAGTTGTCATACATAAAGTACGGTATCTTGTCTTCATAGGACAGTCCTACAATGCCACACTGAGGTAGAAGTTGGGTTTCCTTACAGAGGTCAGGAAGGGCACAGGTCCTTTCCCAGTCTGTAATTGTGATATGGCTATCAATTAACCTCTTCTTATCTGAACCCAATCCTCTGACTGTGACCCCTTTCAAAGCATGTGCAATTTATGATTCCGAAATGATTTAATACTGACTATATAGAAAAGCTCTGATTCTCTATGTGTGGCACTTATTTCATCCTCTTGAAGTAACTGTTGAGATGATCTTGACTTAAGCCAAAGGCAGGGCTTCTCTTCACCACGGGCACTTGGGAAAGTGAATCCAAAAGGCAATTTGTAATTGAACCCCAAACTGTCATTTGAATTTAGTCTGAGTGCTACCCAGACAGGGATTCACGTATATTAGGGGAATCACTATAAATTCATACTGCTTATTATTTTGAATTAGCATCCCCATGTAGTCAAGCCCTGAGAGCTGCAAAAGCCACAGCCAATAAAGAAAATACACAGACCTTGTGTTTCCTTTGTGTACTGTGAGTTCAGAGTAAAAATTAAATAAGTGAGAAAGGAAAAATTGAATGAGTCTTACTTGTAAATAATGAGTTATCCTCCTCTTCATCTTCCTCTTCTTCCTCTTCCTGTCTTGGATAGAGACAGGAAGAATCTTCATAGTCAGTTTCATGAGGCACATTTTCTTTATTGTCATCGCATTCGATCACAACAGTTGGCACTTGTCTCATGTCTGGAAGGCCCCCAGGTCCTGTTTTTGTAACACTGTCACTTGTGTGCAAACCAGAGCTGTTGGGAAAGAAAAGCAAATAAATAAACTAAAGGGAACAGCTCAATGAAAGGCAGAGCTGCTTCTCTCGCTGTATACAGGACAGTAGTGGTCTTTTATCCCTTTTTGAGAAGAAATGAGAACAGAAAGATTTTCAAGACCAGCAAGACATCTAATGGGTTTAAACTGAGTACTTACTAGATTTAGGGTACAACACTTACTAGGGAGAGGTAGGACAGCATGCAGGCAGAAATGTTGTCAGCCAGGATGAAGTACTAATGATCTAATGCAAATACTTAGTGACCAGCTACTCAGAGTGGTAAGCACCAGCTGCTCAGTGGTAAGCACGCCTTCAGCCTGGTGTCTGTGTGACCTCTCCACTGGTGTGCAGGCAGCAAGGAGGAAATGTCTCACCTGAGTGCAGAAGGTGGAGTAAGACTGGGAGGAAGGAAACCTATAGACTGTAGGGGATAATTGTAGAAAGGCAGAGGGAAAATATGGCTTGCACTAGCTGGGTAAGATGATGTTGAGTGACTTGAGGGGATGGCAAGGACACACAACTCTCTGATGTGCAGGGGAGCGATCATGTGAAACTGGGCTTGGAGAAAAGAGACTTTGGGAGCAGGTGAGAGCAACCAGGGAAGTAGCTAAAACCTGGGAGGTTGGTTTCTAATGGCACAGTTATATATTGGGGGGCTGCCACGACGATAGCCCTTCTCCTGTCCCAGCTCCTTATCCAGCCAGGTGCTGAAGATCAATCAGAAATGGCGCTAACATCTTATTTCTTTTGTCACAGGTGTGACTGATTATTTTCTGCATTTTACGAGATTGAGACCCGTGGTGAGGACTGCTACCATCCAGCTCTGCTTACGTGTTGAAGTCAAAACCCTTTACCAAATAACATATCAAGTAGGGAAACAGGAACATGAGAGGTGAAGATCAAAGTCAAACACAAAGTGAAAGGAAAAGTCAGGAACAGAACCATGTTTCCCAACCAATTTTAATCTAAATAGCTCATGCTGCTTTTCCAGTGTGAGATCAGAATGAGAGACTGGCAGGCAAAAATGGTGGCAGCTCAGGATTGTTTGTGAGACAGCAGAAACTGCCCTCTCTCTGAAGTCCTGGCTGATGCAACAGGTATTTGAAAAATGGGGAACATTTGCCTGTTGGACACCCTCTCTATGTCAAACTCCCATTTTACTTTCCAGAAGAACATAGGTGTGAAAGCAGATGTGCTGGCCAAGTTGACCTTGAGGCACACAAACTTGGATCTGACAAATACTGAGTAGCCTCAATTCCCTTGAATATTTTAGCCTGCTCTGAATACCAGAGGTATTCTGCATCTTGAATAAAATGTATTCTTCTCTTTAAAAGACTTTCTACTGAAATCTACCAAATCTACTATTTTCCATGTGAAACATTTTGCTTCCTTCTAACCCAAAATTTAGAATGGACTCTTAAATGGCTGCCAGATAACATTCCAGAGAGACTTTTAAAAATGTAGTTCTAGGAATATAGTGCTAGTCCACAATATGCTTAGGGATTAAAGAGAAGAAAAGGCTTCAGATCCTGTGAAGACACCATACCATGCTGTTATTATCTTCAGC
The DNA here is from genome assembly GCA_013397795.1 of Orthonyx spaldingii. Classification (NCBI taxonomy): domain Eukaryota; kingdom Metazoa; phylum Chordata; class Aves; order Passeriformes; family Orthonychidae; genus Orthonyx; species Orthonyx spaldingii. The sequence goes on from VZTJ01005000.1 coordinate 58,014, forward strand.
TTCAAAGAAATAATTTTGTTAATTCCAACATTTATTATTGCAGACTAGCCAACAATGAGATGCAGAGCTTTACTGGATGCCTTGAAGAGAGAAACTCCATTTTCTTAGTGATAGCCCATGTTTTGTATCATAAAGTAAGAGAGATTCATGAAGAACGGGCTTGTGAATTTTTGTATTGAACTTCAATGAGTTTGACACAAAAAACTTTATCCCAGACGCAGTTTTAGAATTCATCAGCTGAATTCTCGTAATGACACATCAACGCACTACAATCTTTAAAAACTTTAAAATAACTTTTAATTTATTGAAATGCTTTTGGAATTTTTATGTTATGAACTTCACGAAATCTGTTTTCTCTGTAAGTTAATTTTTGAATAAGTCTTTTAAAGAGGAAAGGGAGGAAATTGAAAAGTCTGGAATCAAATTTCTGAGAAAAACTATAATATTGTGAAATTCTGTTAACATTGCTTAAAAAATACCCAAGACCTTCCAATTGCACACACACAACCACTGGATCATTCAGTTAATTTAAAAACAGTGCATATACACAGAGAGTAAGCACAAATTCACTAAGCCCTTCTGGAAGTGTAAATGAAAGGAGCAAGAAGTAGTTCAGCATCCACGACTATTTGGTGCCTCCCTGTTCTGTGAAGGATGGATGTAGGTTATGGATGCATCCTTATGTGTGTGTACATAAGATAGCAGATATCAAAGTGATCCATCAATTTAGGTTATCGAGCAGCTATTGGAAGGCAATAAGATTTACAAGTTACCACAGAGGATTTTTATTTGAACTAGTGATCTAGGAATAGGCAGCTTCTCATCTCATTGTAATTTTTCTGAATCATCCACTTTCTTGATAATACTACTTTCTATTTTAAGCCCCTTATTTTTCCTAGTGTTTTGTGTCGTTCTTGATTAAAATCAGCCCTTTCCACAGCAATTTGACTAAGTCAGCTGTCTAAGCAAAGAGCTTATGAAATACATGCAAGTACTGCAGTATACTTAAGAAAGACGAATCAAGGTCACTGGTTATGTTCATTGTGTATAAATGACTCTGGGTCATTAGCAAAACTCCCACATGGTCAGGTGGTCTACACCACAACATTTTTTAGCATTATTCACCAAAAAGCACACTATTGTTTCAAAAAACCCATTTAGAATCAGTTTTGGGCTTTGCAACAAAATTAGAGAAAAAAGCTACAGTTAAGCAGCTGCTTGTTTCAAGAAGATCCTAATGCATGGATTTGAACAATTCATAGCTCCCTAGAAAAAGAACTTGCAATTACTGCTCCATCTTCTTTACATGATCAAAACAGCAAAAAAATTACATCGCTGTAGCTTACGATGTTTCTAGTTAGAAAATACTTTAATGAAAAATCATAATTTAAGCATATGAGTGACTCATGGTACAGACAAAATGAAAAAAGAAAAAAGTGAAATATCTCCTGGAAATTCTAGTGGGAAAAACTTGCTCACTTCTTGTCTGTCATCCTAGACCCTTTGATTTTGGAGTAAAGGGTTACTTTTTTATCAGCATGTTTTCAGATCCACAGTACACTTTTCTGTACTTTCCAGCTAAAACAAAAAGTCTGAAAAAACTTCAAACCATTGTATATACATTTCTACTACAGGAATATGTGTGAGAAAGAGAGAAGGCAAAGCTATAAATATTAAGTATTTCTATCCTTAGGCAATGCTATAAAGTTTAGACAAGATCCAATTCTCTTGACAAGTTTTATGGAAGATAAATGTTTTCTGACTCAAATATGTTTCATAAGATTTACAAGACACTAGTGGTAATGTCTTATGCATTTCATTTCACAAATCTACAGTCTGAAGGTCTGAAGCTGAGCTGGGTGTCCCAGAGGAACTGGCCTCACACACAGTCTTTTTAGTCACAGTGATTTTTCACTGCCCTGCCATAGAGGCAATTCTAGCCCAAAGTGAGATATTGCCACTTAACAGCTCTTTAGTATATACGTTGAACAAACTAAGGCCTGGATTCATCTGCACCCGCTCCTGTACATGAGCCCACAGAGTAAATGACATTAATTGCCACCTTCCTAGACAGGCTAAGAATTATACAGGCAAGGCAAAAAATCAGGCTATTTCAGATCAAGAAACTGCCTCACTAAGTCAAAATTAAAGACACATTTCAGTGTCACAAGAGGGTTTCTAAAGTTTCCTTAGCCACTGTTTGTGATGCACACCTTTGGGGTGTGGTCTTTCTTCTCAAATTTATTTCAGTCAGGAGGATGAAATCTGTGTATTTTGGTGGCAGGGCTTACCAGATTTTCATCAACTCCTAAAATGCATTATGAAATGGTAAAAAATGGTGTCCAAATCTAGAGTTTTACTTATGCTTGACACACACCCTTTGGGTTGAAGGGGAGAGTCATTTGCAGTAGGACACAAACTGGCAGCAGAGGTTGCAGGAAAAAGGTTACATGGAAATTACACATTTCTCTGTTTCAACTTAATCTACCATAAAACTGGTAATTTATCAGGGAAAATAGAGGCAAACTGGCAGCACAAATGACATGTCATAATAGTCATACTATGACAGGGGACAGATTGTCCTTCTGAGAATAGGTTATGAATAGACGTTGTGAGTACCAGAAAATGTTTGCAATCAAAAGTGTTAAGTGCACAAATGAACTTAATGTTCTATAATGTCTGTAATAAAATTGAATTTAAAAAATGCAGGAATTAACTGCCATTTTAAGTCATAAGAACAACTGGGACTTGAATAGCTATTACATGCTTTTTAATGTACTTTAAGACATTAAATTATTAATATGCACTAGATCTAGGTGAGGCGGTTACATGTAATCACTCCTGCAGAGGGGAAAATAGAGAGACTCAGTAACTTTCTCAAGGTCAAAGACAGCGCAACCTGGCTTCCAGGCCTGTACAGAGGGAGAGCTCATTTTTCTCTGGCAAGCCTGTGGCTCATTGGCAGAGAACTGATTTCAACGATCAGTCTTCAGATGTTGTTAGACGATCTGAATTCCAGAGACTGTATCTGTGTAAGCAAAAAATCCAGATTGCTAGAGGAAAGGGATGTTTTAGCCTTTCATCCATTGCTCATGTCCACACTCAGAGACCTGGGAAAGAGGAGAGTTGTGAGGTCTAAGAAAAGTTTACTGGGCAAAATGTGGATTTGATACAAACTGATTCAGCAAGTATTAATAGAGTTTAAATGATCTTGAGGAGCTTCCACTGCACCAGGACCAAATAAACTAGACACAAGGAAGAAAAGGAAAAATTCCTCAAGGAGAAGAAAAATTTTAGAGCTGAAACATGATCTGTACTTGTCTATACGATCAGCCCTTATTAAAAACAAAACACTATTCTAAATAATCCCCCAAATTACCAGACTTGGCAGCATTATTACTGCAGCGTCATTGCAATTGTTCTGTAAAGTTGCAGGATAGTTTTGAGATAATGTCTGAGATCAGAAGAAAACAACCCCTTAGTATACGCCAGAATGTGCCTCAGAGACCTATCAGGCTCTCTCTTCTCCTCAGGATTATTGACCCAACAGCAGTGGCCCAGTACATTGTTAACTTGGAAGGAACAGCAATGTTTAGGATGTCACTCCATATCCTATGCATATCCTACAGATGTGAGCACACTACCAAATTTCCAGCAGAGAAAGGAGATCTAGGATATCTGCAGTTTTAACAGGCCCTCAGGAGTTTTGGGTTGAAGTGTACAATGACAAATACTGCAGTATAATTTCTCTAGGGTTTAATGCAGATTTTTACAATAAGGGAAAGTAAGTACTGTCAAAAATAGTAGAAAACAGTGGCATTGGTGCAAATAATTGTCTCCCAAGTTAAATAAATATATTTTAAAAATCACACAAATCTTCAAGCAAACTTGGCAAATTTATCTAAATCACAATGTGACTTGAAAAAGCAAATGAAGATTTTAACAGCAAGATCAGCTCCACAGACCTGTAAATGGTTTGAAATACTTTAACCTCTAAATACTATAAAAATAACAATTGCTGTTGCAGAGGAAACGATCATGACCTATTTTCTCCCTTGTGAATGCAAAAGTTATTGATTTGTTTTGACAAGGAGCACAACCAAAGTACTCAATACATTAATCCATGATTTAAAGAACAATTAATCAACACCAAAAAGGCTATGAAAAATCTGTCTGCAATATCATGAACTAGGATTCATATTCATTTTAAATGTGAAATATCAGTGCCACAACCTTTTCTTATATTCTTCTTATTAATTGCAAGGGGAAGGAATTGCTCACATTGGGACATGAATCCTTGCTTATTCAGTTTTTAACAAGCGGCAGAGCTTCAGCTTCAAATTAATAGTTAAACCCAAACAGCATCACCTTCTTTAAATCAGCTAAACGTACTTGTAGACATCAACATGATAGATGACTAGAAATTGGAGCATTCATTGCTGTGGGGCAACAGATGCCACAATGAAGTCATACTCTGAGAGATATCACTGGGCTGAAGATAACAAAGGGTCTTGTGCACACAGTGTGAGCCAGACATTAAGGCGTCTGACCCAAACTGGGAAAGGCATGGGCAGTGCAGCCCCAAAGGAGCCTTTGGGAGACAACAGCTATGCTCTGCGCCTGGTGCATTGAATTTTGGGGTGATGCAGGGGCACCTGACCAGCCACGCCGGCAATGTGAGAGGTAACTGGGCATGGCAGTGGGGGGCAATGTGGATGCTCTTTCTAACCCTACCTCTACAGCTCTTTCACTGATGGGAATAAGAATCTCATTCATAGCTCCAGTAGTTTTTCCCCAGCTGGGAATTCCACCACGCTGTAGAAACATTAGCCCCATGATGTAATCACAGACGTGTCACTATTTTGGTACTCTGGCAGCCTCTGGCACTCTGAGACAGCGTCTGGTCTCTTGACTCTTTTTCAGGCAGCAAGGAGAATCTGCCATCAATAATCCAATTGTTTCCAACTATGGAATATAATGAAGGTAGCTTTATCACAAACAAGTAATGAGGTAAATCACTAGGCATTTTGTCTGTTAGACCAAATATTCTGCCTTCCTGTATAACAGAAGGATGATCTGATGCTCCTGGAACAAGCTGTCTACAAAGCTGTCCTTGGTACTACATAAAACGTGTAATTTTTCAGACTATCTTCCCTATTCTGGGACTTTCTTAGTTTTCCTCTGCAAGGTGAAATAAATTTTCCAAAGCTTGCTGATGTTGCAGTCTATGAGGGCAGCTTGCATTTATACAACATGCTTCACTTACTCACACTACTTGGAGAAATATTCAGAGATACTCATAAGTGACAGTAACAAAACACAGCCCCAAGGTGGGTAAGGCATTTCTGTGCTACCTCTTGCCAGATGCAAATGGCTAAGGAGGTAGCTGCTGTGGAATGGGTTAAATATTTATTTAAGATCAAACACATAATTTAATTTAAATTAAATTAAGTAATTTAAATACTGTATTAAAACCCTTCTAAGTGACTTGTAGGAAGTCCACATAGATTGTTTCGAGCTAATTGGTAATACTAATCAGATGCCCTGCTGGAGTGGCACATTGGATTCTAATTGCTCTTTTATGAATCTTTCTTTCCTTGCATTTAGCAATCCTCCACACAACTGGAGCTCTGCAGTTATGCCTCAGCAGTACATACTGCAAGCCACGCATGTCCTATTAAAATCTTCTCCACTGGCTGTATGATCTACTTCCTTGAACAGGGCAATGGGGTCCAGGAAATTTGGTCTTTATTTCCTTTCTGCCACAAACTTGTCAAACAAGCCTGGAAAGGCTCTTCCCCTGTCTCTGTTTCTTCAGAAATGACTCTCCCCTGAAGTTGTTAGATCCCAGAGGAGACACCTCATTCAAGTCCTATGAACATAACTCAAGTGATGACATTGATACTGAGGTTAACAGGAAACAGTGCACACCAGTAGGTAATTTTAAAAGATGATCCATTACCTTTCTAGCCTGTGCATGGTCATGGCTAGTGTCTTGTTCAGTTCCTCGATCATCCGGCACCCTGAAGGGTGAATGGGCAACGTGCTGGACCCAGAAGGAAGGTGCTGGCTGTGGCTGCCGTACTGGAGCTGGTGCTGGTGAGCTGCTAACTGGGATGGCAGGACAGTGTGATGCTGCTGGGTCAAAGGCTGCTGGGAGCTCTTCTGCGTGGAGTAGGATGAGAGAGAGAGGTCTGGCCCCCCTAAAGGCATGCAAATCATGACTTTCTTTGGAGGTAGTGGAGGTGACAGTTTAACTGGCATACAAGGCAGTTTCACAGGAGCGCCAGGATCTAAAAAAAAGAAAGAGAGCGCTGGTGTTAATTTTCATGTCAGTAAGATGGAGACGAGAGTGTCTGCCTGGGTGAGCAGGTACCGAGGTTGCTACTCAACACAGGAGTGTGCACACCTTCCCTATTGTGACAGACAACTCCTATTGTACGCTCAGCATGGTCTCCAGAAAAAATACTGTTGTTTTGCAGCACTCCTGAGTCCCACAAAAAACATCCCAGGGCTGAGCATGCCCCTTAATAAACACATTAAGCAATACTTAACAAGGCTTGTGGCACACTTTGATGCTTTAAAGCCCTAATCCTCCAAAATAACCCCGTGAGGTAGATGCAACTTCTTCCACTGAACAGGCACACAAATAGGGGGAGAGCAATTAGGGTGAGAGCAATTCAGTGTCTGAAGTTACAGGATGACTCACCACCATCATTGCCAGAGCAAAAGCTCAGGGATTCCTGATCCGTCTCAGCCACTGTAGTGCAATTACTACAAGTCACATTTCTTACAGCTTTGTAATGTGCAAAACATCTGGTGTGAAAAATTACATTACAGGAAAAAAGAGAAAAGAAATAAGGTTTGAATACCAAACAGGACAGGTTTGGAAAAATGGAGGGTACATGAGGAGAAAAGTTAAAGGGCAGCAGATCATTAAGACTAATGTATTCTCTTACAGAAGTGGCAGGCACTTTTCTCTGGACTCATGCACTAATTTTACCTTTTCAACTCTAGTTAAAATGGTCACTGAAACCCATAGTTGATCAGCCATGCAAAGACTTCCCTGACTGCAATGAGAAATCAGTGAGAGGTCCACAAGCAAACCTCTCTTCAAGAACTCAACTGCAGGATGGAGATTCTTGGATTTGCACTGTGAAATATTTTCAGAAGGGAAAAGAAGTAACATGAAGCCTTGTACTTGCCAATATGGGTGGGGGAAATGATCACAACGCATGCTAAGAGCAAAAGAGAGAGCAAATATATACACTGTGAGCAACAACTCTCAGTTTGTCTCTAGGAGGAAGGTCAGGCCCTTTCCACCATGGAATACTGCACATATTTGTCTCTGCAATGTAGCTCTGTGGGCAAGGCTTGCATGACCTTTGGTCTCTTGCTGCTTCAGTCCACTCCGCTTGCTGCAACATGGTATGGGAATTGCAGGGCCTGAAACTTCTTTTGACCTGAGGAAGCTTGGGAGTTAGATGCTGCTCTCCAAAGGTCATTGCTCTCCTGAGCGCTATCAGATTTCTAAATTCCTTTTCCAGATGGTTCTTTTTAGTTTAACTATCCTTCCCCCCATACCCTTCATTCTTTCCTTCCTCCTGGCCTATTCTGGGTATTGCCTGTTCTTCTATCCATATCTAATAGCCTGGGTACACAAGGTTGATATGAAGACTAGCAAGCAGTAACACTTCTTGAAAATGATTAAGGATCATAAGGTGAAAAAACACCATGAGGCAAGTTCAGATAGGTCTCTTGACATATTTTAGGGCTAGTCACATCTTCCACACCATCCACTTGATATTAGTGGTTTTGCTGTGCTAGGGACAACACGCTGTAAGCCTTCCCCCTCTCCAGAGTTTTTATAGGCTAACAACATAGAGGGGTCAAAGGGACTGCAAAGACAAATATCCCATGCTGGTTTTGCCTGGGGTAGAGTTAGTTTTCTTCATGGTGTCTGGTATGGAGCTGTTTTGAATTTGTGCTGAACACAGAGTTGATAACACAGAGATGTTTTTGTTATTGCCAAGCAGGACTTGCACAGAGCCAAGATCTTTTCTGCTTTTTGAACTGCCACACTGTTGAGGAAACCTGGGATGCATGGGAAGCTGGGAGGAGACACAGCCAGGACAGCTGACCCCAGTTGACCAGAGGGATATTCCAGACCACATGACATCATGCTCAGTATATAAAGTGAAGGTAAGAAGGAGGAAGGGGGGATGTTGGGAGCGATGGTGTTTGTATTCCCAAGTAACCATCATGTGTGATGGGCCCCTGTCCTCCTGGAGATGGCTGAACACGTGCCTGCCTGTGGGAAGCTGTGAACAAATTCCTTGTTTCACTTCGCTTGTGTGCATGGTTTTTGCTATCCCTATTAAACTGTCTTTACCTCAACTCATGTTTTCTCACTTTTACCCTTTTGATTCTCTCCCCAATCCCACTGGTGGGGGAGTGAGCGAGTGGCTATGTGGCTTGGCTGCTGGCTGGGGTTATACCATGATACAGGGGCATGGAGAAAAAGCAGCCTTTCCACATTGCAGAGTGGAAGAGTTATAGAGAGTAGAATGCAAGTCTTTTGCCTTTCAATGTAATATTAAATACACTTAACGTGTTGTCTCTTGTCATTCTTCTGATGACTCTACCAAGGCTGAAATTTAATTCATGGGTTTGCCAAAGCAGTTAAAGAAAAAAACCCCCCACTTTCAGGATTTTCTATTCAAGCACACAAAGGTCTTCAAGTCACCTTGTTTTTCTTACAAACATGTTATTTGTATATATTTCCTCTTTGTATCCTGCATAAAAGAACATACCTCTTTGATAAAAGGTAAATAACAGAAAGAGTAAAGAGTAAATTGTGTAGAGCCCTGAGAATAGACTCCTATGGGATCTGTAGTAAAAAAGTGGGTTTTTTCATACACTTATGCTTCAGACAATTTTACTTCTAGAGCTTGTCCTGAATGACAAAGACTACACTGAGATCTGCACTTCCATTTTGACAAATACAGGTTGGTTTTAGATCCTTTTCTGCAGTACGTCAATTAAAGTCTTCATTTGACAGTGTCTGTGCCTGGATGCCCCATCACTCTGTGGCAGCCATCCTTAATGGTGAATTCAAAGAGATCCCAACTGCAGGCATCTCTTGCTTTTGACAAAAGAATAACTGGAAGTATCATATGGGTTTGCTGCTGTTTGTGACCTTGAAGATCAGAGCAATATTGTATGTTGGAAGTGAGCATGACATGTCAAATAGTTCAGGTATAAAGCAAACAGGAATCCTTCCTTCTTTCTTCTAAATATAGTGAAAATTTCTTTTCTCATGCAAGCATTCACGTAGTAGAGTTGTGGCACAGGCCCTGCAGCCCTGGAATTGCAGAGGTGAACAAGTCTAGTTTAATTATCCTGAGTACCCACATATTCATTCCATCATGAACCAGATGTGCGTACTCTGGTTTCAACACTTTATAACAAAGGTATGGACCTTTAGTTTTCACTTAAATTTAAACAAATGCTTCACATCAACATGTTTTCAATGCTACCATTGCTGGGTGATTCCACTGGACATCTGCCAAAAAACCTGCCCATTATTTTTAACATCTTTATTCAGACTGACTGTGTTACACCAAGGTTCTTGAGCTTGTCTGAATATGGTCCTAATACCAAAACAGACTCTTGAAAATGAACCAGAGGCATTAAATCTACTTGTCTGTCCTTCACCTTCAGGAGAATTCTACTTTGTTTAAATAAAATGGTTAAAAGGAGAATGACTACAATGGGAGGAGTGTTTGATCCATTTGCTGGGAAATGTAACGGTGTGTCTTCACTGATACCAGTAATGGAGACTTGGCACTGCAAGTTTTCATGTGTGTTCTGATCACTGACTATGCTGAACTAGAGGGGCCTTGCCCAAATCCATGGGCTCCAGGCACGCTCTTGAAAACTGTGCTACCATCATCTACAGTAAATGATAGAACAACTTCTCCCTGCATGTAAGAACGAGGTGACCGAGTTTTACAGTTCCTTCCTCTGTTTGTTTTAATTTCACAACGTACATGATTTATGAACAAGGGGTGGTAACAATTATTGTCTCCAGCACGGAATATACATCAGACATGGGCATCTGTTGATGAATAAGAAGCTGGACAGGGGAAAAAAGAACAAGAAATCTATGATAAGTGTCTTCTCAGCAAAACATTACCAGAGTCTTAAATCATCGCACATCGCACTTGTAACTGAAAAGCAGCAAACTGTGTGAAGCCAGGTGTGCAAGTCTGATTAATCTCTTCTGGCTGAGGTTTTTCATGCTCAAGAGAATAATGAGCAATTTTGCAAGATGTTGGTTCCCAGTGGGGTTGTGACCACTCAGCACTGTGTAATAACTTGTATGGTAGAATTGATGAAAAAGGTGTTAAGACATCAACCTCCCCACTCTTGATGACAATCAATTAGTTAAAAGACAGTTGTGGATACCACAATATTTGCTACCCATCAGAGCTTTGACAAGCAGGCCATCCCTTACCCTTTCCATACAGATCATTTTGCTAACATCTATAGTTACTGCATTTCTTTTGGGGTTTTCATGAGATAAACATATTTTTATTTTATTTGTTTGTTGCACAGGTTGGCTCCTATATGGTTCTTCTGATGTGTTAGTAGTACACTAGAGCTGTGCACCAAGTATACCAAGTCTGATGCTTCCTTGTCACTGAACATGGCTGGAGAATTGGTCAGCACACATTGAAGATACAACTGCTGCAGATGGGGTGAAGGCTCATTAAAATCTTCAAATTCTGCAACAGCTCAACTACTGCATGGAGAAGGGAGGATGTGCCTGGGAATCCTGGGCTTGTAGCAGAGCTAGCTGTGTTTGCTATACTGCCAGTGGCAGAATTGCTCTTTCTTGATTCCTTGCCAAATGTAAGCCAACATCGTACCCTGACAGGAAAGAAGGACAACAGAGTCCTGGGTGGTACGAGAAGAAACACAGCCAGGAGATCAAAGGATTCTTCTATTGATAGAATGATCCCCTTCTATTCAGCAGTTCTTAGACTGTATCTAGACTACTGTGCAAGTTTAGTATCCATCAGGAAAGATATCAAAAAACCAGAATGAGTCGAGCATAGGGTCACTGCAGTGGCTGAGGGCTAGAGCACCTGAGGGACTGAGGTGTGTTCAGCTTGGAGCAAAGACAGCTTGTGGGGAGAACACTTCAGAGCAGTCTCCCAGTACCTACAAGCCAGGTTATCAATAAGGTGATACTCTTCAGTGGTGTGTGGTGGGAGACAGTGGACAAAAGTGATACAAAAGAGGTTCAAAACTGGATTATAAGGAAAATGTCTTCCCTGCCCATGAGAAGAGCAAGTTAGTGGAGCAGGTTTATCCAGACAGGTTGCACAGCTGGCATCCTCTGAAGTTTTCAAGATCCAGCTGGTCAAAGGCCTGAGCAACCTGGTCTGATCCCATACTTGGCTCTGCTTTGAGCAGGAGGCTGGATTAAAGACCTGCTGAGGTTCTTCCTCACCGGAATGACCTTATACTGTGACCTTTGCTGTACTACATACAACTAAAAGTAATGCAACTTGTCATAAAGTTAATGAGCTACTCTTTAAATTCCTTTCAAGTAATTAATTCTATAAAATAATGTTGTAGAAAAGACTCCCAAAACTCAACAAACAGTGCAAAAACCAATGTTGCCTGTTGAGGGAGCTCCATAGTGGAAACATGCCTGATATTTGCTGGCACCATTTGGACAAGTAGCTTTTACTTTTTCAGGTCTTGTCTCCTGTAATCACTTGTGCCTAAAGGGTGTGAGTCTCTTTTCTTGTTTCAATGAGTTTTTGAGAAGATTCATAAAGACAAATCAAAAACTGTTCTCAAAGATTTTTGCCATGCATATCCTGCTGACTACAGCAAGACCTGCAGCCATGTCTTCAGGGGAAGATTTGGGACAGAAGTTCATTGTTGTTCTTCTGTACCACATATGCATCCAAGGTTCAGGTTGAATTTGGAGAACAAAAGCAAGGCATGATAAGCCTAAAGGTTGAAAGTATAGCTCTGCATGATTTCCTGTGCAGGGCCTTGAAGAGGGTTTCAAAGACGAGAAGATTTCCTGATGCCTGTATGTGATAGGTACTCCTCTCCAGGGAGCAGCACAGAGAGGAAGTATAGAGGAAGAAACTGCATCAGGGTCCAACTTCCCATGAGAACCTGGTGAAGGAGAACTGCTTTTGCTCTGCTGCTTCTCCCTTGAGCACACAGTGACAGAACTTGAGTCCATTGACCTCACACGAATGTAACCTCTTTTCAGGAATGTAGCCTGCCAGAGCAGGCAGCTAGAGGTAACGTCACAGTGGAGGAAGCTTCTGGATTATGTCTTGGGCTCATCTACAGAGAAGTCTTCTGACACATATGTGACTACTACATTATAAAATACTGCAGAGTATTTACTGGACAAATTGTAGTTGCTTAAACTTTAATAACACTGTCACTAATAACGAGCTGTGTTGTGGCAAGGCAGCAGGACCCCAGGCATTCATGTTCTCAAAACTCATTCTTGTCTTGTCTGCATTGTCAGAAGTAACTTTTGAGGACTTTTAACATTTCCTACCCTGTTAAATGTTTGCCTCTAATTATGAATTAGTTCTGACTCTACACAGACATAACTAGAAAGCACAACATCAGAACTAAAAATGTGGCTATGTGTCTCTTCAAAATCTTGAATGAAGAAAGCAAAAGAATGAGGAAAAGCATGGAGCATCTTCTGCAGCAATGTTGGCACTACTCCCAGTGGCTGCCCTGCAGTCTGCTCTTGGCTCTGGCCCTGTTTCTATACTGTCCCATCCCTACAGAGCCTCAGTCTTGAGAAGAAGCATGCCAAGGCTGCGTGATTTATATTTGCTAGAGGCAATTCTCTCTTCCTTCCACCTTAAAAATGGATTTTTTTCTTTTCGTTCTCCACAAAATTAAACGTGTCCTTCTGTGTTTATTTAGGCCCGCTCTTTTACGTGCATTTCCTATCAATTGAAAGGCCAATCTTTTTCTTGGCACAGGCGGATAGATATCTGAGATGGTTCAAAATGCTTTCAGAGGAAAGGAATGTTTCTTTTCCATTTCTAAAACCTGTAATAAGTTCTTTGTCAAACCCTGCAAGTCAGTCTGCATAACTTTTTGAAGAACTTTGAAATATTTTCAAAGCAAGAGATGGTTCGACTTTTTTCCTTCGAGGTTTGTATTGAAAATAGTTTTCCTTTTTTTTGCCTCTGACCATGTCTGCAGTGATTTGTTAATATATGCGTGTATAAAGTATGTTTTTATAAAATAGATACACTTATGTACTCATACACACACATATATATATGTAGACAGAAGTTGAGTTGCATCTGCATTTTCACATGTATACCTGAACCCTTCACAGGATCACATCTCCTCTTGCAGTCTCTTGAACAGAGCTATCAGACCATTCAACCTCTGTCACTCTCCCCTAGCCATGCTTGGTATGTCTTAATTTGTCCTTCAACCCTTTCAAAAATTCTTCAGTGGAAAAATGTGTGTGCAGCAAGAACAGAAAAGTTTTCATTTTGAACGCCAGAATTCAGATTTTGCTTGTTTTCTCACTCACAAGCTGAGAATGCCTCTGGAGTAATTAGAAAAAGAATAGCACTAATTCTGCTTCTCACTGAGGAGGATGCTTCATTAGGATTGATTGCTCATTTCCAAAGATTGTACATGGCTAATATAATTACCAGTGGAGAACACAAGGCACTGAGCAACACGTATATCCTTTGGACCACCAAAGTAAATGGACCCTTAAGAACAAGCTGAATACTTTTACTTATAAGGAATGTATAAATTAAGGTTTCAGTTCCAGCAGGAATAACTGTCGAATTATGGCTCTAAGACTAAATTCGAATCTCTGTTGCTTTATCCTGAAGGTTCTGTATATGCATGTACAAGAGTCTATCTATATGCACATACAAGACTTTATATAGGACTAAATGAGATGTCACTGAAGGCCACCACAAAATAAGAGAAGTCACAGTTCTGTTTCACTTTCATTGGAAAATCATCACCATCACCATCAACTCACTTATGCTGATAACTTGAGCCTGATTCTACTTCACACAAAATCTGCTGCTGCAGAAAAACCAAAACTACTCCAGAAGCCCTCATCCTTTGATTCTTCTGTTATCTCTTACAAAAGAATGGCTTATGAATCAAGCACATTTAGTACCTGAGTTTTTTTCCTATGCTATTCCTATATTTTTATTTCTTCCATGTTGGCCTCATTTCTGAGCAACTTCTTATAACTGGGACAGAGTTTTATGGGAGATCATAGGAAGCTGGTTTTGTCCTTAGGTGAAGCCATTAATACTGCTACCTGGCCTTGCAGGCTGCAGGACTGCCCATTCAGTTTGTAGCAAAAGGCAAAATATTAATCATTATGTGCAGATTTTGGCAGGTAAGAAAGTAAAGAGGTTTCACATAAAATGTACAAAACTATACAGGACAAAAAAGTGTGGCCATCCAAACAGAAACATGAAGAGACTACGTAGAGATGAGAGAAAACCAGAAAATGTTCTTTCCTAATGAGCCCTTTCCTGATATAGATCTTAAACCTGAATAAAATGGGTATTAACTGTCTGGAAAAAAAAATCTACAATATATAAATATAGGCAGAACATTTCTCACATCATCTCTGAAAATATCAGGGCAGCATTAACACAAGATCAACCCAGGGGAAAGACTGGTAGCTGCCCCATTACAAAGATGAACCACACCTCATGTTCAACTCAGGATTTTGAGGTGCTGCCTCCTGTGTAGCAGCTGCAATTATAAGCAGACTGTTCAAAAGGTGCAGGCAAGCATTTAGGGAACCTATTTTGGTCTGCATAAATATAGCTATGCTTTGCTTCAGCAGTGGAAATGAGAGACTGTGAGGAGGGGACACACCCATCCTCCTTCCACATCTACCTAGAACTTTGAATCCCAAAGAGCTTGGACACTTGTGAAAACATGTGGAACACAAAACAGAGCCTGTGTTGTTTACTGTTGCTACCTTCCATGCAGTGAGAGCTAAACTGCAGCATAAAGCGCAGGACATCAAAATCCTGGTCATCGGGAATTGAAGCTGGACTCACCAGTGGGAGTAGAGTAATCAGAGCAGGGGTGGAAAGGGGGAATAGTTTGGCAGACAGTGTAAGCACTGAGGCAAAATGGCAAGAAGTCATGGGACAGAATTGCCTGTGTAAGGATCAGGGGGGCAAGTAAAAGACAAACATATGGAAAGATACAGGGTGTGTGGAGGGGGCCTGCCCATATGGCAGTTGAGGGGACAAGCAACAAAGGGTAAAAGGAGAAATCAAAATTATCTCTTTCCCCTCAACTCTCATGCCTTTCCTCATTAAGGGCATTTAAAGATATCCTAGCACTTTTCTGATGCTTCCTTTCCCATCAAAGCACATCCTGCAATTTCAGTGGTGATGGTAAGTCTTGATGAATAAGAGTGAGGAGGGTTAGGAAATGCCACAGCGGTCTTAGGTAATTACAGGTGAGAGGGGAAGTGCCCTGGAGCAACCTTGATGAAGGTGCACTCTGAAGATTTCGCGATCCCTGCCCTAGGTACAGCACAAACATTACCAGCACACACAACAAGTGCAAACAACATTACAGAAAGAGGAAGAACACTGAGAACCTTGCTACAAAGGCAGCTTTTCCTATAGGGAAACAGTGGTCCTGAGGGTCCAGGAATACCTACTTACCAGTTAAATGGCTGGCAATCCTGGCAATAGGTTTAGGAGGCAGGGCAGGGGGCTGTTTGAGGAGGGACAACTGTTTCACTGGGGTGTCCTCATGGTCTCCAGGGAAAGCGGCAGATTTTTTGGGGGGAAGTAGCAGGACTGGCTTAGCTGTAGGATCTTGGGACAGGAGGACGCCGGATTCAGTGGATGTGGGGCTCTCTTCAGACACTGGAGGACACAACCACATCATAGACGCAACAACGTTACGAGCAAAGCAGCAGCGGATACAGCCAAAGTCAGACAAGAAAAGCAGCGCAGCAATGCAGATTAGGAATGACTCATAGATTTCACTCAAACATCGTATAACGTAGAAAGGAGGAAAGAAAGAAAGAAAGAAAGTGAAAGAGTAACACACATCTACACAACAGCCAAATTTCCCATTGCTTCTGACAAAAGCCAGCTCCCTTATGTCAGGCTGGGACATATTCCCACATCTGGACACAAATTAAGTTTTATAATGTCACATCTCTGATGGTCTGTCACCAGAGCTTGCCCAGGACCAGATATGACACCAGGTGGTCCATAAACTTATCCTGTTAAAAGTAAAAAGCACCTCGCGGGGCCTACTCTGTTTCGAAAAGGCTGCATAGCCGTGCAAGATCACAGATGACAACTTCTACAGCTCACTTTTCCTCACTTGACCTTTGTCCACCACTCTCAGCAGCACAAAATGATGCAGAAAGAGGAGCTAACCTAGATGTAGAGCACTGCTGTCTCTCTGCACAGGCTGGGGAAGAAGAGCAGCCAGTCTCACCTAGGGTAGGGCAGCTGATTGTGTTAGTTACTGACAGGTGTGTGCTGTGAACATCAGCCAGCACCCTGTGGCAGGTAGCGGGCATGATGTTGTACCCCAGGGTTCAAACATGTTGTCAGCTCTCTGCTCTGCAGATTGGCACATCTGAGATGTGGACAGAGAGCTGGATACCTACTTTTACATGTCCACAAAGTGCAGGGCTTTTGCCTTACTCCAAGAGAGGTTACTTGCTTAGAAGCAGAGGTTACTTCTACATCACTTCAGTCAAAACTTCTCATGGAGCATTCAGTGACAATCTCTATGCTGTCACCTCCTTTTACACCAGAAGACCTTCACCCTTGACAAGGATTTTTCAGGGCTAAACACCAAATGTTAGAAGTCAAAAACTTGTTTCAAACAGCTTAGAGTATTTACACCATAACATAAACGAGATGTTACCTGTCCCATCCATGATCTCTGTGGTTGGGAGCACCTCGTATGAGCACGGTTCCACAGATGCTGGGACTGACTCCAGTTCTGCTAGGGCTGGCAGGGACACCTGGCTGGAGCTCAGCACTTGCCCGGAGCCCAGAGGCTGCCCATTCTCCAAAGCTACTTCTTCATTTGGTATGGAAAGTTCCCCATCTGTTCATAGTTGGAGGAAAGAAGAATGACAAAAAAGAGACATAAATAAGATGCAGACAGAATTTGAAATGAAATCTATCTCCATGAGATTGTTTTCAAGTGAGGAACCTGGACTGAGATCTTCCATGTATACATTCCCTTTCCATAGTTTACATAGAAATGTTTTGATAGCAGGGGGGTTACAGGGGTGGCTTATGTGAGAAGCTGCCAAAAGTTTCCCCCATGTCTGATGGAGTCAGTTCCAAGATGGACCCACCGCTGGCCAAGGCTGAGCCCATCAGCAATGGTGGTAGCACCTCTGGGGTAAGATATAATTTATGTCAAACATTTGTATTGATCTTTTGCTTTACCCTAGGATGGTCATTATGAACCATGGTCTAAGCTGGTTGGTTCCTGACCATCCTTGACCCATGTGGACATGCAGTCCCATCCAATGCCAAAAAAAAATCTGTTTTCCTTCTCTCTGTTGAATCTGGGAAGTCAGGAATGATAGTAGGCTGGAACCGAAGATATGAAACTTTCTTAAAGAATATTAATATATACTGTATATAATATATAATATTTTAATAATAACAACAAGAATTATTATCTTTCCCTACATCAACTTTTATGCTATAAGGGACACAAGCAAAATCACAGGAGTATGTCCCTATTTTACATACAAATAACCACATTTTATGTAAGGGAGAGAATGATTTTTATAGTTGCCTGATGTAAGGTCTTGATACTGGGATATATCAGACTCCATTTAGAAAGCCCATTTTTATAGTTACTAATAATATCTCCTCTATTTGAGCAAAATTTGTGACAGCAGCTGGCATTTTCTTTCCTATCAAACACCACTTCACATTAGAAATACTAAAGAGCAGAAGAAAGGATTCAGATAATTCTCTATAGTGTCAACCTGCATGATTTTTATCTCCGAACTTGTTAAGCAGGGCACTCTTGTACCTGGAGGCAATAGACACCACAATTAGAGTTTTATAAAGCAAAGTGTTCAGCCCCTATGGTTACAAATGGAAGCCTGAAAATATAACTGAAATGTGACCTGTAAGACTGAAAACCAGCAGGCAAATAAGTGGAACCTAATTTTACTAAGTGTTTAAATTACTTTTTAAAATGAAGCTTAGGGTTTCAGAATATGGTTTTAGATTTTTGGGCACCACTGATTAGTCATATTACTGCTCAATGTACTGAGTGGAGATGTACATCAGTCATATGAGTGCACATTTTCCCCTCATAGGGCTAAGATGTGCAAACCACTTCGGAAAACAATATTGGAAAGAGAAAAAAGTCAACTCTCATTTTGGTGCTAGTACACAGCAATTAACAAGTCTGAAAATACATTAGCTGATAACTATTCAAAATTATGTTTCTGCCATTTAAAGCTTCTGTACAATGAGTGAAGATGGTTTCCTGCTTATTTTGAAATAATTATAAATACCCAGGTCTTGACTTCCTTGGTTTTTTGGAGGCTTTTTGGAGACCCAGAGAGCTATTATGGTAACACAGTCACATCATACTAGACTGAAACCTGACCTATGGCTTTGAGAGCAATCAACTGAGCTGGCTAAAAGGTGGCAACATGAATTAAAGCTAAAGGCTTTGGCCACGTGTGCACAACACAGACTCCTTTCTAACTGCTGTGGTCATTCTATATAAAGCTGTTTACTTCCCTAGGCAGCAAAAATCAAAAAACAGTTCAGCCAGTATTTAAGCTGAACATTTTTTGACGTAGCTGTTTGGGTAGAAATGCTGTGTATTCTGTGGTGGCTCTGTCTCCCTTTTATGAAGACACACACATTTACATGTGTTTGGGATAAGGACTGATGCTCTCTCAGTTACCTGGTTTCATGAAAGAGCGTAACTGTTTCTTATGTAGAGTCTCTGCTTCTTGAATGAAAGGCAATGACCGTGTTCAGCAATATATTCATTAATTCAGTGTATTAATTCAGAATAAATTTGACTGTAACTATGAGAAAAGTATGCATGACAAACCCAGTAATGTTTGCTTTTTGGAGAGATGTCTACACATTTGTCATGAAGTGAGATGCCTATTGTAATATGCTGAGCATCTTGAAGTCCTACTGTCTTAAGTAAGCCATGTGCTTCTCAAAGTATATTAGCATGATTTAAGAAAACAGCACTTGAATGACCCATGAAGACTTAGGACTGCAAAAAAAGTAAAATGTAAGATGAAATTTTGGCTTTTACCTTTCATTATAATACTAAAGCATGGCAACTTTCTGTACTGCCAGTGTAACCTTTTTAAATCTTACATCGGAATATCTTTTATCTTGATTTAGAGTCTAAAACTTACCCTTGGATTTGAATGAAATCATCAGATATAGCCCAGAATCATGACTGAAATATATACCCTAAATCAGGTCTTGCTTAAAGAAGAGCTACATGAGGAGTTGCTCAAGTACAGCAAACAGATCAAAGATGCGGAAAAAATAATTTGTAGAGGGAAGAGTATCTTAGTGTGAATTAATCCCGCATCAGAGATATGTTTGACAACCAGATATAAGAGGCAAATTACTTATTATTTTCAAAGTATTAAAGCCATTTCAGTTGGCTGACATACAAATGAAAAGAATCCTGGTAATGCAATTATTACATATACATGGATGAACTGATCTGTTTTCAGGAACTGGCTATGAGTTTAAAGTTAATTTTGCACAGTGGTAACATATGTAATCTTTTGTTCTCAGACTTGCTAAATCCTTTGCTGTTTTCACAGAGTCTGGGGCTACTTAGTGGAGAATGACTTCCCCTAATCCCATGAGCTTTATAACATCAGCTGAGCAGGAAACTGGACGGATCCATGAGGGAGTAGCTTGACATCCGCAGCAAGAGAGCACGTGAAGGCTGCTCTTCTCTTACTCAGGAGACTCTGCACACCTGGAGTCACTGAAGAAACAGGACCTCAGAGAAAACTCTCTGGTGCAGAGGACTCTACCCAGACACTTTGATTCACCTTATCATGTGAAAACAACAGCATGGGGAGAAGGCCCAGAGATACATAGATGATGTGTTCAAAACCTGTGGCTTGTACTCCTGAACACACCTGCCATTTCCACTCTCACGTACTTTTAAAACACTGCCTGGTATGAAGCAGCCTACAGTGCATCATGCTGACTGACAGACCAGTCCTGTTGTGTTCCTCCTGTTGTAGCTCTGCCTAACCTCTCACTATGTCTTTTACTCTAAATACCTTGAACTATGCAACTTTTTTCATATCTGAGAAGTGCCATGCTCATGTATTCCTTCTACAGAAGAATGGCTATGGAAGTCAAAACGGACAATTTGAAATTCTGGGTTAATTTTTGGATTGGGTCGTTTCCTTCAGTACTTACCTGCTCTCAAGTGCAAGATGGTAAAGGCTAGGAAGTGCAGAGCAAAATTCATTGTCCTTTTCTGCCATGACCCCAAAGCTAGGGAATGGAAAATTGAGTGTTCTTGCATGTGGTCAAGACCTGTCCCTGGAACTGTTTCCTAGCCTTGGTGGCTACTTTAGCACAGTAGCTGGGATCCTCCACAATTTCAGTCCCTGAGCAGACCCCTGATTTTGTGGGATCCCATGGAGTTTGAGACAGGCTGATTCTGGAGGAGTTCAATACCTTTCCATTTCACTACAGCACAACTTGCTCTCCAGTGGCTGCCATGCCTTCCTCCTTGCTGCATTACCAAAGCCACTTCTTCAAGTTTGTCCTCACACACTGTCACAAAATCTGCCTTAGTGTGTTAGTGAAACATGTCTAGATCCTGTCAGAATTTAAGTCTAAATCCATCACTTTGATTAAATAGAGTGCATAAAAATACACGAGTATAAAAGATGAAGACTGCCCATGTTTCCTTGAAAAACCTTTGCCTTTGCAGTAAGTAATTGGTACACACACATATTCAGAAATTTCTCACTACAGGCAATCTCATCTACATTCAGAAAGAAGAGATATCAAACTACTGCAAGTAGATTTAATTCTTTGGCCAGTAGCATGAAACAGTGGGCAATTCTAATGACAGATGCTTTTGGGATGGTTACACCTTTATGTGAAAATCAAAGTGTGTACCTACGTGTAGAAGTAATGGCATAGCAAAAATATGAGTTCTTCTAAATGTTGAGGTATGTTCTGTGATGCAGGTGGAAGAGATATTTTTAACCTCTCAGCACTACCTGCCCACAAACTATTAGAACAGCAGGAGCTTCATCAGATACTTCTTCAACTTACTATTTTCCAAAAGTACAGAGTATTTGAAAAAATTTTAACCTTTGCCTACATTTTCAGAATACTCAAGTCACAAAGCCCTGGAAATGGAAGATAACAGAAACTGATTCTGTCATGAGTGTAGCTCTTAACAAGGAAAGAGCTCTCTGCAGTTCAGTCAGGAGCAGCTTCACTTGACTAATTTAAGTGTGGGGGTCACTGAAGTGATAACAATATTTCTTATTTTCCAAATATAACAGTTGGACTGCAGTGACTCTCCCATATGTGAATACTGTGACTTACTGCACTCTGATAACTTTCACCTGCTAGGCGACACAAAGTCCTCTGGAAAGCCAGCAAATCCTGAATCAAACAGGTCAGAGCGTCACTTTAAACAGCAGGAAAACAAACCAGATAATTATGCTTTTCTCCAACACAGAAGATATGACAAAACCAACCCTAAGCACACAGCAATAATTGTTTTCTTGGGTCATTACGTCTGCACTGTTCCCTTTGAGTGGTATGGGTTTTTAAAGAAATAAAAAGCCAAAATTACTCACAAGCTGATTCTGCCTGCTTTGCCCACCTCTTAGGAAAGGGAGACATTTACACCTACTGTCTGTGCAAGATGCCTCTTGGCATGGCAGGTGCTACTATAATTAAATAAAGTGTTCTGCTAGAAAATGCTAAAGATCTGTTGTTTTCTTGAAGGATTAGAGGTTACCTAACAGGAATTAGAAAGAAAACGTTACTTCCAGTTGAGGTTCTCAGTGAGATATATCCTTATTAGAATTATTCTCAGATTATTACACCGCTGAAGGAAATAATGTTTTTGCTGTACACATCTTGTCTTGTTCATATCCTTCTATCATCATAGCTATTTGATTACTACTGCTATTTTTGTGTATTACCACTTCCTTCTCTGCCCTACCTCTTTCTTTTCATATCAGCTTTGTAAAGGTGAAAAATTACTACAACAAGGAATTAATTTCTTTCTTTCAAAAACCACCAGACAACTTACTATCTGTTTCACAAGATGACACAGAAGTTTATAGACTACATCATTATTTGATCAATAGAGAAAACTGTAGTGCTTTGGCAGCAATACAAGGGGAATCTCCCCAAGCTTCAACATGGAAGGCGGAGTCAGACTTCACAGAAAAGATTTTTCCTGGGGATGCCTTTAGGTGTACCTAGGGATGGTTGAGAAGGCGGCTACATGTGGGATGTGAGGCAGGAATGAAGGAGGTCACACCAGGGACAGAGGTGTGACTGAAGGCTGCCTTCTGAGCTGGCTGAGGCACTGATCAGTTATGTGAGAGCCTGGGCCACGCCTCGCTGGCTGTGGGTCCAATCTGAGTCACACTACAAAACGTGGACAACACAAAGCAGTGAGAAGGGCAAACCTATTACCAGGAGTTGCTTTTACTCTGAAGTTGCATCCAGGATGATTGCTAAGACAGCAGGTCATAGTGAGAACACACCACAACACATAACTAGTAGAAACTGTAAAATTTAATGATAAGCACCTTTTTGTTTGTTTTCCACTTAAAAAAATTAGCAGCCTGGGTTAGTAAATTTTTAAATTCCTAATAAGCTAGAGTAAAATGTAGGTAGCAGATTTAAATGCTCCTGAATTCATGAATATCTGTGACAGTTTCTAACTTCTATTGATTTCTACCAGATTTTGTACTGCTATTGCAAAAAACTTTTAAATTTCAAATTAACGAGGCTTTAAATCATATGCATAAGTTCTATTGTGATTAAGACGTAACTTTACTATGTTTTATATAATTTGTTGAATTAATTGCCTTAGTTATTGACAAGGGAAGCAGCAAAACAAATAAAAGCTGCACTGAAAGACTGACATAGATGTAATAGATGTCAACTACGTATTGTGTTAACAGTGTAAAACAATGATATTTGTAAAACAATGGCATTTTGCATAAATAAGACATTACCAACCCAACAGATTAATTATACTGAACAAGGAATTATTATCTCTTCTGAGGTGTTTCAAGGGAAAGTACATTGATCTGTGCTCATCAGGATACAAAACCTTTAAATGTTTCCCTTTTCCACAACCATTAATCCCAAAGTGACTCAAACAGACAATGGCAACATACAGAGGCACAATCCACTACATTTCTCCACAGTCCGGATGCTTTGCTCTTTTGCAATCAGTGACTACTGTCTATTGCTGTGATTTTTACTTCTATTGCTTCACATTTCTGATTAGTTTCCATTTTTACTTGCTAAGTAACCATCACATGTATCCAACAGAGAGGGCCAGACTACAGCAAAATCAAGAGAAATGTTTAGAGGTCTTGTTTAGCACAGTCTTGCAATTCAGAACTCCATTCCCAATTCCTAGCGTTACAATTATGCAATGTCTGGTCATAAAACTATATGGGATGCCAATTAACTGTTGTGAAAAGAAGAACACTTACCTTTATCAAAAATTTCTTTCAGCACTCCTCGTTTTATAAGCTCCTCTCTGCTTTGCCTCATTGACATTTTTCTTTCCAAAGCTGTAAGCAAAGGATAAGGGTCAATATAAATAGAAAAGAAGAGAAATTAATGTTTTAAACGGCTCCACGCCTTTTAAAAGCATTAAAAAAAATGCTCTTTCTCCTCTTCAAGTCAGTGGCAGTTTACCATCTCGAAATAAAGGCTACTGGAAGTCCAGAGAATCTGTCTGCTCCTATAGCGTGGCTGTTATTGGCAGAAATGGTGACAGACAGACTGTTTTGAGGGCATGTCTGCACACCCATTGCTTGATTTTGACACATGAGCCAAGCATTTCTGATTTCTGTGGAGAATTAGAGACAGCAAAGAGAGAAAAAGGAAATTAGTGCAGAAGCTGGAGAGGTAAAGGTAAGAAAGAAGGCAACACAAAGGCTCAAACCAAAGAAAGATGTGGCAACAGAACATGGCCGCAGACTGTGTCCAGGCTGTGGAAGAGAATGGAAGCCAAGGCTTCTTTGTCACTTGTTCCAGTGAAGGCAGATCAAGGTGTTTGGGACATTGCAAAAAAACGAGCTGTTTAATAGAGCCTTCTCTTCCCTGGAGGGGTGTTTTCCCCTAAAGAGATGTAATGGAGGGAAACTCCAAGAGAGCCACTGCAATTTATAACAGATCTGAACAGCTCGAGTTCTGTATTGGCTGCTTGGAGACCATGGTCACTGAGGCAGCAAAATGACAGATAGAAAATACATGTTTCTTTAGTGCAGTAGTAATTAAAACAATGTCCAATTAACCAAAACACTACAAAGGACATGCATGCAGGCAAAGACCTGAAAGCCAGCAAGCCAGGGGCGCTAGAAGTGATGTGAAGGAGTGGCTGCGACTGCACCCGCTCTGTGAGAAACAAGCCTGTGCCTGCCAAAAAAGAGGCACAGTCAAGGGCAAATTGCTTCTGCCATATGTTCCTCTATCAGACCCAGCACAGATGCACGCACACACAAATGAACTGGGACTTAGCATCCTCAGCCTGCCCAAGGCAGATTTAAAGCAAAAGAGGCTTGGAAACCCTCTTTCCTTCCCTGAAAACAGGAGGGTGCAACCTTTCTTGCTACTGCTGTGTGTTGACTGTTCCCACAGGGACACATATATCTGGTGAATTAGCTATGCTTATACTGGCAACTGTGCTCATTGCAACTTATTTGCTGCCAGATACTTAAGGCTAGGTATGAACAAGGCCAGCTCTGCTTCACTCTTCTCCATGGGATAAATTTAGGCTTCCCTGTTTTTAAAATCAGTTTTGAACACATATTCTTTGGGACAAAAATGACCCGTATGTACAGTCAGAAGCTAATCAAAAACCCCAGCCTCCCCAGGGAGAGACACACTCTCTGAAATTCAGCATGGATCAGAATTAAAGGCAGATCCCTTTGCTGAAGCACAAGACCCCATACCCATTAACCAGCCACATGCAGCAGTTTGATTTTGGAAGTTGTTAACATAACAGCCGCAGCATTTTCCAGAGTGCCTTAAATCCACTTGAAGAAGCACTTTAGGCACCTCAACTGACTTGCAATGAAGCACCGATTTCTAAGGTTCTAACATGCTTTTGAAAAGAAAGGCCCAACGATCAGACTCTGGAGTCACACTGCAGACTGCTCCCCAAGCTGCCTTTTCCCCGTGCTGAAGGGGTCTTTTTCTGGTACAGCATTTAAAGCTTTTTCCTCTTCCTCCTTAAGAACAGCAGCCCTCAGACGTTCCAGAAAGAGCCAGAACAAGCTACAGCTAATTCCTGAGTTTTCTCCCCCCCAAAAAATTGTTAAAACTCTGACTGAGTTTAAAGAGCAATTTGGTGGTACCCAGCACCTTTTCCAATAGGTCTCAAAAAGTGTAATTTTCTGTTAGAATAAGCAGCAAAATGAACTCGCTCCTTAGTGTGAAACCAGGCTGGGTGAATCAGCAGCAAAGCAGCAGTTTCTGCATATAGACAGCAGCACTGCCCACAGAACAAAGGTAAACACAGGCAAATTCTATTTCTGTAGTTGACCATAGATAGCTAAGTAATGGATCCACATTTTATACAAAAATTCATTGGCACCTGGGTTCATTGTCTCACCCTCCTGCCCCGTCAAGAGCTGGTTATGTAAGTTAGCAGCTTTACTATTGACTTCATGGCTAGGAGGTCCCACCACATTATCATAGTACTGGTAAGAAACACAGTAATTTTGCAGACTGGAGTTAAGGCTTTTGGGGAATCAGGTGCTAAAAAGGGCTATCAGGATATTTAGAAGAATTGCAGGAGTGTCTCTTGCAAATCAGTTGCTGAGGAAGACCCTCCAGTAGTGACCAAGACTTCTCAAAGTAGTGGACTACTTTTGCAGTTGCAGAATTTCAAAGATAGAATATATGTATTTGGAAGACTGTATATATATATAGGTTTTTCAGATACTCCCTATCATAATCTGCTTGTGTTCAAGAATGAAAAGCCCACAACCCTCGAGTTGAAGCTCAGACAAAACCAATTTTTTTCAGTTTCTAAATCCTTTCTAAGTAGGTACAGGACTTACAGTATTAATTATTTTCCTACTAAGCCAGTTTAATTAATAAGATATTTAGAGGAAGGGCATGCTGGGCTAAAAGCAGCACTGAATGATAATAACAGATGTTATACTAAAACTATGGAACATGCTGCCTTTCTTTAATACAAATCTTCCTCCCAAACAAGCGTCATACATTTAAGTGCATAACCTGCTATGCTACTGCTGATCAGATGGGAAAAAATTACAAGCACTCAGATGCAGAACTCATTAGGATCTAACAGCCTGAACAATGAAATGCTTTACTTGGTCTGTATTTCTCTGGCAAAGTTTGCCAGTTCTTTTATGAAGGATTTTCTTTTCAAGCAGAAAGCTGGTACAAAATAAATTCATTCACTCTCCACTGAGAAGGAATCCATTCACAGCAGAGGATAAGTATAAACCTTTGAATTAGTCCTTGATTCATGAGAACCGTGTAAATTCTGTGATGGGAAAAAATGAAATATAATTAATATTTAAGAAAAGATGTATTACTTCATTAGTGATTTTCCTTGGTGATTAACCTCATTTTTTTTCATTTGTACAACCTTCCAGGAGATTAGAAACAAGAATTAAGCCCTCTTTATGGGATCTACTTATGCCAGAAACTAGTTACTGTAACAAATCCATCCACTCTCCACGAAACGCTCAGTTACTAGCTTACAGAAATGAGCCTATGTGTATTTTATGGTAGAATTGTACAGATTTTGCCAGTGTGCTCTGCAGTACACTGTTTCTTTTATGCTTTGATGAAGAAACAGTGGGAAATGTTTTTATTAATGTTTCTGAGATGATATTTTTGAACTCGTCCCTGAGGAGCAGCACCCCTATGGCTGTTCAAGCAGAGTTTTTCTCTGTGGCAGATCCATTAAGATCAGTAAAGCCTTGACAGGGTCAGGAGGAGTTCCTGCCCCTCCATTCTGGAAATCACACACAGTTTTATCTTTATTCCTTCAATAGGCTGCTGTGCTCCGTGATGGCAGCGGTTGTGGGCTGCTCCTCCAGCTGGGAAGGTGAAGCTCACTGCTGCCTCTGTGCCAAGCGCTTCTCCTGCTCCATTAACCAGCCAAAGAGGCATTTATGCAGTCAGGGCACGTACCCTTTCTGTCCTCCCACCCTTCTCTCCAAGATCAAAACATCTCAGATGAACTATTCCAACCTGCATCTATATGAGACAATAATAAGTTAATAATAAATATTATTATACAAGATAATAATAAAGTGTCCTCCTCCACAGCAATTGTCATACTGCTTCTTAAACCAAGGGGTGGACTAAATAAACAAGTCCTGCCCTTTTCATCTGACAACTGAAACTAAATCCCAGTCTGTGCTGGCCAGTTAGATCTTAACCTTGCTTTTTTCTGAGGTTGTCCTTGGCCTTTGTCTTAAAAAGCACTGGGGGATGCTTTGCATGAATTCTTCCTTTCAAAGGCCACTATAATTTTCACGATGATTTCAGAAAGCAAAGGTTGTTATAGGATGAAGCTGAGAGCAGAAGCTTTCTGGTGCATCAATTATACTTGCTTTCAATAGGAATCTGCTTTGCTAAAAATTCAGAACTGAATAACTAGAAACAAGCAAACCAATTGTTTTGCACAGTGTTTAGATAAAAAACTATCAATGTTTTCCTTAGATTTATAAGGAAAAAGAGATTTTCAAATGTGATGGATTATGTATTAAAAAATGTCACATCATCTTGACATTTTCCCAGCTATGTAGACTTTCTTGGCAATCAAATGGAGCAGGATTCAGCTGATATAAAACTTTACAGTGTGGGCTTCTGCCTCTGAGTTGGCCTCCTTATATATTAAGAGCAAGTCTTGGGCATGATTAACGTCAGACTAATGTAAGAATCTAAACAAGATTGACCTGCACCTTGGAAGTGCCTGTTAGGCTTCACTGACTGTAAAGAAAGCTAAGGGTGAGTAGCTGAGACAAAGATGCATAAAAATAGGGCTGAATATACTCCTGAAATCAAACTTGACTGAAGAGAGCAGTTTTAAGAAAAGAAACACTGCTGTAGATGAAAGTCTTAAACATAGATGAGGAAAATGTAGATGTGTCAGCTCACAGAGAGCTCCATTAATTTTGGGATTGTTTTAATAGCTGTGGCATGACACCCAGCACTGCTGATGTGAGTCTGGGGTATGAACAACACCAAAGAATAGCTTGGTTGAAATAACTATATTGCTTTGCTCATTGCTAAATATGAATTTTGCTTGGCTTCAGACATGTATAGGTCTCTTGAAGCCTGAGGAAAGTAAAAATATTCCAACAGGTTTCTGAATCTTTGAGATTTAAAGTTCCTTACAAAAGTTTTGAGTATCTCTAACATCAGCCTAGGTTTTCCTGCAACAGTACCATCTACAAAATCTAATTTAGACAGATTACTATGTAGAAAGGATTAGGAGCCTCTTTTTGTCTGTGTGTCCACCCATGACATTCCTTGTTCTGACTGTAGCCTAGCACTCCCAATTCTATGACAAAACAAAATAAGTGAACATCAGGAGAAAAATAGGCTGGTATAAAAGGTTAAGCTTGATTTTAAAAAGTGTACAGAAGTACCTCTCCAAATCAGCTGACCAAATAAACCCCCTTCAGCATGTGAATCACTTGGAAAACTCCGGCATGTGCTACAAGACAAACTAACAACACAGAAAAACCCCATGGCATTGATGCCACACTGAAGAGTAATTCAAATCACTCTTTAAGCAAACCAGGATCATCATTATAGAGGTGGAAAAGTGAGCTACAGACAAGCTGAAACAACTTGGTGTGTCACCTGCTACACCAGTAGCGAAGCATTAACAGCACCTGTTCTGTGACCAGGGGCCAACACTCTAGGCTAGGAAATGACTCTTCTAGACTTAAAATTTGTTACTGTAATCAAGGCAAATAAAATAACAGGAAAAAGAGGCAAACATAAAATTAAACACACCCTCTCTACCCCNAATTTTATTTCATTTCCAGTCTTGCAAGTACAACTGGATTTATTTTAGATTATGACTATGTAAAAGCAAAGAGAAGATGATGTCAGAGCATCTTGCTTTCACTCAAATTCAGACCAGCTCAAGAAGATGGTCCATTTCCAGTCAGAAGCACTGGACTGGAAGCATGATAAATCTTCATTTGCAACAGGTAAGCCTTTGAAATAACACAGTAAAAATATACACATTCCTTTGAGAGTGCAGGATCAAATCTAAAATTCCTAGTTACTAACAGGAAGAGTTAGGCGGTATAATACTTGGCATACCTGGCAATTGCAGATAAAAATTCAATCATCTCTGCCCTACTGATTAAGACAGAAAGTAAAACTGGGGAAGAAGTGAAAGCAGCCTTAAGAAAACTCTAGACTTGTACTGACCATTGCTACACGTAAACTGCCAGAGGACAGACTTGGGAAGAAAGTGGATGCAAAGTCAAATCTGCAAACACAGAATTGCAGAACCTAATCAAAATACTGCAAACCACACTATGTGAGATCACAATACAGTAACACAACTCAGAAATACAGCATACAACCAGAAATTCAGCAAACACAAGGAAAGGCAGAGAAATTATAACTGAACAACTCTACCACAATAGTTCTTAATTCTTTCTGAACTAAAGAAATCAGAAATCTAATTCAAGAATGGATGGCCTGTATTTTTTTCATACAGAAGGACTGAAAAAAATCAATCAAAAAAGGTGCCTTCCTAGGGAAAGAACTACACTTCAAGTTAGATCCAAAGAAACCCAACATAATGGATTTCACAGGCCAAGTTGAGCAAGCCTGGCAGAAGATGAATGCATAAAAACAGGAGATAAAACAAGAAATCTTGACAAACATAACAAAAGCTATGTGTTTGAAAAAAACCTCTAAGAGAGTGGATTTGAAAAGAAAACAAGATTTTAGACACCCTAAGAAAAATGTTACCACCCTCAGCCGCCCAGCTAATAAACAGCAAAGCAGAACTCCACTGTGTCAGTGAACTGTGATAATCTATCAATTGGATTTTGGAAAGACTCGCAGTTTTATACCTTTTATACATAATTGCTTTTCTAGTCACACTTGAGAAGTTAGGGAGAAATTCAGAAATCTGACCAGAATATTGAAAAAATGAAGAAAATACATTTCTTCTGTTCTTCCCTCTGACTTGCTGTACAGAGTTTTCATGAATTCCTAGGTAGTACTAGGTCAAGAACTGGAAAGCTGAGCCACCACCAGGTATTGCTTTCCACAGTTTAATGAAAAAGGAGATTCTGTATCTTAATTAGAACAATTTGCAACAAAGTAACAGCATATCTTACCGTAGACCTTCTCTGCAATTACAGTGTGACTGCAGAGTGGAAAGCCATAGCTTGGGCACTCAGAGACTTCTTTATTTAGTCATCAAAAACAGTAGTGAGGGTGTGGTACTGACTTATTTGAAGGCTTTCATCCAAGCAAGAAATCTGGCAGGCTAGAATAGTCCCTGCTTAAGTCCATACTGCTACCAACACCCTATGTAGCAGCTATAGCTGTTAAAGATGAATTTACCATAGCGATTCTCACCACAGTTCTTACTGCAATGAGTTTATGTCCTAAGAATCAGCAAAAGGCAGCTGATGCAATCCCTTACAGTAGGAAATCCATTTACATTTTCACAAATGATGGTTTGTCCTACAGGCTTCCATGTAACAACACACAGAAGTTGTAGTATCAAAGGAACACTAAGAATATGGGTTCTACACAACAAACGTTTGCAACCAACAAGATGAGTCATGCCATCTGAAAAAAATACGTAGGAACATCATCAGCAGCAGTTCTACATTCCAAGAAACAACTGCTTTTTACAAATAACTCAACTTGCTTTAGATACCTTGCAGTCTCAGATTTTGGTATGTACAACAGACGAAAACTATGCTAAAAGCAAATGGGTGAAGAGCTGCGTGAGGTATCTGCAAGGTGTTTCCTTTCCCCTGAGAAGACAACTCCCAGAATGATGATACTGCAGTAGGGACCTGCAGTGTCATCTGTAACAGTAGAAATGTCTATTTGCAATATTCTGCGGCATAAGAGTTCAAGGGACCTTCCTCAAAGCAAAAACCATGGTGGGCAACGCTTGAATAAGATAATGACTCCTATGACTCTCTGGAGAGTTCTCTCCATAACAGAGTTTACACATGGTATATAACTACCCGGGCAAGCTGCTGCTTTTGGATTTGCTCCTCATCAGACAAGACTTCCAGATGGCAAAATACAGAGCACAGTTTACATGAAGAAGTCTAGCAGATGTCACAGAACTGGATTCTCCAGAGTAACTTACAAAGGTGAGGCAGTCAACTTTCCTGAGATGGAAAAATGGGTAAAAATTTTGAGATAGAACCAAAATGAGTGGCAGGCTGATGATAAGAAGGCCGAAAGAATGCTTGGACAGACCACCTGGAGACAACAACCAAGCTACTGGCCAGTATTTGGTGCCCTAGTTTGCCAGCTGGGAGGATCGCCTTGCTGACAGAAAAGAGACCTGTTTCTGGCAAGACAAGCAGCACAACTCTTTCTATAGCAATAGCCAACTGCTCTGCAGTTTCACAGCTTGAGTTTACCTTACAGCTGTAAATTTACAAACATATACTGCCTGGCACCCACTGTCAGACAGATGTGTAAATCCAGTGTTTCACTCCCTAACAACATCCTATTTTGGCTACACTGAAAAAAGCTTCCTCTGCTGGATGCTCCTATTTCACCAGAAAGGGATTTGAGATAATTTAAAATATATTTGCACATTATTCAAACACTGTTGAAGTAAATTACAGTTTTGCACTTACACTGGAATAATTAGTACACCATAGCGTCCCAAAATGACACACAAAATAGATGGGGACTTGTTTATCTGTGTCCACATGTACCCCTACTAAAAATAAATGATACAAAGCACAGCTTGTGACTAAGAAATACCTACTTAAATCTGAAGTTGGCTTAGCACCGTTTTGAGAGAGATGTTATGAATATTCCATATACTTCTCAGAAATCATCACTACTGTTGTATGCCCAGAAAATCTTGTCTAAGCACACACAAATTAAAGATGCATTTGTTATTGGAATGAACTGGCATCAACCCTTCAACAAAGACCTCCGTTAGGAGCCAAACAGGAAATCATTCATTTAATGCTTGATTATAGCAATGACTAAATCACAAAGCAACAAACACTTCCTCCAAAATAAGAAGATTCTTGAATTGCAGCTGTCACACCATCCAGCAATTATATTTGGATGATATTTCCAGCTTGTGCAATGGCACTAGCTGGCTGGTATATAATGCTGAAAAAACCCCAAAGTGTCTTTAACGCCAGCATCTTATCTCCCAAAATAGTGCAGTCTGCTTTCTGGCTTGGTAGCTGATAACAGTTCAAGCTACAGTAAAGGCCCGCCATGCAACTTCAGCATGTTTTACACATCCAGAGTCTTGGTCTGACTTTTTTTTTTTACTTCTTTGGGATGAAAAGATAACATTCCCAGAGGGAGGGAATCTTTCCATTATACATATCAGTCCTCTGGAATCAACAGACTGAAAAAAGACCAGACTGTGATTTCAGTTACAGTAACACGAACGCAGAATAGCTTCATGAGAATTTGGCATGCACCATCCTGCTTGTAGCATGAATTATTCCATTATTTAAATAGGAGATATTTTTTAAAAATCCACCAATGATGACATTGTTTTATGCTCCTCTCCAGCAAATGTTGAAGTTATCTGAGAAAATAAGGCATTTTTACTCTTATGTTATCTTAGTGCTTTTTGTGTGCGTGTGCAAAAACGTAGTCCTGATGTTTGTGTGGGATGGGGAGACAGAGGTGAAGATATGAAACGTTTAGATGGTAACAGTTGTTTTGAAATGAAGTACTGGTAACAGAAGCAAATTTGAAAAATAATAGGCAGGAAGGACAGTGAAGTGAATGAGATATGATAATAGTCTGCACAGTGTAATCACATTATAAATGTCAGATAATATTGTCAGTGTCATATCTCAGCATTCCAGTGTAAGTGTTCCTGCTTTCCAAAACATAATAAAGTTTTTCTGTTCATTGTGTAGAAGACCAAACAGAAAATTGGTAGAATCATAGATGATCTAAGGTTAAAAGCAATGGTACTGAAGGATAAAGGCCATAGTAAACAAGCCAAATGTTTTTCACAGCAGTGTTAATCCTGAAGAGCTTCAGTGGAATTGCAGCGAAACTCTTCTTTACAAGGAGCTGTGGAAGTCTTTCTAAGTGAAGTGTCACTTGGAGAACTTTTTAAAGAAATCAATAAAATGGAGAGGAGCAAACTGCCAAGATCAGACAGTTTTCTTCCCAGAGTTCCTCAGGAAATCAAATATGAACACAGTAAGTGTGACACGTAACCTAGATAAGATAGAAAAGTGGGAGATGGCAAATAGAAGGTTGCTATTCTTTAGAGTTTGAAAGTCATCTGGTAATTACAGACCAGTAAGCCTGGTTTCCATACCACCAGTCTAGCAACAATTATATAGAATAAAGCTGGAAATTTGAGAACTAGAACAGAAGAGAGATGAGAGAAGAATCATCCTGGGTTTGAGGTGGGAATTTCATAGAAGTCAATGAATGAAGATGCTTGTTTCAAGTTGTCTTCAGAGTTCCAAAACTCCTATGTTAAGGTCATTGGGAGAATTAAAATTGCATTAGATAAGGGTGATTATCCTCTAGTGGAATAGCAACATGTAGAAATTAAAAAGGAATGCCCCATACATAAGCTGAGGGATGTAGCACTACCTGCTGTCATCTTCACAAAAACACAGTTTAGAAAGGTTGACAATAGGGAGACGGAAAATTTGCTGACTGCAGTCAAAACTAAGGCTGACTGCAAAGAGCTATAAGAGTTCTTATGATAATAAATGACATGTGACAAAATTCAACATTGATAAGAGCAAAAAAGACATTTGGGAAAAGGCAGCACTAACTCTACACACTTAACAGCTGTATTAGTCATTCCCACTCAGAAGGTAGTGCTTGAAAACTCTGCAGAGAATTATCTGAAAACATCATCCTAATGCTTGGGGCAGTAAAAAAAGGCAATAGGAATCTGCAATTACTAGGAAATATATACAGCTCCTTTGTGCTAGTGTAATAGTCTACACCTAACATAAGTTTGGGTATCCATCTCCAAAAAGATACATCAGAACTAAAGAAGTTATGATGAAGTGAAAAAAGAATGACTAAAGGGATGGGGTATCTTGCAGAGAAATAAAGAATAATAGCAGAACCACATTTTTTTGTCAACGCTTCTTTTATAGCAAGGTCCTGGTTCCCCTGATATTCACAAAAATACATGGGAACTGTCATCTGGGCTGTGCACTGCGTAAACCAGACCATTTCCTTGGAGGAAAATCAAGGCACAAAACAGGGTAGACAATATCAGTACACATATTCTACACACCTTCTGGTGGGAGCTGCACCAGACAGGGCTTCCTTGGCCTGGCATAGCCCTTCAAAGAATCCCCATAGCCCTCGCATGCTTCCAGACCCAGAGACGAGGGGAAACTCATGCCATATAGGACTTTTGCCTTCTGAATGCATGAGGTGGCCTTTGGCAGCAGTGTGAGCTCCTCTCTTATGCAGGGTGGTCACGACCCGTTGCTCCAGGTTGGGGCCATCACCAACACAGAGAGATGCATCACCCGCCCCCGGCACCATGGGCCACACTACAGCAAGGACACAAGTCAATAGGGAACACAACAGAGGCCTGTAACACCCGGAATAGTCATTCACTCATTCATGAAATGCCAGAGATAAAGAGCACTCAACAAAATAAATGGTCAGGGTGCAACTGAAAAAAAGGTGCTTTTGTGTACAATGTCTTTTTTTCATTGTGGAATTGCCTGC
This sequence comes from Orthonyx spaldingii, assembly GCA_013397795.1. Taxonomy (NCBI): domain Eukaryota; kingdom Metazoa; phylum Chordata; class Aves; order Passeriformes; family Orthonychidae; genus Orthonyx; species Orthonyx spaldingii. The sequence continues at coordinate 93,299 of VZTJ01005000.1, forward strand.
AAGAGATATCCATTAAGGCTAAATTTGGTTCCAACAACGCCAAGTGATGGAGGATAAATCCACACATAGATTGATTTGGATGCAGCTTTTAGCTTATGAATTTCTGAGTGCTGCAATCTGATTTCTTAAGTCAGGAGTCAGATAAATGGATGCTTACCCTGCTTCTTGCATGTAATACAACCATTGAGTACAAGAAAAGATACTGGACTACCATGGACTTCGGTTTGATCTACTGTGTCTGTCCTGGAGTATATTTATTTTTAAAACGTGTTTGATGAATCAGGAGAAAACACCCTCGATCCCAACACACCAAACTATTCAATTATCTAATTGTCAGGAAATGTGCAAAGGCAGCTGATTTGCCTTTGAAAGAAACTCGAATTTTATCTCCTTACCATGCATGTCAGGGGATTTTTCTTGCATGATTAAATCAGACCTGTTAAGTAATACAGAGTTCAACATACTGACATCTAAAATTACAAAAATGGATTCAGGTTTCATGGCCTGTGTAGTGCTGGTTGCAAAAGTAGCTTACTAGCTACTGTGGCATCTGGGCTTAGAAGCCTTTTTAAACAAGGGCTTCAGGAATTTTCACTCATTAATTTCAGAGAATACTAAGACTTCTTTTACTTTGTTTCTTTCAGTTCTAGGAAGTACAAGAGTGTGTGCTGTATTTCATGTTGGACAAATCTTAATTATTATTAATTGCTTTCTGACAATGCAGTATGTTAAGTGACAGTGGAATGTGAACCTGAAATCTGAAATTCTGCCCAGTGTTGGGTTATGACCTGACTGTAGATGGTTTTTTAACAGAGAATAAAGTCGGCTTGTTCTGCAGATTTTGACAAATACTTCACAAAAGAACCACAGATACTGCAAATCACTCCTCCATGGCAATTACAAGTTTGATCAAAGGTGACACTACCTTGAAATACTTTTCTGAACATTATCAAAATGCCATTATGTTGTTATAAATGCATTAAAATATTACTGCTGTAGCTTCAAATTTCAGATGTAAATGAAGAAAAAAATAACAATTTAGTGATTAACTCTACTTAAATATTCTTCTGTTCCAACTTTATCCCGGTCTTTTTTTACATCTGTAAGATTTGGACGATTTATTTTTGTGAAATTTCACTTATTTCTGTTGCATAATAGCAATAGATGTCAGTCTATTTCTATCATCATAATTAGTTGCTGTGGAGATGGCTGAAATATCATGAATTATTATAATTGCAAATGAGGAATAAGCAGCAGGAAAAGATGACATTGATAATGTGCAAATATTGCAAGGTTTCTTGAAACTAGTTGACTACAAGATACTTGAATTTGCCATAATAATGAGGAGGCTTACAGAAAAAGGGGGTGGTGTACATTTCAGATGAATACACTATGAAGAAACACGACAGTTACATATGATGGCATCTTAAATTTAGCTTAATGCTAAAGCAAAATTATCATACAACCCACACATCTTATGATTTTTTTACATATAATTTTGCTTAAGGTCTATAGAAAAGCCCTTTGTGGTATTCACCTTTATTACTATGAGGCAAAAAAACCACAGTAGTAATCCATAAAATCAGTAGGTGTTATCTTGAACTAATCTTCTTTGGCAGATAAATGAAGGAGAAACAGGTGTTCAAGTATCTGCATGAAAAGCAGCTAGAATTATTCCTTTGACATCGTTCTTTAAAAGGCAGGAATCATACTCTATCTTCCACTGGAGACTAATTAATTTCTCGGAGGGAGAAAGGACTAAGTAGACAAAAATAAAATTCCTGATGTACTTTTTTCTAGCAGAAGTCCTTTACATTGTGCTGTCTTTTGTTGCAGGGCTGCCTGGCAGTCCAATCTCACCTCAGAGCTGCATAAGTGACTGTGCGTAATGATGCTGCCTTCACACAGATACTGTGTGCACTCCCAAAATGACAGCATTATTAAATCTTCGCCTTTTCTGCCTCAGTAGCATGAAGCAATTGTCCTGAATTGGAAAAAACAAAAATCCCCAAATTATGCTTTTATGAAGAAACAAACCTTTAAAAGGTTGACTGAGCTAAATATTCAGTTAAATACTCTCTTACATGTTGCTGTTCTGAGCTAAGTTGTTGCATTCTGAAATATGAAGGGAAAGCGAGAAGCACTAAGGGAAAGTGAGAGCAGCTCTCTCTAAAACAAGATTTTTTACCCTTTCTGAGCACAGCTGAGTGACTGATACCAGAATGATATTCCCAAGATTTCCATGCCATTATTTGGATGGCTTTTTAAACACCAAACAAATCTCCTGGTATCTTATGAAGACGATAAAGACAACTTATATGGGCTGACCTATAGATGGTTGAGCCTCAGAATATCAATGTATTTTTACTGATTGAGCAACTAAACAGCAAGTGTGCTTGGTATCAACAAAACTCCTCAGTTCAAAGGCACTGGAATGGATTGTGTGAAGGTGACCTAGTACGTTCCATTCTGACCCACTCTATGTTCAGAGAGGAGTTCTCATCAGCCTCTTAACAAGGCAAAATCTGAAACATGCTCATGTGCTGTCTTACCCATTTATTGCACCTTTTCAAGGCACTGCTGCTGATGTAATAGTCTGGTAATTATGCTAATTTGATGTAAAACCTCTTGCTTTTAAACTTAGCAGTTAATTAAATAAATATAAAACTGAAAATGCATTGGGTTTGGAAATTTTCTTCTCCGTGTTGGTCAAACTACAGACTGCACATCTCCCATCCTCTCACAAAGACTGGGTAGGATGTGCAGAGTCTATTTTTTACTTCTATATGGCAAATAAAACCATGACACACAGCTGCATACTGCAGTACTACGCATCAATACAGCTCTGAGGGATGCTCTAGTGACACTGAGAAAAGAACAAGTTTTACCAAGAACTTTTTATACATTCAATTCAATTGAAAATTATAAGTCTCGTACTGTTATGTAAGAAAAATACAAGAAGAAAAGACAAGAGGCAATGGACAAGTTGCAGTAAAGGAAATTCTGATCAGATACAACCAAAATGAGTCCTTACACTAAGTGTAGTCAAACACTGGAACTGGTCTTCCAGAGCCTTCATGTCTGTCCTTTGTAATATTTGAAAGTTGACTGAGAAACCTACAGAAGCTCCAGAGATGGCCCTGCTTCCTGCAAGGTTTGCCTAGATATACTCCAGATATCTTCCAGTCTGTATTAGTCCATCATTTCCATTTAATAAGGACTGAAAGTGCTGTTGCAGGCAGAGACATGGCACTCTGGTGGATCATGCAGATACGATGGACTACTGTTGGATATGGTGTGATACCCAGCAGGTTCCACTGCTTTGGCATTAAAGGGATAAAAGCCTTAAAAGCCACACTGCTGTGTTTCTTCGCGTACAAACAAAACCACACCACTCCACTCCAACTGAAATCAACTCAAGTTATGTTTCTTTTCAAGTTGGAGCCTTTTCCTGAACTGCAGCCATACTGCAGCACACCATATGCATCCCAAAGGCACCACACCACAGATCCCTCTTGTCCTTTTAGCATCCCTATTGAACACAGTAGTGACAATCCGGTGCACTCTGCTTTATAAAAAAATCCAAGTTAGTAATCTCAGAGCAGAATATACATAAGGTTTAGAAAGGAAAATACCTTTAATCTCAGTCATTGCAAGTTTTAATTAGGCTAGGTTTAAGCCTGATTTGTGAATATGAGATTCAAGCTACTATTTTAATAATAAATCCAGTGAAAAGTAGAAAATAAAAAAAAGATTTTTTCCCCCCCTTTGGAATTCAGATGACATATTGTGGTTTTGAAGGGTGTATCTGAGAAGAAAGCCAACTGCTAAACATGGTGGAGGAGATTAATGTATGAAAACCACTGTGCAGTTACTGGGTGGGCTTTTTTTTGTAGGCATCTCTTGTGTGTTGTTTAAAAAGCAAAAGTCTGCAGGACTTAAAATCTGCTTGGCATTATCTTAAATATTTTGGAGCTCAAATAGCCATTTTTACATTGTTTGTTAGACAACACAGAGGAGTCAGGTAAGTGTGTCTGCTAATCACAGAACTGTAGAATGGTTGGGGTTGGAAGGGACCTTAAAAACCATCTAGCTCAAACTCCCCTGCCATGGAACTTCTGCTGGACACCTTCCACCAGACCAGGTTGCTCAAAGGCCCACATACCATTGTAGGAAAATAGTCACTCAGCGTTATATACGGAGAGGAATCAGACATATTCAGAACAGGCTTACTGCCTTGGTAAAGGACAGGAGATAAATAAATAATTATGATTTTATATTTGCAGAAAATTATTTAACGACTCTGCATTTATTCAGTCAGTTGATAGATATGGATATGCCAGTTGGCTTTCCCCCATCTCAGCATATTATAGTGAGTTCTGACTTTCTTTCAAGAGTAAAAATAAAGGCCTAACTTAGGTAACTAATTACTACAATCACAGAACCAAATCCTGCTCTCATTACCTTTTAAATCTTAAATTAAATTATTCACTAGAGTTCACGTACTTACTGCAGATATAAATTGATGCAGCAGGGTGCCCATATTTTTGCAGTAATTAATTTACTCTAAACAATAGTGTAAGTTGACAGTTTAAAAAATAATTTAAAGAACAAGAATCTCTTCTTAAAAAAAAATCAATTTCTGTTGCTTGCTCTATTTGAATCTTTTCTTAGTACATAAAAAGGTGTGAAAAGAGATGGAGCCAATCAATAGTTTCATACTGTTGTTTTCATTCCATCTCAGAAATATCAGCTAAAAAGGTGCTTGTTTACCTCTGGTTTTGTTAATGACCTTTTAAGGGATTAAAATTATATTTGTTGTGTAATGTAACGGGACTTTGTAAATTTGTTCTCTTTCCCCGAAGAGTTAATCATATGTGTTTGATTGATGCTATGAAAACCAAATTTTGCACAGATTTGGTAGCATTTTTTGCCACTATTTTCTGGAGAGGATATAAGTTGAACTACTGAGAATAACTATCTTCAAGATCAGATAAAAATCAGCAGGTTTTATATGCATGAGAAAATCCAAATATAAATGCATAATAACCTCCCTCTTCCTTGTAAATGCAAGAAAATGGAAACACAAGTCCTCTTCCCATTGAAGGTCACTTTTACCAAAGATCAGACACCAGAGCTCAAACAAAATTCTGTGATGCATTTGATTTCCCACATTCTTTATAAAGAAGTGGCAATTCTTTTTCAAGTGACTTTTTGATTGTGTTCTACTCTATTCCTTTCTTTGGGCCTGACATGCTGCAATAAGAGCAATCACAGTAACATAAGCATTAGGTACAGGCTCTGACAATCAAATCAAACTTTTTTAAAAAAATCAATTGACACATTAAAATTGCTTTTGGTATTATATCTTTCATCAGAAGGACAGTAATACATCCTGAGCCTATATAAACAGATTACTCATCCACCCCTGAAGTGCAGCCAGTACTGGGGTGGGAAGCAATAATTGGGATGTGCTAGCAAACACAGCACTGTGACTCTTGAGGGAAGGGGAAAAACTCATCATCACTTGAAATTTCAGGGGCAAAGTACAAATGGAGAAGGCTCAAATAATCGCCCCAAGGTGGAACTTGATCCAAAGGCTAAGTTACTGTTCTTGTTTTTGAGGAAATTTCTAAGTTATCTTCACTGACTGAAGTAGTTCTTAAAGCCTGCCTTCCTCTGAAACATAATCCTTAGGAGAATGATTTTCCTTAATTCATAGTTTAACTTAGAGAACACAGTGGATCCTCTGGCCAGTCACTGACACTTTCCAGAGCTCTGCTGGTTTCCCTAGAAAGAATGTAAATCCTAAGGGACAAAGAAATACGAAGAACCTAACCTTCACTATGTAGTAAGAGCAAAATCTTTTCCAGAGAAGCACTTTTCCAGAGACCCTGCATTATAATATCCCTGTGCTGAAGTAGGAGACCATGCTCCTCTTCCCTATGGCTTGCACCTGAACAAAACTGATCTAGGACTGGACACACACACTGATAGCAGCTGCAAAGGAAGTTTTTACATCAACTTTCATGATGTGCAAAGGTAAGTGCACATAACAGATACCAGAAAAAAAAGACCAGTTCTGGCTTAGATATTTCTAAGAGCTTTCTAAAATAAAAGTTGTATATGAATTTTGATGGAGAAAAGAGATGAGCAAAGCCTGTCTGGTGAAATTTTGATTATTTATGAATTTGCCCTTGATAGAATTTATCAGCTTACCATGCTTGGAAAACAAATATCTTGATAATGCAAAAAAGTTTTCCAAGCTTTTCCCAAAGAGTATGTGTAGAAAAATATGATAAAAGTTCAGCTTTCTAGAAACTATGAATATATAAATATATAAATGTATAAATATATAAATATGGAAATTTTCCTTCTGGCCAATTTTGCTAATAGACTATTTTGCTTTGTATACTGCTACGGTCCTTTAAGTGTATCCTGATATTCACATGGAACTGTACATGTGTACTGTAGCTTTACTCAAAGTGAGTAATAAAGAGCACCAGTACCAGTGGGAGTTCATTGACTATGGGCTAATTTTTTATAAGAGAAACATGACTCTGTTTATGTTGCAGGGTGCAAAACGAATATGAAAGAGTTGCTCATTAACTTAATCACAAAGGTGTGGCATAGGGCCAGCCTTTCTTATACAACCAACACTGGCAGACTTTTAACCACACTTCCTAGAGTGGAGAGGTGATGTTTTTCACAGCATCACAATAGTTATGTGCCTTTTAAGAAAAAATTTGAATTATTTCAACATTTTGCTGAAGAATACTTCCTCAAGACAGCTTTTATGTATAAAATAAAATATTTCCTTTAAACTGTAAAATCCTGCACCTTTGGAACTTGACAGACGACAAGAAATCAGTCTTAAAGGCTGTTGTATCCAAACAAAATTATCAAATCCCAGGTGAGCTAGGATCTTCTTATTAGGAAGACCATACTCAAGAAGAATCATTGTTTCTTCTCTATTTGCTGAATTTGTATTTTTTTTCAGGAAGATGCTAATTTCTCATTCTTTGATTCTTTTCCTCTCCTTCAGTCCCTGAAACCATGCAGTAACTACACACAGGCTGACTGGAGAAGAGGGGAGGGAATTGCCTTGCCAGCCTGATAAAAGTAGTTGCTTATTAGCTTTGTTGAATCTGGGCTTGAGTCCCCAGTTTTTGCAAAGTTCCATGGGGTTGTTTTGCAGGGCTCATAAATTACAGCACAACCCAACTCTCTTACTCTGTGAGGTGCTATGCTGTAATTAATAAATCATTTGAATTTCAACAGCAGCTTCTGTCAAGGAAGATCAAAGAGCCCAAATATTAGAGTAGTGTGTTAACATCCTCTCTCTCGCATACTATTCCTATGGGAAACCTAAGGCTAACTCCACATCTGTGCTTGATCCACAGATGAAGCTCCCTCACCACCTTTCAGCAGCTAATGCCAGAGGATGGAGAAGCCTGCCCTCTTGCCACATAGATCTTGAAGCAATAAGCACCAGGATGACTGCACAAGATGTCTGCCCCCCACAAAGCCCTCTGTTTCTTAGAAAGTGGGACCACAATTTGTATTTTACTACTGCTTCCAGCTGATAATTTGAGTTGTGACTCCTATAATTTCCTGTGGGTGAAGGAACTACTTGTAGTGGTAGAGTGGTTACCATCATTATCTGATCATTTTGTTGGCTGGGTCCATAAAGCTGGCTAATAACTAAAAAATCCCAACAGGACCTACATCTCCAACCAAACTAGTTCCATACACACCCCAGAAACTACGGGCTTGCAGGAGTAACTCTCTTGAAATGAAAGCACTGTTTCATTTGAAATTAATTGAACTTTGGTAAGTAAAAATATCAGGCTCACTGTGAAAATATTACAAATGCCATCCCTAAATGTACAAGTAAAACACAAATCTTGCTGGAAAAACTGAAACACGATGTTTTTCACATGAGTACTCATTTAAGGGAGGAAAATAAGCCTTTAGCCTTAATAAGTTCTGTTGCAGCTAGCTGAAAATGATCATCTTCCCTACAGACTTTAACATTTCTGATGACTTTGCTTTCTCCAGTAGAATTTAAATGAGGAAGAAATAGCTTCACCATAAATAAATAAAAAGTTTAAATGTCTAAGAAGTTCTTATCATCAAAGACAGTTGATTTAAGAAATACCTTAGCAAGCCTCTTTTTAATTAGAAATATTAACCTTTCTGCTTGGAAATAAGCAAGCATATTACCGTGGTACCCTCAGATAGATTTGTGATGAGAGGTTCACTTAAGAGGAACCCAGTTTAAATGAGACAAGAGATAAGGTATTGTCCTAATACGAATTGCTTTCCTTTAAGATTACATTGCCTTCATCTAACATTTTTATTTAAAAAGACCCTGTCACGTATCTCTGTCTGAGTATGAATGCTCAGGGCAAATGCTCCCACAGTGTAATTTAGTACTGAATTTAAGGAACCGAATAATGACAGATTTTATTAGTCCAGCAGAACAACCTTTAGACAGGTTTAGTTATCTGAACTCTGTTCATCAAGGACATTTTGTAAAGTGGTAGAAGGTCAAACTCCTTAAAGGCAACCGCCTTTCACTCGGAAGAAAGCATTGATTATTTCCCTGTCTGTAGCAGCATTACTGGGGTGGGTAACAGAAATACTCTGAAGCATTATAACCATGTTCAACTGGACCAGGATCCAAGTCCACCAAGACAAAAATAACTAAGCTCAGCTTTCACCTGATGTCACCTATGATTTTTTTTTCACTTAGAAACAGCAGCCGTTGCTGATTATTAGCTACAGCTGCTTGCCTTGCTTTAGTACCTATTAATAAAAATATCTTAAACTTATTATAAACTTAAAACTCATGCTATTTTGAATAAGTTCATTATTATCCTTCCTGATGTAATGAAGGCACACAGTTCACATCAACACAACTGTTGCAATCCCCTTTTCTGTTGAAATAAAAGAACTCAGGAAAACAGAATGTTTTGAAATCAAGAGAGAACGTTTCCCAAAAATCTTACCAAAATATCTCCGGGACAGAGGCATTTAAGGGCTCTGGAACTTGTTTTCACATTTTAATTATAAATGGCATCTTTTAGTTAAACACCACAGCATTTATCTTCTGGACTGAGCTGTGTATATCTGCACTAAACTTTGGACAACAGGGAAAGGGCACTGAGGAGAACAAAAAGAACCTGAAACTTCGTCAGCCAGGCTGAGCCTGTCCTAAGTTTCAGACTATATTTATACAAAGATGGTCCTTTTGCCTTACAGTGCTGGCTGGTGCCTGCTGGAGCACATCTGTCCAGCTGTATCTCTTCTCTAGACTTTTATGCTTTATGGGCAAGGATGAAAAAACGAACATGTGTTCACTGCCTGCAGGAGGTCACAAAGCTGATTTCGCTCCAGGACATTGCAGCAGTACAGGCACAAGAGAGGAAAGAAGTGACTAAACCTTACATGGTTGTGTTGGTGAAGCAAATAAACACTAATAAACTTCTTCATGCCTCACATTGGGAATCTGCTGCTAAGAAAGTGGACATAAACTGTCCCATACTCTTGAGGGTCTCAGAGAAGTAGTTGGAAGATGAGCAGTGCTGATTATAACAAAGCTCGGTAAAATACTGTTGTCTCTGCAACTGGATCATGGTGGCCTGGTATCTGGTGCAGACAGCTGAGCTGTAAGTTTGACTCTCCAATGCTTGCACTGGGAATTTGCACTCTGCAGCCCTGAAAAGACTACTAAATTTGCTTATTAGCAACCTAACCTCATATTCTGAATAGAAATGTATTTCATCATAAAGCACAATGCACTGGCGATCCCGCCCTTTGGGATGACTGATCATGGATTTGATGATTTACTAGAAACACTACACTTCTTCAAATGTTTTCCATGGGTCTTGAGGAAAACAGGATTAAATAGGATTGAAAGGGAGGCAGCTACTGACAAAGCTACTTTAGAAGAAAGCTGTACTTTTATGAGACTGTACATACATGTGAGACCCACCCCTCCTATCTTGGTATGGCTTCCTGAAAAAAATCTGTCCTTAAAATGTGACAAACAGCTAAGCAAGCATTACATAAAAAGATGTTGGCAGACTGCATTTTTTTTCCTCCTGTAAACTTTTGCCACATAATATTAAATACAATTATAAAGCATTCTCCAGATTAAATGTTAAAGAGGTCTAATGCTCCATCTCCTACTTCTGGCAATGAAGAGCTTAATCTAATTAAAGCCTTGAGCTGAATGTGTCTGCTGGTTCTAATCCTCAGCAGTTTTATTGTTAGGTTATGCAATCCTAATTAAAGATAATTTTAGACAACAGGAAATTTTAATGAAAGAAAAATATACACAGTGTCCTTGTGGGTCTATTTAAGAATTATTTTTAAGGCTTATTTTTAGCCAATCATTTTCCATATATAAGCTACAACTACATTCCCTCAGAGAAATCTCTCATTTTAATATTGGCTATTGTAGTGCTGTCACCGTGTGTTTGAAGTTTGAATGTTACTACCTAAAATCAAAACTCACTTCAGTGCTGCTCAGTACATTAAAATACAGTGATATAACACACAGCCTGTGCTTCTTGATTCTAGAGTTCAGCTTAAAAAGTCTTAATTTTCAAAAAATATTAAATATCTACAGAGTCTTATAACATACTCTGATAAGCCATCTCACAAAATATGAGTGCTCAAAACCACTGTTTTCAGAAAACCTAAACCACAACACTCTAGAGAAAATGCGTTTCAGTTTTATTTTTAGAAAGTGAAGAAAAATGTCATGGAATTTCATCCAAAGCTAGCTCTCAACACCATGCTCTCCCTGTGGGGTGCTGCAGAAACAGTAATTTTGGTAAGAGTGACAGAATTATTGTAACTGTCAGGGAAACACTTTAGTCCCCTACAGATGCCTTAGGGCACTCAGGAACACCGAGCTCTTCGCCTGCAACGATCTAAGACCATGGCCAGAACAGCACCAGGGGAAATGAAGCAGGAGATGTATAATTTCTCTTCCAGTATACCAGCTTTTTATTTATAAATTAAACAGGAGTTCAAAAAAAAGTATTGACGAAAGTTAAGTTGATGTTATTATTCTGTGAATGACAATCACAGTTGGAGAGATGGATCTACCAAAAGAGATTCTAGATGGCTGCAGTGGGGAGTAAGGGAGGAATATTTGCCTAATTTTATCATCCATTTTGGTGAGTGCATTAATCCCCAGAAAAGTAGCTGCAGGGGCTGTGGCCAGCACTTTGAATTCAAAATACAAGCGTTACTGTCCTTAAGGGAGTGAAAGTGCTCTAAGAGGACAAAACTGTTCTCTTGAATTCACTTGCCTCTTCTATAGATGCATGGCAAAAACTGTCTGCTAAGAGCATGCCTAAAGCAGGCAAGTTTGCTGCTCTCTAAACTTAGCTCGCATGGAGATTGTCATATTCCTATTAGCCCACACCTCTGAGTACTAGGGGCTCAGCTGTGAGAGACACCAATTCAGGATGTGCCTTCCAGGCACAGGCACAGATAGATGAGCCAGCTGCATGCCCCGATCCAGGCTGGCACTCCCCTGGTGCTGCTGGTTTAACGCTTTTGGCAGCACAGGAGTGGTGAGGGTTGCAGGCATTTTTGTGGACAAAAGAGGGAAGGGAGGGAGAAACTGCTTGAGGAAGCATGCATAAATGAAGAGGAGAAAGCCAGAAAGAGCAAGAGCCAAAGGGAAATTCATGGTCCGGTTTGAAATGGCAAGGCAATATGCAGTTAACTCACTCGCCGGCACAAGACCCTGTCCAACACATTATTCTGCTCTAAGCTCACACAAAGGTTTCACAGGAAACCTTTGACCTTGCACAATTTAATGTAATTTTTTAAGGCCAGTTAGGTCTAATATGAAATGAGGGAAAAGCTTTCTCAGGTTAGATCCAGTAACATGAATAGGTCTTTTTGTGTACAAATTTCTAATCCTAATATGTCTGCATTTTACATTAAGGAAGAGCACACATCACTGCCATGCTGTGGATTCCCTGACGAGCTGATGAATAAAGCAACAGAAATTGGTGAGATGCCTACAGTAAATAATTCGTGTGCCTTCCTCGTTCTAGTCAGGCAGGTAAGAAATCTCAGCTATTACAGTGGAAGAAGTAAGCCATTTCAAAATATTTTTTTTTACCATGTATTTCTACAAGTAACATCAGGTGTTCTGTCAAAACGAATGCAAATAATATTAATGCTCTTTTTAGAGAAAGGAAAGCCTTAAATTATAGTAAACACAACTTATCTATTTAAGATTAATACCCTAGAAAAACAAGTTCCAATTTATTTTTCTGCTTTTCATCTTTGACCTGGTCATCTTCTTTATGACCACGTCTTGCTGCCAACCTCAGGATGGGGGAGGCAATTGCCTGGCTTGAATGTAAAATCAAAATAAAATTGTAGACTAATTCTTGTCAGATGCTAGATGAGAATTGAGTCTAAAAATCTGAATTTGAAAATTTAAGTCTATTTTACATGGCAAACATATTGAACAGTGGGTTTTATCTCATCACAGGTTTTAATTTATCTTTTGAGTCACCTTTTGTGACTACCAGTTTATTGTACTCTTACAGGAACACAGCAAATAAAAGTTCTCTCTTTGTAAGACTTAGCAGGCATATGACAAGATAGAGGTGGGTTACAGATAATTGTCTGTCTGCATTTAATTGCATTACAGCTACTTTAATGATAGAGAATAGACTCCTTAGATAAATAGCATAACTAGGCTGTTACGAGAAATCTGCTTGACCTTTCATATGCCTTACTAATAAAACTAGGCTGGGGGAAATTAACCAAGGTTTTTGCTGACAGGGTTCCCAGAGCCTGCGTGCTTCTCTCTCTTTCTGTCTAGGGCTCAAGCACTGAATATGGTCATCTCAAATATTTTAGTCTTAACTCATTTTATACTCATATTTTGACATAAATTTTCGGTTCAAAAAATCTCCATTTAAATTAGTTACAAATGGGACAAAGTAGAAATAGCTTTTGATTCAACAGGCATGTTCTTCACATTTTTTATAGCCAGCTGCCTATAGCTAGTTGCTTTGCCAATAATAATTCCATCATGGAGAGGACCTTGGGCCTTCAAAGACTTGTTCATTGACTGAGCAACTCAACTAGCACTTAACCAGCTTCAACAGAGCCTGACCAGGTTTTGCCTTTTTGACAGAGGAGGTCACACAGCTGTTTTCAGTTCTAGGGTACATTGAAATCAGTGGGTGAAGGCTTACATTAATGTTTAGGGCAGCAAGGCTGAGCAGCAAGGTTTACTGAACAAGTCCGGAAAGGTCGGAAAGGCTAAGGTGAATGCTGGGGATGAAGGTCTTGGTGTGCAGAGAGGCATGGTGATCTCCAGGCACACACAGAACATGACACTGGGAGCAGCAAGTGAGCAGCCCCAGGATGGCATCCCACTGAACACCAGTACGGCAAAGCCCCTGCCTGCCTTGAGCAGGCTGCACGTGTAGAGATTGGCAGAAATGAAGAGCCACTCTGCACTGCACAGCAGACTGGCAGTAGAGCTCAGAGCATAATGTGGTTTTCTGATTCCCAGCCCAGCTTCTCAGTCATCACTCTGACTGTAATCAACTTCAAAGTACAATGGCGAACAAAATTCAGAAATAAGTCCCACCCCTTGCTGCAATTTCTGCCAAAACCAAACTTCTGCTACAAATTTAAGCAGTCGTGTAAGTGTGGCAAAAAGCCTTTGGAGCAGACAGTGCAAACTCTGGAGAAAAAGAAGGGAATGACTGGTGAAAGAGCCCTCTTACAGCTTTGTGTGGGTGTGGGTAGCACCTACTGACCAGAGCCCAGCCTGGGATCATCACCTTAAACTTATGCATGAGAATAAGTGAGCTCAACTTAAGAGGAAGGAGATCTCAGACAACACAGGAGGTATCCTGACTACCCTCCATTTTACACTAGCAGGGTTCCAACACTGTCTTTGACTGCTCTTCTTGTCTACTGCTCTCCTGGGCTCCCTTTAGAACTAGAAATATTAATGTCTAGTGTAGCCACCCGAGGGAGATTTCCTTGCTGAATTTCATCTACACAAAATTTATCCAGTTAAGATAAATGGTTTCTCAAGAGCTATATTCTGTACTGAGCACTTCTTAAATACAGAAAGCTGTACACTTATCATGCACTGCCCAGCTAAAACCTGCAAAAGAAAATGAACCTTGAAAATGGAAATAAAAATACCTCCAGTGATTTAGAAAGTCTTGCTTGTCATGTTATTTCTACAGCTTACATATATTTCCTACATATTCAAGCAGAGCAAACAAAATAAGCACACTGATTTTTTAGTACATTTATTGAAGCAGTCTAACATCCTTGAACTGGTGTGACTGAACCTCCACAAATCTTTCCCCTTCCACCACTGTCTTCATTCTTCATTGAGGTAAATTATGGAGAAGTTCACCCAGAGCAGTGCACATGTGTGTGTTGAAGAGTCTGTGCTAGTGTAGTAGTCAGCTGTGATTGATCCCATCACCCATATGCTGGTGATTCACACAATCATTAGCAAAGGGGCTGTTACAAAAATGAGGCTGAGATATGAATTATGTCGGTAACAGTTTAGACTTAATTTTGTTTCAAATTGCCTGCATGACATTAGGTGTGAATCAGATCTGTGTGCAATGAGGCTAAGGCTCTGGTGACAGGATTTGGCAAATCCTGTCCATTTATGTTACTTCAAATATCTCTTCTCATATAAAATTATGGACGTACTATCCAGCCAGCTAACTGCTTTCTTATAGGTAATCATGTGAGTGAAACTTGACTGTCCAAGTATTTATGTAAAGAAAATGCCAGTAGTCAGATATACATGACTGAAATAAATGAAAAAAATCAAATAAAGAGATGTTTTTCCAGACTAATATTTATGAAAGCTAGGTATGCAAAATTTTAATGCTAAACTAACATATCAATGCTTCTGCTTTGGGAAAATATGCTAGTAGGAAAATATGCTATGAAGCATGGGCAGTCTATGACATGAGGTGCTCTTTAATTTTCTGTTCTTTATAAATTACTTAAAGATACAGGGGAGTATTGCCATTTGTAACACCAAAACTATGTCAGAGTGCCTTGATATGTTCGGATCAAAAATTTTTCCTCAGTGCAGAAAGCTTCTCTCTCCCCTCACCCTCCAACCTTGCTCCATTTATGTCTCTGAGATCTCCCAACAGCTTTGCCCCAAAGTATCTTATTTGAGAAATGTCTAATATTACACAGTAATATACTTTGTACCTTTGCTATATGAAAAAGATTAACCCATACCCAAACAGAGCACATTTTAACATCCTTCTTTATGGCTTCAGCCATAGCAGTTGTGTGTGGGACAGCTGCTACGGAACATGGCTTGTCCAAGCTCGCACCAGGAGTCTCTGAAAAAAGCAGTGAGCCAAGCTGCCCATCCCAGACCAACAACTTATACAGAGAAAAGGCAACTAAAGCATGAGACTTCACTAATGAAAAGTCCTTGCAGAGCACTTACACTTGAAAGTGAAAAGCAAGAGGGAGCAGTGTCCACTGATTGTAACATTTTTTCTCAGTTTATTCTTTGAGAAAGGCAAGTTCTGCAGGGCTGGTTTTCCTGGCTCTGAATTTCATGCAGATTTCCCCACACAAGATTCAGAGCAGCTTTAATATGCAAATGCACATCAGCTTCCAGAAGCTTAGATGAAGATATCACAAAGTCCAATCATGGTATTGCTACTAGGTTTTAAGTCCCCAGATTATAACACTTTTATCTGAGAATATGCTTAAATGGATAATGCTCAGTATATGAATTTATGAGTATTTGTTTTTCTGGTCTGTTCAATACCAGTTCTGCACTGTCATGAGTTACACACTGAAGAAGAACAATAGGACTACAGTTTTCTTTTCAGTATCTGCATTATTCTGACTATACATCAAAAGAAATGAATGCTGGGCATAGTTGTAACACAAACACGAGAATTTCCAGTAATATTCAATCAGGTATGAAAACTTAACAGTAACTGAATACCCAGTATTTTTGTACATTCCAGACCTACTTGAAATGTTGTATGTATTTCATTGCTATGAATTTAGATGTGAACTTCACCAGAGTTCAAGGAATATTTGTACCCAAACATGTGATCTAGGCACATTTGTAGCTAACAGCATTATTAAAAATTAATCTTTATAAATACATAATCATATTTCTGTGTCAGGGCAACTTAAGTGGTTTCTCATCTCCTGCTGTTCTTCATAAAATATTGCAATAATATGTTTTGTGCTTTTCTCAAACAACCTTACTGCTGGTGCTGTGGATAACTATCAACTAGTATTAAAATAATGCAGTTAACAGGCAAGAGTTGTGAGGTGTGTGCATACACAGATGGATAGAGAGAAAGAGGTGGAGAGAACCATGTTCTGTAGGTGAGGAGTGTTGCATTTTTTTCCTTTTAAAGAACAGTAGTTTTTGTCTTTCCAGTGCCAGTCTATTTTGTTACTAAGCAGTTATTTGCCTGTCCTGATGCTAGCAATCTATATATCCCCCAAGCTGAAGAAAAAGCACAGGTTCTATTGAGTATTTCTCTAATTTAAGTAGAAAACTGCAATTATTTTGCCAAATCCTCTAATTAGCAGCTGGTATTACAGCCATTGTCAGTCACATACTGCTCTCAGTACACCAAAGCAATCCCTTTATTCTCAAGTGGGTCACGGAGATGTAATCAATGACAGTATTTCCACTTTACTCTCCTGTAATTAAGTAGAATAGAGTGAGGAACCACATGACAAATGTAAGACCACTGTTAAAATGTTTGAAACCCTGAAACTGTTTTGCTAGCACTGTGATAAAACTAACTCAGAAAAAGCATTCAGGGTTTATTGACAGAGCATCCAATGTTTCTATTCTCATCTTACATACATTTGCCTGAGATTTGGGTACTCCTTGAACATGGCTTTGATGAGAACTATCATACATAAAGCTCTCCAAGAATCTCAGAAGCACTTCACTAACACCAAAGTGATCCAGTTAATTATACCTACATTATATACCTCTAAAAACTGATGCCACAAAACCACACTTTACAGGTGTATTTTTAAAGACCTGCTATTCTCAAACAGGAGGTCAGTCCAAATATTAATACTGCTGAAGGGTTGTTAGCTCCTTAAATCCTACCTTTGTGCTCACTGAGGCAAAAGCAGACTGTTATTTTATTCCCCCGCCTTGGAATCCAGATAGCCGCACTTTCACTACAAACAGAATCTCTCGAAACCGGCCCACTGCTGTAAGTAGCACATAGTAGCCAACAAAAGTGGGACAGGTAAACACACACACATCAACAAGACATCTGAGGTGTACTAAAATAGGTTTATCAGGATTTACATTTCTCAGGAATTCAATATTTAATGTGAGTTTCTTTATCTGTGTCTGTAAAAAAGATTGGTGCCAGCAGCATTGAAAATGGTGCCTGAGTGGTTTTTTATATTGACTCTTTTCAAAGAAAGTACTCCATTTCCACCATGTTGCTCCACATTTTGTAGACTCCTTGAACTTAATGCACTGTGCAAGTCTGACAAGCTATTCTGTCAGATCCAGTTTGTGCAGTTTCACCTGGCTGAATGTTCCCACCAAAGTCTGAAGTCATTCACAACCCAATTCATTTGCCTTGCCCTGGCACTTCACTCAGTAATGCTCAAAGATGCCTGAGAGTATCCTGAGTCCCTCTGAACACTGTGGTGTGAAGCAACATCCAGACACACAAAATGCTAGGAGTTGGGCTGAAAATTTTCACTTCTCCTAAGCTTCCTGGCCACTAAGCATTTCAGTTGCAACTAAATCCATTCGGAATTGTTCATCTGAAACTCTTGATGGGCTCTGACAACCCTAGAGAGGAGGAAAGAGCATATGCCTGTGCACATTAATGTACTGCTGAAGGAAACATGGTATCCCTCCTGAATCTCATTCTGAAATAAGAGGAGATGGAAGAATTAGGCACCTTCTTATACAGGTCCAGACACTAACACATCTTACTGGTATTATCACAGCTATATCACTAAGAGCCCTGCAAATCTAGTAAAATGTTTTACTTTTAGAGACTTCTCAGTGTCTGTATTTTTGGGGAGCATTAATCAAATAAGAAAAAAGAGACTAAACTACTCATGTCTCACTTCAAAGCTAGAAGAAGCTGAAAACAGAAACCTATTTTTATGTGCTCCATTGCTTTTACTTCTGCTCAGGGTCATCAAATCCATAAATTCAATTCAAAAGTAATATAAAATATGCATATGTTTACATAACAAAGGCTAAAAATGTTCTACAAATGGCAAAAATGGGAATGACTTTTAAATTATACAGCTAAAGTAACAAATTAAAATAAAACACGGATAGGAGGAACTAGAACATATACCATTTTATTCCTCTCCAACTCGTTCCAGCTTAGTGAGTTATGCAATATATTTTATTTATATATCTGTACATATTGCCCTTGAATAAGCTGCTCTGGAAGGTTCACTCCCTAAATTGAGTCATTACATGATTCTTAAAACACTTAATCTCATAGAATAGCTGCTCACATCAATCCACACCTACCACATGCCGTGAAAATATAATTTATGAGCTACATCTCTTCTATATGGATTTTGACTAAGTTTTTAAAACTAGAAAGAGGAAAGTAAGAATGAATGCATGAGAGCATGTGTAAATGTACAATAATCACATCTACTCATGCTTGTTTGTCTTCCTGCCATCTAGATTCAGCCTCTACCTTTGTTCCTCAGCTAGCATATTGTCTGCCTCATACTTTTTATCTTCAAGCACAGAGCAGAGGTTCACTTCAAATTAGGAATCAGCTTGATAATTAAAAGATCTGTACCTGCACAGAATAAAATGGACTGGTAGAACAATGCACTTTAGGGCAAAATTTATGCTTTTCTTAACAATGCCAGTGTTACCCAACCTGATGGATTTAATAGGAAATACCTAAACATAACTTCAAGCAAAATTTGACCTGAAATATCTGAAACAGGGGTGTAAAGCAAAGTACAACTCAATCTTATGTAAGCAAAAGTCAATTGTTATTTGCTGCTTTGTGTTATCCAAGTGACATTGGTGTTAACTATTTAAAAAAATCGGGAAAGATCACACTGCAAAATAAAATGAAGTGAAATCTCAGCCTAGCACTGCTCTGTGACTAGCATGACTTAAAGGCAATCTGTGCTTTGTTTATCCTCTCCTTGCCTGCCCACTGGGCTGCAGGACAGAAGACAAGCTGAGAAAACACTGTGAGCCAAGGAGCTGGCCTAGATGCCTGCCTGAGATTCCTAAAGGCAAGCTCAGCTTTGGACGAGGCCCTGCTGGCTGTCTCTTACAGTTTCTCTGTGGGAGTTGTCGTCTGGGCAGATCCAAGACTTCCGTAGGCATTTTACCTCATGTAAAAGGGCTGAAGGGGGAGTGATGAGCCACACCACGTCCCTTGTGCATGCTCTATTCCTACCATGGGTGAGGTCTTCTGCTGTCAGTTCCTGCAGTGAACACGATCCTGTCAACATCTGTCTGGGACATCTCCGGCAGGAAGAACTGGAGCCTCAGCTTACATTATATTGAGGAAGCTGCTATCTAACTTAAGGATTCTCCCATTATATGCTGCACAGAAAAATGAAACAAAATTCTTCAGGGGTGCACTCAGAGCAATCTCAAAGCACACAGTATTAAAAGGATGGAAAACAGCCCAGGTTTTAGTAAAATGCAGTGGGCCACTGGCTGCAGAGGATATCCTGTGGCGAAAAAATGATTGTAGGTAGTTGGCAAGAAGAGACAGGTCAGTGTGTGCATGTTAGCTCAGGGTTGATTCCCATTTTTTAAAATCTTATCAATTTCCTAGCCTAATACTTAGTGAAATTTAATTAAAGTGGTGTTTGGATTTAAGTATTTCACCATAATATCAGCTACCCACTCAGTATACTCAGTCTGCTCTCATCACAGACATAGTGATTGTGGTTTACACAGCACTTGCTGCTTCTCCACAGAGGGCTGATTGGTCCCATGATGATCATGCTCCTCCTGATTTCCAGCTGTTACATTTCATTAAGAAACAGCTAAAATTGCCTCAGTGGTTTCCTCATATTACTTTTCCACATAAGCAGTTGGTTCGATTACCATGGGGATGTCAAGGAGTCAGGAATAGGATGAGAGGGTGACTTGTGAGAGTCTCTTCCTACACAGAGGTAGTCCCACTTCAAAAGGCTTTGGGAAACACTCTCATGAGCAACTCACAAATGAAAATGCGTAAAGATCTCCTGGAGACTAATGGGATGAATGCATTTACATTATTCAAGCAAAATGAAACAGGAAAAAATAACCAAACAATGAGCCAGAAATCAGCATTTTGTAAACAATCTCGTATTTGTTATTCATCAACATAATTTTGTTCCACAGTTATCTCCTCTAATAAATGTGCGTGCATTTTTTGTGGTTTTTTTTTTCCTTGAGAGCATTACTTAAAATAGTCTTCTCACTAACAAGAGTGCCATAGATACACAGCAGAAAGCCTCCTGCAGAAAGCCTTCACTACATTTTTACAGAGGGTCAGGCCTGTTGCCACTGAAGGTGATCAGATTTTACAACCAAGTTTAACAGATAAAAGGATGCCCTATATCATCTGCTGCAGGCAGGCAATGTAGCGAGCTCGAACATGTGTATAGATTCCAGAGGAAAAAAGTAGGACATAAGCATATATACATAAAGGTTTTACAGAAATAGCAGGTGTTAGATGAATAGGGAGACTCTACCCTACTTGCTGCAAATCAACTATAATATGGATCTAGGGCTCCTGAATATGAGCCCTCTTTTTATCCAGCTTCTCTGCAGCACAAGAGGCATCATTACACCAGCAGCAGCATTAGACCAGCTACTTTGCTTAGCTCATACCTTGCCACATGTGCTTGAAAAAGCCATTGCTTTGCTCATCTTAACCTACAGGGAGTTTCAGACCAAGGACACTCACCAATTTATTCATAATATGCATACTGGTACCATGTTTGCTCTGACACTGGCTAAGAGAGAGCTCTGCTCTTCTGGAGATACTGCTGGGAGTATTAGATAGTGCAATCCTCAAAGCCCCTCTTCTGTTTCTCTCATTTATCTGTGCAGTGAACTGTGATTTGGCCTATTTTCAATTAGCACAGAAGGGGAGCGTCTCAGCTCTCATCCCCTGTGGCTTTTCTATCCTGTGTATTTGCAATGTTCACTTTTATAGCCTTTCCTTCTAGGGATGCAGGAAAGAAAATAGACCTATATAACTCATATTGCAGTGTGGGGCAGCAAGGTTGCTCCAATATACATGGCATTTCCTGGAAGAAACGATGTTGCCAAGACAACAGATATCACACATAAAAGCCACCCTTCCTCAGGACACATAATTCCACAGATAAATTCTGAAGATCCTGGTCAAATACACATTCTTTCTCTCAGTGGTCATTTTGATGATGAGGACATTAGGAGAAAGATGTCATGACTATGCTGAAGAGCTCACAGCCAGTTCAATTCAATAAATGAACCAGTGCCATGAGACAAATAAATTGTAAAACAGTTATGTCTTCACTGGCAAACAGGGGCTCCAGGCCTCTGGAAACCAATGTTCAGGTGTCAGCACATGGGATTGCCAACGGGATTCTGTTAATGGTTCCTAACTGATGGGAGGCAGTGTCCGGGGGCTGGCTCATGACCTTCTACAAGAGCAGCTCAGATAACTCCCTCTCGACAGATGAAAGAATACTAAAAGTAATGCCCTGACCAAAATGTGAATTAGCATTAATTTTGTTAATTCAGTGGCATCAATTCAAGCCTCAGCTGCCTGCATTCCAAAGGTATGACATTATGAATGACACAGCTGAGGCTTGGCTTGATCTAAGTGCAGTCACTCAAACGAGGGCAGCTGAGTTGAGCCAGTCTCACAACCCTTGCAGTGAAATCAGAAAATGGACTAATCTGCTAGACTAACAAACGGGGGGATTTTGATTGGTTTTGTCAGCTTCTTGCGGTGCATTTTAGCCTGCAGGAATGCTGTCTGCACATTAATGCCAGAAATACCACAGCGTTACTGGCCTCTCATTTCAGCACAATGCCTTTGCAGATTCAGATGCAAAAAATCAACATCAATATTTAGAGGTAGCCATTCCAAACTGGAAGCTTTCTGGGGCGTAAACATCACATCTAAATAAAAGATAGTGCATGGACTTGGTTACTAGCAGGGATGAGTACGTGTGCCAGAGCTCCTGCATCGCTGCTGCCAGCATGAGAGAGTTCTGTGTTATGGAGATCAACAGTGGATGCCTGACTGACTGTATGGTCAGTTCAGATCCATCACTAATTAAGAGTAGCTGTGACTGATTTAATTCTTTTAATTTATAAACCAATACACACGGATTTTCTGTAATAATCTTCCCATGACAGTTCTGCATTTGCCTGCCTGCAGAGAAACCTCCCGGTCACTGTCAGAGGTCTGATCCAAACCCTGCAAAGGCCTGCAGATCACCCTCCGCACCCTGGCTCTTTTCAAAGCAAATGGAAGTGTGAGGACACACAAGGATTCTCCACTGATCATAAAATCCCAAATTATTTCCATAAACAATTTCTCAGAAGCTTCTTATTTGGATGCTTATCTTCCTTACAGAAGTACATTTGATGAGAGATGGTGCAGATATTTTGGAGTGAATACTGAGGTTGTAAAAGGACGCCATGTGTGCTGCCACTCTTCTAAACTCATTGCCCAGCCTGAAACAAGAAGAGCCAAAGAATCCTTTTCCATAGCAGCCAGCCAATGTCTTGTTTTCTCCCATCCATTTCTGCATATTTTTAGCAGCAGCAGTGTCTTCCATGTCTTTATCTGCCTTCATTGGCAATTCCACTACTTCTTTCCAATTTTGGCAAACTTTGGTGTCAGGACAAAAGATCATAAATTTGTAATGTTTCTATAGTTCAGGAAGGTTAGTTAGGGAAACTGGATCCAAATTGCCATTCCTAGGCTTGCGATCAGACAGCAGGAGATTCAGGAAGGAGCAACCCATATAAAATTGTGTTTCAAAAGTTCTGTTCCTCATGAAATTATTGAGTTGTTTTTTGCCCACAACTATAAACAAGAATCCTTCAGACTGAGGATTGAGATGATGTACAAGAAGCCACTAGCCAGTGAGAAAAAACGTTACCACTCAGGCACATGCAAACTGTAGCCCAAATGTCATCTGAATATTTCAATCACAGCCAACTACATCTTTTTTTTAACTGATGTTTAATCTATTTGTAGCATATTTTCTTATTAGATAGGAAACTGGGAGGAATGCTACTATGACTACTTAATACAGACTTGATCCTATGCCCACAAAAACCAGAGAGAACCAAATGATCATTTTTATGGGGCATTTGATCAGGCCCATAAAGCACACAGGCTACTAGATGTACATGTAAGTTTTGAAAATGTAAGTGCCAGTACAGAAGTGTAAATGCAGTATTGATTCTTGATGACAGTGATAGAAATTCATGGGCTTTGAAATGTCTTGAGGCAGAACTTAACTATAAAAGGTTGCAAGGGTGTTTTCTAAATATATGTGCACACCCTGGAAACATTCTGCCTGCAGATATTGTTTATTACTGCAAAGAGCTGAGCACTCACTGAGTCCCACAGTCTTCTTTTGGGAACAGAGCACCTCAGAACGGAGATTGTGCAGCTGGCAGAAGCCTTCCTGGCCAGTCTGTATGAGCAAAGGCTTTTGGTATTCAGCAACTGCCTGCCAGGCACCCTGTGCTCAGTGAGGACAGGGGCAGAATTCATTAGCTTCAGCAGGAAGAAAATCAAACTCATTGCCAACCATTTTCAGCACCAATATATGTCACTGCCTTCAGGCAGAAGTATATCTGGGCATTCTTTGGTCCTTCCTCAGAGTACTGCTTATCAGTGCACATTCAGCTGTCAACCCAATGCTACTTTTAACTAAGGAATTAATGAAGAGCACATGGAGACCAAGAGCTTCCTGTAAAACATAGGTGAGCAATCGATGTTTTCAGATTCAAGTGGTAGCTAGTGGCAATCAAATTCCCTGTGACTTCTCTTTTAGAATAGGCAAGCAATGCTGTTGGTTGCGTTTAAAAAGTATGATTCACCACAGCAAAAGGATGATTTTTACTGCCTGTTTTTGATAAATAGAATTGTTTGGGATCACTGGATTAACTTGGAGAAATGCAGATAGAACTCTGAAGATATAAAGGACCAATAGTGTTAATTACCAAATTAAAACCTTTTAAAGAGGAACTAAGGTCTGTCCTCCAAAAATGCACATGCACATACTCATCTGCAAAATAAGAGACTGAGATACTCTATTTTTCAACTTAGAAACATGTACCTGTTACTCCAGCAAGAACAAAAGGAATAGCGAGTCATGTTCAGCAACTCAGCTCTATTCTACCACTACTTTGATCTAAAAGTGTGGGATATCCTGTAGATAATCAGCAATTCAGATGCAGTTAACAACAGATAGTATTATGTCTTCAGCCTATGTAAACAAAAAGTAACCAAAATAAGTCTTATTTTTAACTACTTCTTTATATAGACATCACATTACAGAACTGAAACATTAATCTGAAAGTGTATCAATAAAGCAAATTGTCAATATTCAGAAAATCTGTACGTTTCTTTGAACAGTGAGTTTAACTCCTAAAAGGAATGAGTAGTTTCCCCCCATGCTTTTGGTTTCCAAGATTATCTTTTACATTCTAAAAATCCTTTTTATTACAGTTATCCAAAAGTCTCTCTGTCACTTGATTTGGTGAGCTACAGATCTGAAGAAACCCGACACATGGAGCAATTGACCAAAAAGAAAAAAACAAAAGAGGAGATCTGTTCAAACTGCAATTAAGTCCTGCAATAACTAAGAGTCCAATATCTACAGGTGTTGTTTTCAACAAGACTGGGATGGGTTAGCAGCAGACTTTGGAAGAGAACACAACAGCTTTCTCTCTTCATTAAATGTTCTAATCACCACCTTGGACTTCCTTTGCCCAGTTCCTCAGGTAGTCCAAGTAGCCAAGTGCAGCTTTCACCAAACAGAGCCTCTAGAACTCATCTCTTGTGGCACCTCAGGTTGTCTGATCTACTCTTTCCTTCATGTTAACTCCTGTGTCTACTTACATGGGTGCTCAGGAAAAGCAATCTGAATTGGTAATTCAGGGAGGATCACCAATGCCACATTAAACACTTATGTGGACACTTTAATTCAGAACTAAATTTGCCTTAATGAATTAAAATAAAATGAATGAGTTTATGAAGTGCATAAACATCCACCCAAGGGTTTATGATGTTATAACTAATCTGTTTCATATTTATGGTTTTAATAATTCAAGTTACAACGTATAAACAAGCCCTTGGATAAATAATACTTAGACCAAGATTTCTTTGAAACTGTTCTTCATCAAGCTATCTTTGATTTCCAATTCATAATCTGTGTTTTCTTATTAAACTTCTGTACACAGGGCAATTCAGTTTCTCTTTCTAGCAACTCTTTATTATGCCTCAACACACTAGCCCCAGCATCCCTGGAAAGAACTCATGAAGCTAATGGTTTTGTCTGGGTGATTGCCATCCATGTTTCAGATCCCCGCAGACCTGGAATTCTTGTCTCTGCTGCCAATACCCTACACATCTAACTGTATGTGCCTTTTTAATGCAGCTCATGGACATGGAAATAAAGTGCAACTACCATGATTAAAAAATCCTATCAGATTAGACCCACTGGGCTGCACGCTCACATGACCATACCAACCCATTTCCCAATCACAACACGGGTCACATGTCACAGCAGGACTCGCTCGAGGTACTGCCATGCTGGCCTCAGGGATTCCTGCTTCATTTCTCCCCTGCAGGAAACACTGAGCGAGAGCAAAACAGTATTCTAGGAATAAAACTTCCTCAACAGCACTTCTTAGTCAAAGAATCATTGTGAAGACAAATTTCCTCATGGCTTCATGTCACTGTGAAATTTTGTGATTTTCTCCTGTGCCGTTATAAAGGCAGTGAAAACTCAAAGAACAAAAGCCAACAGTCTGGGAAATACTAATTAATATCCATGCTTCACATGCAATCTAAAAATTAAAAGCAGCTTCAACATATTTTGTTGTTAAATGAAATCATTCTAAAATTTAGTAAAACCTGTGAGTACCCAGTCTGATGAAGAAGACCCTTCATTCAGGAGTCATGGCAATAGAAGCTGAGGATATACAACAACTTTTTACACAAGAATGAGCTTCTTCCAAACACACATTCTCTCAGATGACAGTCAGATATTCCATTATTGCTGATTTGTTGCTAAAACACTTATAAAGCATTTCCAATGGATGTTGCTCTCTAATCCACATATCATGAAGAAGCTTATGTTATTAACAGCATCTATTTTCAATCACCAGAATTTGTACCTTTTCTAATGGATTAATTGTATTATATTATTTTAACATGAATGCACTGTTGTAAAATTATGTTGCAGCATTACAGTTTGGGTGGCCTCATATAATCTTCACACAGCAGCTGGAAATGTAATTAGCATAAAAGCCAAACAGCCTCATTAAACATCTCTTTCCCGTAAGAAGGGATGCATTTAAAGGCCTCGTTTCACACGTTCCATTACAGCTGGCATGGGGCTAGAACAATCCCCAAACGCATTTTTCAGCCCAGCTAAGCAAAGCCCACTTCTTAAACCCTGGAAATGTTCTGCAGCAGATCTCAGGAAGACACAGTGTTACTGCTCTGTAGTGGAATATGTGCTCCCAGGGGAGTGATTGTATTCCCCATTTTTTTAACTAGGAGCTTCCAGTCGGCAATTCAAGTATAAAAATAGACAACTGCTTTCACTGCCTTCCTTGTACAAATCAGATCTGCAACTTCCAAATGCATTTCCATTCTTTTAATCTCCTTAAAATGACAAATCTGAAAATGCTGACATATTAAAATACCAGCAATAAAGAGGCAAATATCACCCATCACTTTCCCTTGCTATGAAGTGTCTTCTCCCACCCTAAGCTTTGGGCTGTTTATCTAATTGCAAGGCTGAAAATGACCACTGGCTTAAAAAATGTCTGTGAATTCTTGGTTTTGCAGCAGTAAGCAGATACACAAGATAGTTTTGCTCCCTCTATAGAATGGCAAAAAATGAAATTTTTAAAAAGTTGTCTACAGTTTTGCATGAATTCTGGTACATTTCAATTTCTCAAAAGACATTAAGAAAATGTCAGTGCATATGAAGTGAAGTTATACGCAATCCTAGAATTTTTTTCCCTTTCAAAATTCAGAATACATCAAGTGTACAGTTTTGGATCAATGCAAGAAATGAAAATGCATATGGATTTTAATTTCTATTCAGTCCTTGAATGCAAGCAGTGGAATACTTCAAGAGACCTAAGATACAAATGTTTTCTTGTCTAACAGGCCATTTCATATTTGAAATTCAGATTTTTAATTATATTAAATAGTACCTAGATCAAATTTCAAACAGAAACATACATTTGCATAATAACTCTTCTAAGATTCATCTAGAAAACACCAAAATATAATAAGCTTATTTTTTGGATTTTCCTTCATGTAAAAATATTTGCTTCATTCAATGTGCATTCAGGAACAGTTCCTGCGAAATGCTGCTTTTCTTCAGACAATAACATTTTGTGCTTCCCTCAAAAACTCACAAACCAGTGAATAGAGCAGCCCTTTCTAACTCTGAAAAGTGGTTGTACTGCTGATTTTTAACAAAACCAGAGCTCTTTTTTTGCCATGTTTGGACTAAATTTTACAACAGTGCCATTTTTCTCTCTTCTCCCAAAATCTTGAAAATGATCAGCGATTTTCAGCAGTGCCTTAATGCTCCATGAGCTGCTCCCAGCACAGTAAAAATACCTGGCTGGGACCAGAATCTGTATCACCTGCTTGCTGTTTCACTTCAGAAGGGTCACTGGGGTTTTTACACAGAAGTATTAACAGGCTTTGTCATGGAGGAGAACCGGAAGGACTCTGGGGGATTTCAGGCTTCAGGGTGACTTCAGACCCAGCTGCTCTGGAGGGGACACCCTGCTCTCTCTCTGAGTGCTGATTCAGAATTCAGACTTATATTTCCAAGTCAACAGAATATGAGCGTCAGGGAAGAAAAAAACATAATTACTTCTATTCTCCATACCTAAACCTAGAGGCAGTCTGGCCTGAAAGTATGAGAGGAATTGTAACTGAAATATTAATACCTTTCACATGGGATCACAGCAGATATTAAATAAAATTCTGGAGAACAGAATGGGACCATAAAGTGCTTTAAAGCAGTTACCCTTGTTAGACAATGATCCAAACAAAACCACTCTTTTCAATGAAAATAGAACTTCTGCAGATACACGTCAATAACCAGGCACTTGGGAAAACCACACAAAGTCTCTCACCCCGTAGACCACCTCTTCAGAAGTACAGGCAGGGGTGAGGGCAGGCATGTCTGCAGGCTGTGCTTCTCCTTTGTTTCCCCAGGGAAAGGTCTCACCTAAATAGCATGATCAATTTAATAGCCTAAGGGTTTTACATGAAAAAACATGAGGCAATTACTGGCAAAGCAGAAGGTTTAAGAGAAGCATTGGCAACATATAACTGAATTTCTCCCAACTGGAATATTCTGGAAAGAAAGGTTCAAAATATTTACCTGTTGTAGTTAAAAATAATCACCAGTAGGAATCAAATGATCTGGGTATGGTTTATGAATAACAGTTTCTTTAATTGAACAGCTTTACCACATTTTGTTTTCTTCTTGTTATTCATCAGAAACACTGAAAAATCCTTGCCTTTAAGTGTTGCCAAATTAAGCAATTCCCTCTGCTGACTGGGAGACTTAACTTATATAAACACATTGACATATGATTTTTTTATAGAACATTTTTTAAAAAAAAAACCCATTCTGCTTGGAAAAACCAAAGCACCAAGGTTTAACAAGTGGAAAAAAATTTGGGCACAAAATTAGTATCTGTTTTAAAGCAGATTTTGGGAGCCAGGCAGCTAAAGGTTGAATGAGTTACTTCGTTGTGGCTCACTTATTATCTCTAAAGGGCTTGAGTGAGAGTGAAAGCAAATGGAAGAACATATTATGTCCTCCCTAAAAAGTAAACTGAAAAAATCCACATGCTCCTTTTTGTGGCACTGTCTACACTATTGGGCTTAAATCTTTAGATCCAGAGTGCAGACCTCACCTATTCCTATTTAACAGAGTAACTGCTAGCAAGAGAAGATGGTCATTCTCTGTATAGAAACTATTAGAAGAGTCTTAAGGCCCTTAGGCAGCAGATCAATCCACAAACCTGCCCTGAATGTCCTTTTTCCCCAAGCCAGCTGGTGATGCTTGGCTCACAATGGTTTGCCTTTTGGCTCTGCTGATATTCTGGTCTACTTCAGCCCCAGTCTTTATCCTTCCAACTCCCCAGTCCTACACCTTGCGACAAGTTCTTGAACACCAATCTCCACAATTTTACCTAAGCCAATGAAACCTTAAATGAAACAGGAGCAGGTCTTCCCTAGTCTCAGGAGGGTACCCCAAGCACGAGGCTAGAAAGTCACAGTGGTGTCTTTCTGTGGTCACAGGACGTGGTTCACTTGCTCACCCACGCGTTTTTGAGATGGGAGCTGTGGCACCAAAGGACTGATAACGAGATCACTACCCTGTGGAAGAGGATTGTAAGTATTTCTAGGAAGGGGACCTGGGACACAAATAAAAGAAGGTTTCAACGTACCTAGGAGGAAAGGCTGAGTTCAAAAGATTTCCTTTTCTCTCTTTAGTAAAAGATTTCCTTTTCCCTCTTTAGTATTGTTGGTTGTCTCAGACAACCATCTCTACTTGGCAACAGAGCTGCTGAGGAGCTTTCTTCTGACACAGGTCTTTCTCTGCACATTGTAGAGTGTGCCAATGTACCTAAGCCAAACATTGCTGAATCCTTTGCTCTCCTACTTACAGCTGAGTTTTCTTTATACCCCTTAATTTCTCACCATTTCCTGCTTTTCTTTTCCCTTTCCAACCAGTCTCCTTCAAGTACAAGTTAAATGCTTCCTTCTCCCTTTTGCCTGAGCACTGCAATTCAGGAATCAAGTATGGGGGGACATAGACGCAAAAATTTTTTTTAAAATGAAGGTCATCAGAAATGGGAAATGACAAAACAAGACATTTTCCTCTACTGAGACTCCTCCAAGCAGCTGAAATACTTTTTTTCTGAAAGGTTGCAAACAGTTGGCTTTTGATGAAAGCAGTGATAAAAAACCTTCAATAATATTTCAAGTAAGTGCAGAATCTATTTCCCCTCAAGCTTCTTTATTTCAGAAGCAGTTCCTTCTCCAAAACATCTCCAGGAAATGACATTTCAGCACGTGTATGGCACTGCAATAAAACAGCAACATACCCAGGAACGTTTTTCAAGTTCACAGCAAGGCGAGCAGAAGATCAAGGTATTAAAAAAAATGACAAAGGTCTAGCAGAGGAGACAGTCAGCTGCTCTCTTGCTAACTGCTTTGCTGATTTCGAGAGAGCCCAGTGTGGCTTTTAAAACCTTGACCTGTCTTCTAGAGCCATCCCAGCTGCATCCAGCCAAGGAAATGTGCTTAGGAATAGAAAATTCTGTTTCTTCCTGGCTTCTTCTGCTGTAAGTGAGACTGCTCTTTGTCAGCTATAAGAAACCATCCTCTCAACAGATATAATCTTGCCATTTAGAAGTTTGCCTGTACTCCCAACTTTGTCATACTTCTCATTTTGGTGAGGGGGCCTTGAGCCTGAATGAAAATAAAGATTTATACACTTTCTGTAAAAATCTTAGGTAAGTTTAAAAAACATACAGCATACTTTTGACTGTAGCATGAATAATAGTGTAGAAGAGTTTCACTTTGTCTAACTCCCTGTATATAGAACTTCGCTGTTGGGAGAATTTGTGTTGTACTGTGGGAGTTTCATCACCCATCAAAGAACTTTCAATAGGATGTTTTGTGATAAAATGATTTGTAATCCTGACACTGAAAACCACTTTGTGCTGGTGGGAACTTCACTTCTGTCCAGGAGGAGAGTTAATGTGAGAATTAACTTGTTTCCAGTGGTACACTGGAAATCCCTCACACAGTATAATCTCCCCATTTTTCTGAGATTGAGCCTGTCCATAGCCAAAGCCCATCTTTCATTCACAGTGCACATTCTTTCCAACTCCATTACACACCACCTTCCAGCAGAAGAGGTCACTCAGATCAAACCTGACGGCTCATCTGGTGCTTCCCATCTGCAAACAGGGTCACTCTATCCGTGATCTTTTCTACCTGGCTGCTTTACAAAATACCTAATGATGATCTCACAGAGAGACCAGCTGCAAGGCAAAGGCATTAGATGTTTGCATCAAAACCCATGACTCTTACCTTCATTACTAAGTCAGCACCAAGGCAATGTCAGACTTTGGACCCTTCTGTGTAGTCATTACACTGATACCAAAACCAACGTAACCTATAAACATATAAACTCTACAAAACATGAACATCCTTTTGACCTTCTGCTTGTCAGAGATAACACAATAACAAAGTTGGAGGATGGGGGAATTGTTATGCTCAAACATCACAATTTGAGTATTGATGTGCTGAGAGGAGTCATATATAATAAGCATAACATTGAGGTCCTCCATCACTCAAATTACACACTGTCTGTCTCACCTTATGCAATTACCAGATGTCAGAAAACAACTTTTGCTATTACCTAAAAGGTTTTCTTGCCCATTGACTGCTGAACTGTATTTTAAAACATTCATCTCTGAATAAATAAGCCGAGCTTTTAGTTTGATAAAGATATGGATACAAAATGTTAGCACTTGGAAATACCAAGAAAAAGGCAACCTTTCAACCTCATATATCAGCCTGACTCTCCCCTTCTTTCTGTCCTCTTCCAGAAAAGAACCTTCCATTAACTTTAAAGGAAATTTCATCAGATTAGGCCATATGTTTTGACCCTTACCACTTTTGACATTAAAAATAATTGAATCTATTGTTGCAGCAAATAAGAGCTTAATAAAATACTTGCATTTATTTTTTGATAATTACCGATGTTCTGTGCAGGTGGGAAAGCTTGGGTGCATGTCTGTGGGACACTAATTGAATTTTTTTTTTCCAAGTGTCACATTTATCAGTGCACTAGAAGAAAATAAGTCTGTATTATGAAGTTTCATGCTGGCTCTCATTATGCCATCTCACAAGCTTGTCCTTTGATTTATCATAAAGGTTAAATATATTTTCTCAGTGAGATCAGAGGTATTAGACAAGAGGTCATGGAAATGCTGGCAGAAAAATGCTAGTTTTCCATGTGTCAAATTTTTTGTACTACACATCCAAGGTTCAACCAATGCTTCTTAATTGCTGGGGGGTCTTGTAGGATGCTGGTGAATTCCTGTTCCCCAGGGTCGGGGATGATGGAAACTGCGCGGTCCTAGCTCTCGCACAGTCCAGAAGTAGATCTCTATCTCTGCTTTCTACCGGGTGCTCAGCAAATTTGACATCCTTGTCAATTTTGCTGCAGTTAGTAGCAGGTGAGCTGAGAGGAATAGCAATTTTGCAGAACAGCTTCAGGATACTGTTAACTTACTAGAGATGAAAATTTTTCTTAACAAAAAGAGAAAGGTTTTGAATTCAACTGAGATCAAACGCAGTACTGCAACTGACAAATGTTCCTGGAGACCCAGCTTTTAAATTAGTTTTCAGACACTGAACTCCCTCTTACTAGGGGAGAAGATATGCTGGCATGTCTGGTAAAACTTCCCAGTCCTCTGAGAAGAGAAAATGTATGTTTTCAGTCTGGTTTTAATCACTGTGTACTTTCCAAATATTCTGGTAATGGGGTAAATCTAAGCAATACTTCTTGTCATGCCCAGAGCAGACTGTGGAGCCATATTCCATCCAGCTTCAAACTAGTCAGTCTAACCATAGTAGTAGGCAGCTCAGCCTCACCTCCTGGAGCTGGAGAAATCATAAAAATCAACAGTAGGCAGGCTTTGGCAACCCATGGCATCTCCTGAACAACCATGGTTATTCTCCTAGTTGTAACCAACTAAGCCAGCATGCTGAAACTAGATTCAAAGTAGTTGTCACCACAGTGTCCACATATCCTTAAGAGGTACATGGTTTTCTTGGAAATCCTGCTATACTACACTATGGTTATGACTGATGCCGAACATGAAAGACAAGTCTTTTGTTTCGCAGAAACATGTCATTTTTGGTGACAATAGCTTCTCTGCTGTCAAATCAAAAAATAAGATCATCACTCAGAGTAATATAGCTATTTATTCCAGTTCATTAGTTTTTGGCTGACAAATCACAAAGCAGCCTAAACAGCACACAGTAAAGAACTTGTTCAGGTACAAACCCTGAAAACGCTTATTCTGCATTTGATCTCACCCAAGAATTCACACTTAGTTAAATGAGATGTCTCACCCAATTGTGGGCCATTTTCAGGAGCACAGGATTTAGGGTGCCACATGTACACCCAAGTACTGCCTAAAAGCTTCCACTGTGCAATACACAGAGCAGAAAAGCAACTGGGCTTTAAGTCAAGCCTCTTCTGGCACTTGAAGGAGCAACATACTCACTGCTTTCTTTCTAGTTCTAGTGAGAACAATAAGAAATCTGGAAAAACTTAATGTTTTCTCACAGATAATCCAGGCTAAAGACTTGCAGAACCACATGTAGCAATTACTGGCCATCATGAAAGAACAAAGAAAAGAAACCTTCTAAATAGCTCACGAAGCTTTCACCACATGCATCAGTGCCTGGATCTGGGATTCTTGCTCAGACCAATTTACAATATAAGCCCATATTTTTACAGTTTTCCATTTTTTTTTTTAATTAAAAAGGGTCTTGAACTAGGAGTGTGAGAAAGCAATGGCAGAAGGAGTGGTGTGGCAGGAACTCAGATTTGGTTTTCTCAAGAAAACAAGTAACACATCATTCCTGCCCAATGGAACAAATAATTTCTGGTTATGCAAGTTACTCAACACAATGTCAACTTCTTTGTCTTTTATTTTTCTCACTCCTTTATTTGCACTCACAGGAGCTTAAATATGGCTAAATCGACCACTAGCATTATCTTTTCACACTGCTTTTTCCTTTATTCATAATCTACTGAATCAATATTCAAAGATTTCTTCTGGGTTATGCTCTAGGTCTAGTAGCAGAACCTGAAAATACAGCTCTGGTGAGCTGCTGTTTTAATTGTAGTGCACTCAATGTGTTGCTTTGGGTTTTTTAAAGAAAAAGTTAGTAACAAAGTTAAAGATCTCCTCTTAGAATATGATGCATCTCTCCAAGACAAGCTTCAAGAGTTGAAATACATATGGACTGAGACTGTATCACAAATTTTCAGCCTTGATGAGCAAAAAGTTTCAGATTAATAAACCGACCCCAACGCGACTGTTACCTGCTGAAGTGTGCTTGAATTTTTCACTCTTCTTCTTCCTCCATTTCCACGGCTTAAAAAGTCTTCCGAGAGTGGCAAATTTGCTTCTTCTTCTGATTGGAGGCGTGTGAGTTCCAGGTACTAGAGAATCTGAACGCATTGCAGCCAGTCTTTCCACCTCTTCAGCTGTAATTTCAGCAAGAAAAAGAGAAAAAAACAAGGAAGGTGGGAAGTGAAATAAATGCTTTAACAAGTTATCAGAAAACTACACAGATGGCCAAAATTTTTCATGGACACAGAGAACTGCAACAAAGGGAAAAGGTCGCAGTCCTTACTATTTTAACATTATTTTCTTTTCTTTTAGTGAAATCATTAATCTACTGTAAAGAACAGTAGGAACAACAAGATAACAGGAATATGGGTTATTATGTTATAAAAGTTATAATTTTTAACAAATTGTTCTACATCGCTCTAGAGAGCTGGCAGTTCAGCCATCAGCCATTCCTGGGGAAGTGTGACAGAGACTGGGGAAGAGAAAGCTCAGATAAAAAGGATGCAATATAATTTAAAAGAACTATTAAAAGTTTTTTTAAAATTTATTGCAATGGAAAGAGGCATTTCCTTTAACTAATATTTATTAAGAGCAAGGACCCTGATAAATAATGACCCTTTGGTACCATTGCCATGTCTATTAAAATTGCTTGGGTTTCAAAAAGGGGCTATATTAGGAAGTTTCTAGTGAGAGAGAGGGTGCTGAAAAATCATAGAATTGTTCAGGATGAAAAAAATCTCTGAGGTCGGGTCCAACTATTAGCCCAGCACTGCCAAGTTCACCCCTAAACCACATCCCCAAGTGCCACATCTACGCATCTTTTCAATCCTTCCAAAGATGGTGACTGCACCACTTCCCTGGCAGCCTATTCCAATGCTTCACAACCCTTTGGCTCCTCTGGTGCCACCTGAGGCCATTTCCTCTAGTCCTGCCACTGGTTACTTGGGAGAATAGGCTGACTCCTACCTGGCTACATCCTCCTTTTAGGTAGTTCTAGAGAGCAATAAGGTCCCCCCTAAGCCTCCTCTTCTCCAGGCTGCTTCAGATACTCATGATAAGTCCTGTGCTCCAGAACGTTTACCCACCCTTCTCCAGCACCTCAGTGTCTTTCTTGTAGGGAGGGCCCCAAGTCTAGTCCCATTTTTCTGCCCACCCACTGCCCTCTAATACTTATGCTTAGCTTTTAACATTTAAACTTATAATTTTGGGTTTGAATACAGGCCACACTTAGGGCTCAATTCCCTTGAAGGGGATCTAGGTTTTCACTGAACTTCTGTTCTTAAGATTTTGGTTTTCTGCAACCTTTACCCTGTAATACATCACGATAGCCTCAACACTGAAAAAAAACCCTGAAGAATTTAAATTACCCTTCCTACCTGATGAGAACATGAGAAGTCTGGGGATGGTCACTTGGTGCAGTTAAATTGCATGGTCCCCCCACTTCACCTTTGCAAGGAAAAAATTTATGCTGATAGTTTTGGGAAATAACATCCCTGTGCTTAGAGGCACAGAGAGAGGAAAGCCAGGATGACAAAGAAAACACCAACAAAGGGAAGGTACCCGCAGTCCACAAGAGATGTTGTCTCTGTGCCACAGCTGCCAGGGATGCAAGAGGTTCTCCCTGCCCTGGGCTGGAGCATGCAGCTCTCTCCCTAGAAAAAGCATCTGCATAGTTCAGTCAGCATACAGGAGGGAGTTCTGTGTGTAGTTTGCTGTTGTTTTTCTTTTTGGTTTTTTTTTTTTTTTTTTGAGTGGTTTGCACACACAGTCCAGATTCATGAAGACAGGATGCAGATCGTCCCCTCTCTTGCTCTGAAGACAACAGCGTGGTGTTTCTATTCACCTTTAGTATATTAAGTATTAATTCAGGCATGAGCATGGGCTCAGAAACCTCAGCAAGAACACTGCTTTGAAGGGATGAGCACGCCCACTCCACACTGACAGAATCACCAGAGATTTTGCCTGGCAAATTCTTATGTATCTCAATGGAAATTTTTTTTGAGGCTTTAAGTGAGCCAAATTTAGGTTGGTTTTCATGGGAACAGCCAGAGACGCATTTCTAACACAAAGGAGGTTTCATTATCAGAACTCCAACTGAACTACTATTTGAGTCCCTCAGGTTTTTGCAAGAAGGTTGGTTATTTTGTTATTGCTCTTTTGTTTGTTTTGAATGTTAACACACAACACAATCCTTTTTCCTGTAAAATATCAATGCCAGATACAGCTGCCTGTAACTTTCCGAAGAAGAACAAGCTAGTCAGTAAGATAGAGTGAGCCCAGCTGTTTCAGTGGAAAAGGTTAAAAACTGCTATTATTTGGGGTAATGGAGAGAAAGACAGACATTTCTTAGAACATCTCTATTCAATTTAAAGCAGAGGGAATAAAAGATAATCCGGCCAAAGCATTCCATTCTGTTCCAGCTCTTTTTGCCTGACTGCCTGGAGAAATACCTTCTTATCCAAAGAACCCATTACAAGGCTCTGTCCTGTACAGGGACTGGGACATGCAGTATCAAGGCTGGGAATTGCCTGGTTATGCTGAATAAACCATATGGGTAAAAAGAAGAGGAAATCAGAAATTTCCTTATACTTTCTGGTTTCACTGGAACCTGCTGGGCCTTGAAGACCAGCACAGGGTACAGACCATTGCCCTCTATATGCAGACCCAAAGGGATCATGCCTTTTCCCCTTCCTCCATTTTTAAGATGCCTCTAGTTCAAGCACGTACGATCCCACTGTGTTCCACTGCTGTGATTTTTTAGAGATGCTGCTAAAAGTAATGGGCTGGCATCATCTTTGCTGCCTTATTTGGGGGATACAGGAAGTGGCCCATTGAGCAAACTGGGAATGACACACTACTGCTGCTACAGAATTAGGCTTCCTGCTAATAAACCTACAGCTGAAACATATTGACATTCCTCTTGCTGCTCACCCTCCCTCCTTTTCCCCATCACTGAGCCAAGATCTATGCTACCCAGGTGCCTTAGTTACTAAATCTCAGAGCTGCAACAACTTCTCTTTGATAGCTGGTCCTAACTGGTATTGCTGAGGCCATTCCCCGGAGAACTGACACCCCCTAAAGACACTCTCCTTTCACAACATACATACAACTGTCCCACACCAGCTGCGCTCTCACTGCCCCTGAGGAAGCTTTTCCCACTCAGGGTAAATGAGTATGGATTTACAGTCAGGCAAAACTAACATTGGAGCTAAAAAGAATTTACCCAAAGGGTGGGTTCACTGAAAGCCAAACACAGTATCAAAATAATTTCCATATTTCGACTGCTCTTCCCAGAATTTCACTATTGTCTCACACACATATCTGTGGCCTCAGAGTCCTGCAGTGCCTGGCATCAGTCACGAAAGTGGCCCTTCTCCTTCATCCTCTCCAAACACACACACAGTTCCAAGCAAGTAACAGCTCTTTTTTCTTCTCGTTCGCATTTCTCAGAAGGACATGATTTTATTTCATGAGAAATGCTCTCAAGAGCACTGCTAATTCAAAGCATAATAATCACTGGCTAGGAATAAACCACATTAGCATAAAGCCATGACAGTTTTAATACAGCAAGAATAAAAGCAGACCATGATGCAAGAAGTAAATGCCAGAATTCTGCGCTCTTCTCTGCTGCTGCATCTTTTGCTCAAGTTGGCCGGATTTCTATGCCTTTTTGGCTCATAATCACTATTGACTGGCTGTGGGCTGCAACACCCACTGCTGACAGCAGGCTCCGTAGGCTGATTTCACACCTTTGCTGTTCCAAAAAAAGCTGGTACTTGCAGGAATGGAAAGTAACCCAGACCTTGCACTCTTTTTTTATTTTTTTGCCTTCAAAGAGGAAAGCAGTCCCAGCCTGATCAGTCTGCTGAACTGGGAGAGGGAACTGCCGTGTGCATTAGTACCTGTAGTCACACTGCTGAGATCTCATCTTGATGCCGGTGCCGCAAATGTGATGTTTATGGGTTACAGTTGCTGCTGATACTCAGTGCTATTGGGAACTTGTTCGGATTTTTTTCCAGGATCTGAGAGGTCTTTCTGAGACACAAAGAGATACTAGGACCTGCACTTATGTCAAGAGGGTGATGCATTCCCCTCCCACTTTCTTGTGTCCAAGTTGTCATTCCAGAGCTAGCAATGGGGAAACTAAACCTGAGAGTTTTTCATAGGCTGTTTGTTTGTGAGATAGCTCTCAAGAATTTACTGTAGTTCTTAATACTCTTGAAGTTCATATAGACTTTATATAAGGCTTAAGCAAGACTTGGGGTTTTAATGAAAAAAACCCACCACAAACTGAAGTACTTTGCATCCAAGTAATATTAAAAAAAAAAAGTTACATGTTTGAAATATACTACAAAGAAAAAAAGAGACCAGGCCATCTTAGACCTGGTCTGTATGTTCTTATGATTTTTCCACATCTTTCATTAGGGTGTTGATTTCCAGAAAGTTCAGTAAGAGACAACATAGGGGTCTCCTACTTTTTGGATTTGAGAAGCATATCACACAGATCAAAGGCCCTCCCAAAGACAACATAATTTATGAAGTTTTCCTGGAGAATGACATACAGTTCTGTCATTCCCACCACTGTCTGGCAATCACTTCATCTATTAATATTGCTGATACATAATACCATAATACCCAGCTTCCATTTTAGAAAAAACCCACCATTACTGCATTTGAGTACAAAGAGCAATTTCATTGCTGAAGGCTGAAGCCCACTCATCCCACCTGTGATCTTTATTATTACCTTCCTCACTAGTAATCACACCCAAGTTCTCTCTCAGACCTTTTCTTAACACTAATTTTTCATAATCAGACACATTATTATCTTAACAGGCAATTTACTTCACAAAGTTAGATTTTAAGTCTTCCTAGGAAGCACCAATGGCTGCTTTGTGCTGTTATATTTGCACAAATCTGTAGTAACAGGCTGAAAATGATCTTGGCCCTAAAGATGCAATTAACAAAATGTGCAACATTATTTAATGACAAGAATTCTATATAAATAAAACCCCCGAACATAATACTACTCATTGCCAATCCACATCCAACCAGTCTTCATTCTGCAGATAAGTTTCCAACAAACTCCTGTTGCAAGGTTTCTTTTGAACTTGCATTCCAAATATCCTTCACTTCAGACTGCATGGACGTTATTCTAGTAGCTTTGTTCAACACAAGATGCAGACACACCATATGTCTTTTTGAAATGACAGGAAACCTGAACAACTTCTCTAATTGCTGAGCACTTATGTCTACTCTTTACCCGAATGGCAACATTTTCAATTAAAAAAACACCTTGTTTTTCTTTCAGGAAAATGGTTTATTTTCTGCTCTTCTACTATCTTATGTTCAGTTATTTCCCTTTAATTTCCTTTTGCACCTGGAATTAATTTCCATTAGCCTTGCCTTTACTACGTGAATTGCCCATTTAAACTTTTCTTAACTTCACAAAAGTCTGTTTTCCAATGAAGGACAAGGCATGGCACGCTGCAGTCTAAACGCAGTCTTGCCAAACGAGGATGATTACCTATCTGGTGGAGAACAGCTCCCACTGGATGTATGCGTGTGCAGTGGCAGTGAGTTGGCATAGTGCTTTTATGAGCCATGAAGAGTCAGTAGCTTTGCTTTGCATGCTAAGCAGCACTCACATGTTCTGAACCCCTGCCAATTATTCCCATTCTCCAGGTGTGCAGCACTTTGCACAGTGTTTCAGCCAGGTACCACATCAGCTCTGCTCTCAGCTACAATCTCTCTATCTCAATCTATTTATTTCTCTTGTTGGCACAGAAGTGCAGAGAATAGTTTTGGAAGTCTAATCCCTCTAGGACCCTGCTTTCGACTCATCCCCATTTTGACGTAAAACGTAAATTATTCATGCTGATGGCAATCTGAAAGCCATTTTTTTAACCTCTGCAAACTACACTGCACTGGATGCATCACTCTAAACATGTCTTTATTGATATGAATTCTCTCAAAACACCAAGTATTTTCTGTATCATAAGATAGTACATAAGGTTTTCACTGGCAACAAAAGCACTTTATCTGGTTATGTCACCAATAGCTATATAATCTCTTCCTATAAACCCTGTAACTATAGAAAATAAAGATTTTTAGACTTCTTTGGTATCAACTGTTTTGTGTATCCTTTATTGCTCTTATTACTCACCAGGTTTTCCATCTCTTATGCATTTATTTCATATAGATTCAAGGCTAAATAAAATAAACATACTGTAGCTCATCACTGTCATGTGCCCAGACACTGGAACAGACACCACAGGTTTTTCCTGGGCATCACACACAATATCTGGAGACTCAGCAGCTCCAAAATAGGACTCAGAGCAGTCACTACAAGTGGAACATATCCAAAAACCAACCAAGAGAAAAACAGGGCCAGTAAAAGCAATAGAGATATCACACTATTTTGGGGGCTACAGTTCCACAGATACCAGGAACTGCTCCAGTAAAAAACTTCAGCTTGGAAGAAAGGGATATTTTACCCTTCCTAACTGGCAAGCAGGGAGGAGATGCACAGTTTGTGTTTTGAAGAAAGCAGAGGAAGAAAGATGAGATGCATGGACTTTTCTGTTAGAGCAGGCAGAGAAATTATTTGGGAGAAAGGAGAATCATGGGGACACTTTCATCTTCCCATTGAAAAGGCTTAAGTCCACATCTCCCATTTTCCCTGGGAACACTACTACACTTCATACCATGATGGCTGAAGGCGCACATCTATCCTACTAAAACTGTTATTTTAAAGAATTCAAGACCTACTGGGTCTGAAAGAAAGCATTAGTGATAGTTAGGGCACAGCTCTGCCAGCACAAACATCCTTCTCTCAACACTGTTCCTGGGCTTTACTGTGGGTTCTTTACTGCTTCATTTATGGATTGAAAGAAGCTACTGTTCACAGCTGTGATTTGTTAAGAGCCTGATCCTTTCCAGTTCTGTACAAAGGAGAAGAAAGGGGAGTGAAGATACTGCTTCTCACTGTCCCTTTTTTTTCCACTTCTGATAGGGGATCTTCTGTTTGAGGCATGAGGGGAGAGATGAGAGAGGTGAGGTGCTGTCTCCTACATCCTTTCCCCAGAAAGCAAAAGCGGGAGAGGATGGATGGGTAGATGCAGCCCTGTTAGAAGAGCTTGCTGGACACCCAGTGAGAGGAATGCATGTTTCGGCCTGTGAAGAACTGCCATAAAGAACTCATGTTCTGGTGTAAATGTCAGCTACAAGCAGAATCTGCCATCTAGGGTGTTGACTCCAAGGTATCCTCCTCATACTGTAATCACACCGCCACACTAAAAGCTCACCTAGCAGACAGCATCAGAAAAACACTACTCTTCAAACCTCCGTTAGAACGTATTTCACCAAGGAGATTAAATCTCATAACACCAAAAAATTCAGAGGAGAAAGCTGGCCACAAGTCA
This sequence comes from Orthonyx spaldingii, assembly GCA_013397795.1. NCBI lineage: Eukaryota > Metazoa > Chordata > Aves > Passeriformes > Orthonychidae > Orthonyx > Orthonyx spaldingii. Next base: position 135,218 of record VZTJ01005000.1, read on the forward strand.
TAGCCCCAGAACTACTGCAATTCAAGGCCCTAACATTATGTAAAACAAATGAAATGCTACCAGGCAAAACAGTTGCAGTGGGGTTTGTGACTCAGCTTACAAGCAGGCATCAACCACTGGAATATTAGTAACTCCTCCAATACACATTGCGCTGGTTTGGGCTGGGAGAGAGTTAATTTCCTTCACAGAAGCTCATATGGAGTTAGGTTTTAGATTTGTTATCAACACTGCAAACAGCATTGATAACACAGGGATGTTTTTGCTACTGCTGAACAGGGCTTGCATGTCAAGGCCTTTTCTGCTCCTCACATGGCTGCAGTAGCAAGGAGACTGTGGATACACAAGGTGCTGGGAGGGGACACAGCAGAGACACCCAACCCCGACTGATCCAAGGGGTATTCCAGACCATACTGTGTCATGCTTAGCATATAAAGTAAGGGAAGAAGAAGGAAGAGGGAGATATTTGGAGTGATGGTGTTTGTCTTCCCAGGTCATCGTGATGGGGGTTACTTTTCTGGGGCTGGCTAAACACCTCCCTGTCCATGGGAAGAAGCAGAGGAATTCTTTAGTTTGCTTTGCTCATGCACGCAGCTTCTGCTTTACCTATTTAACTGTCTCGATCTCAAATAACAAGTTTTATCACTATTCTTTTTCTCTCTCCCTCATCCCGCTGGGGGAGAGTGAGCGAGCGACTGTCTGGGGCTTAGTTGCTGGCTGGGGTGAAATCATGACACGTGGACAGGAGTAGGCACCATGGCTCGGGAGTCCTAGATAGAACCCTGCAGACACTTGGGTTGTTAAACAATCTGACTTGTCTTTCAGTCATATCCAAACTCTTCAACGAGAGTTAAGTCTCATCCATCACAGCTCAAGTTCTTCCTGAAAGCCAAAGCTAAGGAAAACAGAGAAGCTGTCCTCCTCCCAGCAAATCTTTAACCCAGTCAACAAGAAAAAACAGAATTGAAGCCCAGGTACCTTCAACTCCAAAATGTATCCTGATGAAGAAACAGCACATAACATTTTTTCCTATGCTTATTTCAGCTTGCTAGTGATTGAAACTGTCTTCTTGAAGGAGCTGGTAATGATTACATTTTCATGGTTGGATTTCTCTCTTATACCACCCTGAATTGCAAATTCTACTCAGCTGCAAAATACAAAAGTAATCCAAGAAAAGGGTCTGGTCCACAGAAGCCCATGGGCTTGTTGCTCACATTTTGGTAGGTTTCTGTTAGCGGAGGACAATTTTCCTAATTGCCACGTGGACAGAGGAAGACACAATTGCTCACATAGCAGAGCACCTTGGCTCTACCAGTCCTCACTGGGAATCAGGGAAGTTCTCCATCCTTCTAAAAATAGACCACTAGTCCAAAAGGCTAGCTATTTATTTTGAGAAATCCCAGAAAAAAATATTTGAATGCTTCTAAATTTCTTAGGGGATTTCTGAAACAAAAATTTCTCATCTTTTTTTTTTAATGTTCTCGTAAGTAGGAATATCCAATATGTTAACTTTATTTTACTAAAAATGTGTGCTTTAGAAAGCATGTATTTATATCTTTCAGAAACCTGAGAGAAGCATATCCTCTTATTAAAAGTAATCCTATTCAGGAAATAGCATTACAAACATTAAACTTCCTAAATACAATGGTACCATCTCACCATTATCATCATAAAGATAAAAAATTGAGTTTTTAATTACTGTAATGGCTGGGCGAAGAGGAAGAAAGTACCTCATATAACAGCTAGAAAGTTCAAACCATTCCCTTGTAAACTCAGTATTCCTTCCCTTAGGAAAAAGAAATTTCTATTTCTGTTCTTTAAAGAAATTGATAGGAAGTTGGCGAAGAGGAAAGGAGTAATTATACCAAACGGCACACTGATAATGAGCATAAATATGAGTTTAAAAACCTTGCTCAGTAACAGCCTAGCAAAAAAATATGTTTCATTGGACTCTGGAAAGAGACAGCCTATATTCATGTTCAGGAATTTACAATAGGTACTAAATACTTTTGCTTTGGGTACCTAGGCACAGCTACATATGGTCTTTGCTGATTGTCATTATAATGAGAACTTTTTTGTTTATTCAAATGATAGTTAGTTCAGGCCCTCGGCTGTGGTGAAATATCTTTTTAGACCCTTATAGTAGAGGCTTGAGTTTCAAAGAGGAATGCTCAAAGGGGACAAAAATATCCATGATTCCTTTATGGTCATGAATAAAGCATGGCAAGTTGCTGGCTAAAATACATTGAGTATTTCTGCGTGGTTTTCATAGACACGATTTCACTTTTTTTCCCCACCATCTTTTCAGCAATAAGTTCTACGGTGTCTCATGGTTGCTGAGCTCTGCAGGATATTGCTTGTCCTCAACAGATTTAGAAGAACATCTCTGGTTTTGAAGAATCTGTTGCTGCCTTGAAAAAAAAGATGGCGCCCATCAGGTAATCAAATTGGTATATCTACCTAAGAAATGTTACAGTCAAAGGAAGCACCAATGCATGTAGCTTCAAGCTCATGAATTATTCCAAGTCCAGCAGTCAGAAAAAGCTCAAAAAATGAGAATGGATTTAGATCGGAGCTAAGGAAAAAGATACTACAGGGAACTGAGAAAACACGATCACAGAAAAAGCTCTGAAATACTTTCAGATACTTTATGCTCTGAAATAATGCTGGCAGAAAGAAATGAATGAAATCCTGATTGTAGCACAGTGAACCACAAAGGTCACAAGGAGTCGAATTACCTTACCCAAGCCATCTAGTGACTGGCCAAAGCTGCTAAAGGGTCCTTTCCAGAATGCTAAAATTTACCTTAAAAAAAAGAAATTGGCAGAGAAGACATTACAACATGGTGTGTGACTGAGTGCTTTCCACTGTATTGGTGGGAATGATGCCTTTCCGTGGTGTTTGAGAGAGGAACCAGTGGCATGTTGTGAACTAATGCAAATGCAAGCAGAGCACCCCAGCAGCGCCACTGGGACGTGCCTATAGAGTTACTTGGCCAAGAAATTGGCAGCAACGTTCATTTTCAACACCATGAAGGTAACTGTGATAGGCATCTGCACAAGGTTTCATTTCAATCCAGAAGTAGGGTGAAATTCAACCAAACACTGACATTTCTTACAATTTAAACAAAATTATCTTTTTTCACCCCTTCACTGCTGGCACTGGACAAAGCAACAAACTGATGAGATCTGTCCTGCCTACATGCTGAAAATTTTCTTTCAAGGTCATCAAGATTCTGCTACCAAGTAAATGATAAAAAAACCCCCACCAAACTAAAACAAAAAACCACAACAACTACAACATAAGCCTTTCTGAGCATTTCTTGACAATATAAACTGCCTCTTTCTATATAACCTATGGGGAGCAGGTTCTCAATTTTAAGTACTGTTCTCTTTTAGGAGAAGTATCACAAATCCCTTTCTGTCAAGTCAAATGTCATATGCTCTTCCAACTGAGCTGGAGTATTTGCCCCACAAACCTAATGTTGAAAAATCTCTTTAGTTAAACAGCATTTTGTTTGAATTCACAAGTCAGAGACTGTCTTGAACCATGACATCTGGCTGAGTACACCAAGTTTTAAAACGCTTATGGTGGTGTTCAGAATGAAAAATTTCCCAAGCATTTAGTTAAAAAGGGAGGAAATAAGAAACAAAACAGGTATATGACTGCAGGTACTAACACACAAACATATAAAAATGTAACCTGGTCTACATGGACTAATAATGCAAAAATCTGAAATAAATGAATCATTGCAGGTGAAGAATACCATTTGCTTGGTAAGCACAGCGAACAGCTGCATTAGCTCAGAGCTGCTAAATTTTACAAGTAATGCCCATTTTTATATAGGTCTGTATTTTTATAAAATGTATTTATCTCACTGGGCCCAATGGCCAAAGAAGGTTGACAAAATGAAAAACAAATGAAAACAACCCCAAAGAAAAATATCACCAAAAAGCGTCCTTCTTGAGCCTCTATGCAATGCCAGCAAATGTATTAATGAACTGATGCCTGTCTTGTTGTTTAGTGAACTGGCTGTTCTGCCAAGTTGAGATGAATAAGAGAAAGAAGCATCAGTTCTCACTGGAACTACAAGATCTCCCTATTTTCTTTTAGGCTTATGGATTTCTATGCTCAGCACGAGCACATTGAGTTCACAAGGAAAATGGCATTTGACTCAGATGACAAAAACACATAGAAAACCAAACGCACGTTAGTAACTGGAGTCAAATAATGCAGGGAAAATGCTGTCCTTATTTAAATGAGACACACAAGAAAGAGAAAAGGAAGCACCTCCCGAGTTCTAGCTTGCTTATGCATGTGACTTAGAGGGTGGACTTTGAAGGAGAGGAAGCTACACAGCTAAGCCTCATGGGTCCCTCCTTTCTTTACCATTTAGGTATCATGTTGAATTCTCTTCAATGGCTGCTAGAGGAACCCAATTTTAGCAGCTACAGAGAGCAGACAGTCAGCAATTGCTCTTCTCTATTCAGATTCTGGAGCAGGCACCACATTCTGTCTTACATGCCACAGCAGACCCCTGGAAGACAACTTCTCACCCTCATGACTATAAATCCGCAGACAATTATTTTGGGGCTGTGAATATTAATGAATGCTTTACTCATTGCACTCCTCTATTTCTCCACAGGGTGCAATTCAGATTCAAATAGGCAAAGTACCACACAAGTCTCTGCACCTGGCTTTCCCTTCAGAGTGAACCCAAATTTTAAAATTATTTATGCAATAAAACCAGTGTGCTAGAATAAGGAAAGCATCCTGTTTTGTTGGAGTATGGGAGGAGAGGGATGAGGTCTTTCAAATCCTGGTTTCACTTCTGGTTCAAATAGCTTCCGCTGTCCGTCCGTCCATCCGTCCGTCCATCCGTCCGTCCGTCCATCCATCCATCCATCCGTCCATCCATCCATCCCAATTCACATGTCTATGCACTCACACTGCTGACTGTTCAGTCTCTGCATCTGAATTTTTATCAGTGTTGACATTTTAAGCAGCTTGGAAAGTAAAATAGGAAAGATAAGATTCTATAAAGCACTACAGCATCACGACACACATACTCTTTATATGAGTTCAATTTCAGATGATACAGAAGAAATAACATTTCTATTTATTTACTTATTTTACCAAAACCAAGGTTTATAGAGTCTCCATGTTAAAAATAACATTGGAGCTGCACACATACTGTGTCAGATAGTATCAGAATATTGGAAATGTCAAAGTAACTGGACCCAATGTGTGGGGTGAGAGATAAAGCTGGTGCCATAATCCTTATGACATAGACTGCTGACATTAGAGACCATGTCTACAGTCCATATGGATGTGAATATATGGATCACCAATACATTGGAGAAACCTGCTAATACGTAGACTGTGGATGCAGTAGACCACAGTGACATTTCCAGGCCTGGCTCATTTGTCTGAATGTAGTTAATGAGTATTCTAATTATTTATCGTAAGATCTCCAATGCATTCAAGTCTGCTTACCAACATTTCCATCTCTTTATTCTTGAATCTGTATAAAAAGGATAACTAACACCAAGATAAGACTGTGTTGCAGCTGAACATCCCTTAGCCTACGACTGAAGATAAAAAATAGTTATCAAAATTTCTAACAAAACTTAGATTCTCATTTCTTGCAATGGCTTGATATACTCAGTATTTCCATCACTACACTTCTGTGCTTCCAGAAGATTTAAAATACCATTAGTCTCTGTTTTTTTCAAACAGATAATCAACTTCTCTTAGGAGGCAAGGTGAAATAAAAATCATTCTCTGCTACCTAAATCTCCCAAGATAAGTTAAACAATTGGATCCATTTTAATTTTATTCCCTGCACTTCTACCACACAAAGCCATTAGTGCAATGGCCTGAAAGATGTCATGCAAAAGATGACAGAAGACAAGATCCTTCTCCTAAGTAGTTATACAGGAGGATGTCTACTGAACTGCAGCACTATACCTGTCATCCTTGCGTTGGGCTCCACAGCCCAGGGCAGGAAGAAGGAAAGGGAAGATTTGAAGTTTTCAAAATGACCCAATCAATAGATGTGCTGGGCTCTCCCTGCACAAAAGGCTGTATATCCTAAATTGCAACCCTTGGGATTCGGAGATTCAGTAAGTCATCGACACTGAACACCTTTCCTGGTTAGGGGCAAAGAAATGAGCACACTAATAACAAACCAACTTACACAAACCAAGGACTTGGAGCCAGCAGGTCTCTTGCCCCAGCAGGTCTCTTGCCCCTGTTTATATCCTGACTAGCACACTATAAATCATAAATATGCAGAAACCTGCCCTCCTCTTCTCTTTGGACATTTTGGACACATTTTTATTTTGGGGGAGGGGGAGCATTGGGGAAGGCTAGGGAAATGTTTGTCTTTTATTCCTGAGTCATATTTTCAAACCTTAAAAATTTCCACTGTCTATGCAGAGGAAATATGCAGAGGCTGTCAGTCAGGTCTGGTCATCTCTTATTTGTGGTTCCTCTCACTTGGGATGCAGAGCTTTCTTTCAGGGAGGAACACTGCATGTCCATGAGATCTCTTTTAACGGCACAGTTTAATGTTGGCTGATGGGCACTATGATTTTGGGCATGTTTCAGGCAGGGTAGCCTGCACATTATCAAGCCAGAATGCTCTGTCTAGTGGTTCCAAAGAAGCTACAGCAGGTGATTTTATAGTGACCGATTTTATCTTTGATTTAAATTATACCATGTGCTCATTGTTTCTCAGAGCAACAGAAATAACTCATCTTCTTTTGAACCTAAGAGTCTCATCCAGAGGCAAAGGCTCTACTAGATTTGCCTCATCTTCAGCAAGCTCGACCCAAAGCCAGAAAAGTCAGCCAGAGATGACAGTGACATGATCAAACATTATCTTATTTCTCTCCACCCAGTCCTTTCTGAGACAAGGAGACTAAAAGCAACAGACCAGTGAAGATTCATGTCACTTCACAAGAGCAAAAAAACAGCAAGAGGACAGTTTTCCACCTCATAGAGATGGCGAGAACATCATTATTTTCTGAGAAGCGTGTAAATCAAAGTCACAAAGGAAAAACAGGGCCTCCAAGTGTGTCTCAGCTTCACCCTTTTGCAGCTTTGCTGCACTCATTTAGTAATGGCGAATATCACAGTACCCTCCAGTTTCTAAGAAAGCCACTGAAACACACAGACAAAGCTGGCTTAACCACTGGACACTCTGCGCTGCCCTTCAGTCACACGAGTCCCCTGATGCTGGGGTTGGGCTAATGGATTTGGGACGGTGTGTGAGACGTGGCGTGATCCATTAAACAGACTACAAATATATCCAATTAATCTTAGACATCCTGACAGACTGTTAGCAAGATGGTACTGCATATACTTATACTGTGCTCTTGAAATTAGATTCTGGCTAATTGTGGGCTAAATAAGGTGTCAACAACAGAAAGCCAAATTTGGTATTGTCTGATTACAAACAAGATCTTAGGGTATACAAAGGACTAGCTATGCATTTACTACCAGTCACTGAAATAGATCACAAAACAAAATCTTCCAATACAAAAACTGATGTAGACATCCTACCTCCTTTGCTGAGGGAGCAGCAATGCATGAAAATGTTATAAATACAACAGTATACTCAAAGGATAGGTTTTGCTTATCAGTCAAGGAACCCATAAACAAACTCTGCTACTTTTAATGATATGATATATAAAGAAAAGAAAAGGCAAAGAAAAAGACAAAGAAGGAAGGGACATCACATGGCAGAATACTGAGTCTTCTGATCTCTTCTCTACATACCCAGTATTTCTCTGCTGTTTAGCTTTGACAGGGAATGACAACATTAATGAATAAAATTCCAGTTATGGTTGTAAAGTGAAGTACTTCCATCTATCTCATTTTCTTCTAAAAAATTGCAAGTTTCAAAAAAACTAAGAAGCCAAATGAGCAAATCACCCTCTAAGAGAAACATCTATAAGCAAGCAAGAGAAGAAGAAAAGACAAAACATAGAAATGGAATCCAGCTACCCACCTGGGCAGGGACCAAAGAATAGAATAAGAGATAGAGGTGCTGGATGCCAAAAAAAGGCACAGAAAGCTGAACTTATTCAGCCAGGTTGATATCAGGTGGTTTGAAGTCCTCTGGTAACAGCAGAATGCAAGAAGAACATGTCCCTCCTTGAACTATGCCACCATCCACATCTTGCCCCCTTTTTACAAATTGCCTCCGTACTTTATCTGTGGAAAATCTGTGGTCTTTTATGGTTTATCAAATAGTTCTGTATTATACTTCTGATGTATGTAATTTGATACAGAAGAATCAAAACCAGGCATATTAATCAAGATGGCAACAAATACTCAGAGCAGATTATTAAATACAGGAAAACCACTGTATTGCTTTCATCATACTTGATGGCATTTTATCTCGTTTTTTGAAGTTCCCACAAGGAAATGATTTTTTATTGCGTTTTTGGTGTTGCCCCAATCTTTGCATTTAAGAAGCTTACATATAGCAAGACTTTAAACTTGCTTCTCAGATAGAAAGCAGGATGGCAAAATGCTATCAAAAGATGACAACTGAGTTACAGCATCGGAAAGGGGAGAAAACAATAAAAGGAGACAGAACTGAAACAGACAAGCTGTCTGCTCTCTAAAGACCCGAAGAACTGAGATGTCCTCTTATCTGTGTCATTATGTCAGCACTGTATAATATAAATGAGGGGGTGCTGAGACATCATGACCAATTCCATCATCTTTGTTGGTTTTGTTCCTAAAACTCCTCAAACCAATGACACACATATAAAGAATTCCCAGAAAAGGAGGCAAACATTTCTCCTGTAAGTACACAGGAGTTTTCACTGGAAAACAAAGAACTTAGTCATCTGCTTGCATAAGCTTGATCCAACCTTGTGTACACCTTTTCTCCTCATACTATCTAATTTACCAAAGAGAAGACCTTGCTTACTACCTACATTTTTCCTACAGTTTCTGTCAATAATGTAAATTATATTGCAATTTTGGACAAGACATCTTCCAGGGTACTTCAAAGTAAGCCTAGAGCTCTGCTGGGTGACAGCCCATGCAAACCTGACAGTGAATTTCCTATTGCCAGCACAGTGTTACCCAGAATGGTACACAATTGGCTTATTTTGTGGCCAGCAGCTTTTGCTACAGGCAGTTTAACAGGGTATGAGTTAGTCACTACAGAGATGCATGTGAGCAGTTAATGACCTGCTCCAGGCTTTGTGATATTTTTTCAGCTTTATTTTGGGACATAAACGTCCCTTCCTCTCTTCCCCCATGCCTTTTCTTCCCTTCAGCTGCAGACTAGCCAACTGAAAGAATGGCCAGTGTTTAAGGAAAGCCTCACATCACCGGTCAGCCGCTCGCATTTGCTAGTCTTGGCAAATACATAAGCCAGGGGGATGCCGTTTTACAGCCTAAAATGCCCTTTTTGTTCCTGTTCTCTTCCTCCATACTCTCCTCCCTGCCTGCAGGCCACGCCCAGCAGCAGCAACACTAACAGATCCTTGTTAGTCTCTGATCTCAGGTCAAACCCACAGGTAACTGATGAGGTTTTTTTAGTCTGCCATATGCAAGACACGATGACGGGAGCAGAGCTCTGTGACTTTGCCCTCTCCGCTCCTTGGTAAAGGAAAGGTAAAGGATTATGTCCTGGCTGCCTTGGGATTTTGCCATCTGGAAGTTACCATGAGTAGGCATCACACCTTCCTCCTAGAAGGCACATTTATTCTCGGCCTGCAAAACACCAAGGGCTTGTATCTTCCAGAGCAGAAAGTGATGCTGATGGAAGCAAAGTGGGCCACGTAGCTCACCAGCAACCTGTTGGGATGTGGAGCATCTTTGCTTGATCTCATCAACTTTCTGTAGCATAGTACCACATTCACCCAAATCAAATACTACATAGTTCAACTAACAAAAATAAACCAATTTTGTTCTATGATGTGTTCTGCAAAGGAGACATATTTCACTCTGCAGTGAAAGCCCATGCCTTTCGCCCTCTGCCTCTTTTTTTACAGTAACTATCCCTCAGGGACTGAAGACACACATTGAATAATTTTATCAGCTGTTCAAACCTCAAACGTTTTTCAGCTTCCCACGCTTCACAACAGGACCAGGTACATTGTTTTTTTACCTGCTTTTCCATTCTATGTAGTCTAATTTTTTCACTCCAAAATATTTTACTATTTTTGACAGGTACCATTGTAAAACACTGCAATGCCTCATAGCAACATACTGTGCTCACTCTGCAGATGGTAATGGAAGAGCAGTTACTGTCTGAAATAATATGAGAATTAGTGAAGTAAAACTTATTTCTATACACAGCTCTTGCAGGACTTACAGTTTGTCTAGAAGATAACTATTTAATTTAGTAATTACATTTGTGGGAAGCAATACAATCATCTCAGAGACAATCTCTTAAGTGATGCTAAAGTAAATGTTCTCAAAGTTCCCAGTTAAAAGAAATAAGTCTTCAGTTCCAGGTGGGAATCACACATGCATACACACACACATGCACATGCACAAGTCCCCATATGCAACCCTCCCCTTTTCTATTTGGAAAAGATATTTATCTGGAAGATCTAGAAGATAGGCAATGGCAGAAAAACAAGGGTCGGAATTCCTATGGCAACAGGATCTTGGTCCATGCTGATCTTTGTGTATATATAAGATCTTAGAATAATTGCTGCTTAAATAGCAAAACCATAGAGTATAGGAGCACATAATAAATAGACTGAATATCAGCTCTGCATGAAACCTTTTGGGTATATTAACTCTTAATATTATTTGTTCTTCCACTACACTTGAACCTAAAGACCCTAAAAACCTCGAGCCCCACAGTCCTCGACACTAGGAATGCAAATGGCAAGAGACAGTCCTTTCCTCCCCCTCTCCACTAAAGGACTCATAGTCTATTTACAGACCAGCAGGCAGGTGGAAGGAAACCCCACTATCTCCCTTTTTTACAGTCAAGGAGCTTGGGTATGGAGTGATACATGATGGACATGACTGAAGTTGCCCAGAGATACACTGCAGAGAACCCTTGAGCTGAGAACCCTCATCTGACAGTAATAAAAAACCACTTTGCTCTGTGCATTCCTTCTCTTCCAACACACTCTTAAGTAACTGCTTTCTACTTAGGTTTTCTTGTCAGATCCTCTGCATAAAAATCAAAAGTATGTCACTTCAGTTGTTCCACTCACTCTTTCTGTTAGGTCATTTCTGGGTGTCTTTGAAGCCTCTACAGTTCTTTCTAGCCACACTAAAGTAGAGAGGTGTCTAAACCACACTCCAGAGCCAGGCTCAGACTTCAGTAGAGCATTGAGATTTGCAGGCAGTTTTCATTATAAAATAAATAAAAACCAGCCAATTTTCTTCTTCCTTTACTTGTTTCCCTAACTACTGTTCTCTTGTTCATCAGTCATGTCATCTGCTACAACCCAGCATTATCACAGCACTCCCAGAGACCACCAAAATTGGCACACTGAGAAGTGCTCTGTACACACCAGGAGATGTTTAGCATTGCAGTGCACCTTGATCTCTTGTAGTTCTAGCTCCTTCTGCTCTGTAGGTTTATTAGTCACTTCCCCATGTTTACATCCAGAAAGCATTTTCATTCCCCTTCATGCATCTGGAACAACTTGTGTTGTCTCCACAATTCTTGCTTATTTTTTCTTCGGACTTTTGCAACTTCACCATTCTGCTTCTCCCAACACCTTCCTCACAGACCTCAGCATTCAGAGCTCAGCCCTGATTGCTCTTGTATTCCTGGAGGTGACTCATATCTCTCTACACTTGACCTCTCTGGCATTCTGTCCTGAATATCTCATGGCCACATACCTCATTCTTCACTCACATACAGTTTCACTACTCCATTTTCAACACCGTTTCTGTTATTCTGTCACCCAACCTTTCAGTATTGGTGCTTTTATAGACTTTTCTTGTTGGTTTCTATTTTGCAACTAAATTAGCATTAAATACATCCATTCTTTCAGTCCAATGGTTAAAGCATCTCCCACGTCCATCTTATTACTGTAGCCTCATGCTTCTCTTTGAGGTCCTTCTTATTTTTTACCTCAGCAAAATGCTGCACCCTCATCAACTCCTTTTACCCTTACTTCAGTGAGCCCATCTGCATCTCCATATTTCTTCACTGACTTCTTTCCAAATTACAAGACCTCTGTTCCAAGATATTATATGACTCAATACCTGCTTCCATCTTTTCCTTCAGTTTCATGGCTACCTCTTCTACTGTTCTCCTAGTCATGACTTTTGCTAGATTAGGTGGTAACTTTTGAAGGATTTCCCTCAGTTTCAGCATAAATTTTCTTTCTCCTAGAGTAGTAGTACAGTGAAAATGCAGAGTAAGACAATGACTAGAATCCAGGATTCATAACTGGATTTGGAGGATATTTCAGCATTAAATCAATGTATCCCACCGATTTGCCTACGCTATAGGGACTGAATCCTAGTCTTTGTACACAGTTCCAACAAATACAGTAGTTGCTCGGGTCACAGGACTCACACATGACATTTGGGTACACTAGAGCAGCTACAGGCCTGCAAGACCATATATAAACTATACATTGTTTGAATAGGAGGGTGGGGGTGCTCACATTGCAAAGTGTTGTGCATTTTCCTTATAAATGGTGGTGAGTGGTCCCCTTTCTAAGTGCTCTTTAGGGCTGTGCAACTGTGAGGAAGCACCGACATCTTGAGATCCTGACAGGTTTCTCTGTATCTGAGCTGGTCACAGATTTTTACCTGATCTGTCAGATATAATCACCATGTAAGTTCAGTTCATTATACCATCCTTCCTCTCCAAACACCATAAGGTCTAGAATAGGTATTTGTCAGAAAAAAAACCCCTGGCATTTTTCACTGCTGAAAAATGTGTCAGAGTCAAATCAGTGAGTGTGCCCAGGCAGCATAGCTGGGACTACAGTTTACTTACAGAAAGTAAATTTCTGAAAGAAACTCATAGCTGTGCATGCTTGTGGGAAAGAAAAGATTAAGGCTGTACTGGTATTAGATACTTTTTAAATTATGATCTTAAAACTCATTCGCATGAGACAAAATGAAATCCTACCCCACAGAAAGGTGGGGAAAAAACAGACTGATGACATGCTCTGGAAGCCTGATGGCTGGGAGCCTCTCTGCTCTATTCTTTGCCTCCCTAGGGTTACTAGATTATCTCCTGCCAAGAGGCATTCCCTGCCCTCGGAGTATCTAATGGTTTGAACCTAAATAACCAAACATAGAAAAGGAAGCAAACTCCTTAAATACAAACCTATTAGACTGCTAAGAGGTACAAGTAACGGGAGTTATACATTCATATGCATCCATGAGTACACGTGTGCCTTAAAAGGGAGGAAAGCATACTCTTTTCTTACTGTGCTAAAATTTCAAGTACAACGTTCCAAAAAAAAAAAAACAAAAAAAAAACCAAACCGCAAAAGATGCTGATGCAATTGAGTTTTAGGTCAATTCAATTAATATAGGAAAGCACATTTTTAATAAATGGCTTCATTTACTTTTAAGGATAAATAAACTACACTAATAGTGTAAAGTAACTAATACTGCTGGACATAGCCCTTTATTTAATATCTTTGGGGCTTGCTGTCACTAGCAGCACATAACAGGAAAGAACGCACTCAACAATTTACATAGCATTCATCAGATTCTTCCTTCTGCTGTAGTGGCATAAGCAGAAAGAGTGCTTAACCCACTGTGGGTTTCCGGGCTTCTCATGCTATCTTCTCCCTTTTCACCAAAAGCAATTCTGTTCAGCTTTAGCTGCTTTTTAATCAAAGGAAACTATAATCACACTAGCAGGATGATAATTCTGAAGAGACATTAGGAAAACCACAGTTACTTCGTTAAATTGCAGACCTGTGGTTTACAAAGAACCATGAGATCCCAAATAATATCTTGTTCTTTTGCACATAGCAAATGAAAGCAGAGTTGATTAATTAAAATATTATTATTAATAGTAGTAATAATACTAACCTTAATGACAAAAGCTGAAAAATGAAGTGCCAACAACTACTACGAACCTCAGCTCAGAAAAGAATAACAATTTCATATTCACATCTATCACCAAAAGAAGTCTTTCCCTGACCTTCAGAAAATGAGATCTGTCTACTACATCAATTAATAAGGAGTCCTAAGTCGAGTGCCTTCAGTCCTAAGTAACATGCAAATCCACACAGCAAAGCAAACTAATACAACATTGAACAAGAATGTGGGGTAACATCTGTGAGGCTATTTTTTGCCTGAATGCTTGTGCCTGAATGCTGCTCCTAGTTCTCAGCTTCTCCTAATTGCTGACATTGGCAAAATCCAAAGAATTTGTCATTGTTGCCTTCAAATATTTGCATTCCTAGAAACATAAAAAGCATATACTTACCTGTAGCAACACCTGTGATTGATTACACCGTCACTCTCTGAATACCCTCTAGAGGTTTTTCTCAGTCCCAAAAGGAGAGGGGGCAGGGATGAGAACAGTTGTCTGAAGAGCACTGTATTAATTCCAATAAAAATACAATTTCCCCCATGCATTTGACAGCACGATGAAAATCACACTAGTGGTATTCCTGATAAACCAGACCTTCCAGATACTCAGTTGAGTCAAGCAAACTCTATTGCAGCACGACAAGAAAAAAGTTGATGTATCAAGGCAAAAACCCCTGATCTAAAATTCACAGGAATGGGAACAAAACACAATCAATACAAACAGCAATTTCTATAGCAACTGGGGGGAAAAGGGAAGGGAAAAAAAGAGAAGAGTTGGTGCCTTAACTGTTAGCACAAAGCTTCTGTGGCAAATGAAGGGACCTGTCCCTTTTGGCATCTCCCTGATCGACAGGCTGAATCAATGCCCAGCGCATTCCTCCCGCGCTTCCTTTCCTCTTTCCCTGGGATCTGTGGAGGAGCAAGCCGAGCATCCCAGGCTCCGACGGGAGCGCACACATGTCCGCGCACCCCCCAAGCAAGCACACGCGCTCCCCTGCCTCGCTCCTACACCCACAGGATCTCAGCACTCACCGTCACGGGCTTCCTCCCCGCGACTGCAGTTGCTGCAAATGTGTTTGATCTCCTTGCCTATGTGATACTGTATCACAAACGAGACATTGTTGTTAGTGGTGGTGGTGGGCTCCTTCAGTGGCTTCATCCTCACTAGATAGAAAGCTTTCTTTTTAGGTTTCTCTCCACTCATGCCTGCAACCAAGCCCTGCCTGCAGCCAGCAGAAGGAAAAGCCAGCATCCCAGGCTGCCTGGCGTGCGTGCAATCCGCCATCCGCTCCCGCTCGCCTCGGTGTTTAGCTGCCACACACAACAGGGATGAAGGGGAGGGCTGGGGGAGAGGGGGAGGCGGGAGGCAGAGCAGGCAGAAGCGCTGCCTGAGCCTTGCTGCCTGCCCCCCGCGACCCCGCTCCTTAACCAATCCCCCGGGCTGGGCTGGAGAATGCTCAGCGTGTCCGCGCTCCGAGCCTCTCCCTTAGCCGCGGGAGCCGGACACATTTGGAGGCACGGCGGAGCCCGGCACACCTTTGGCTACCTTGCCGCCTGCGAACACCCAGGGGGCAGAGGCTCCCTTCGCTTCCTGCTCCCGCTGCATCCCCTTCTCCCACGCCCTCCCCCGTTCCCGCAGGCCCCCGAGAGCCCCGGGCCGCGGCCCTGCGGGATGGCGGGCACAGCCCGGCTCTGCCCGCGCCGCCGTCCGCCGGCCTGGAGACAGAACACGGCCCCAGAGGCGGCAGCGCAGCCCGTCCCGCGGAATTAATGGTGTACACACAAAGAACTGTCCGGTAGCGGGCTGCAAACCCTCCTCCCCGGCTCTCCATCGTCGGCTGCGGCTCAGGGGGCACAGGGCCACTCCGCTTCAGCTGCCCCAGCAAAACTAAACCCCACCCGCTTTTCATTCTTGATTTTTCACCCTTCGCTTCTTATAAAAGCCAGATAAGGTGCTTGGTCTGGCTGGTGCAGGGCTTAAGGGGGCAGCCATGGATAATGGCTGGCACCGCCTGGTGACTTCGGCCCAAGAGCCCCTGCAGGGGCACTGCTCCTCCACGACAAAGGCTGACCCACAGTTTGTGACTGCTTATCTGGACGATGAACTTCTTTGTCTCCCTTGCCTCCTGCCCATAGGGCAACTGCTCCAGAGAACAGCCTGATCATTCCAGGCTGCCTGCATTTCCAAAACTCCCCCAGCTTGAAAGAGATTATAATCCCCGGCCAGACATGCTGTCAATCCCTTGCTGTCCAGCTGCCTTCAAAATGATGTGTGTTTTCACGGCATGGTAAACAACCCAAGCTGCCCAACCTGCCGAAGCAGCAGCTCAGGACAGTGCCTGTGACACAGAGGATGAGGGGAGTGGGAGTGATGATGCTTGCTTCTTGCAGGTTCTAGGAAGGAAAGCCTGAAGAGGAGATGATAACCTCAGCTATTCTGGCTGCTATTACAGGAATGTGAGTGCTGGTTCTTTAAGTCTTCAGCAAGCTATCAGTTTGGAAGGCACTAAGCAGAGAGAGAGTGCAATTGGGGCAGATGAAACACGGCAAAGAATAACACCATTCTCCTTATTTTTAGCCAAAGCCCTCACTCACTGTTAGAAGAAATCCACTCATTCTGCAATTCTTTACCATTTTCACATATTGTTGCCCCGTGTTTTACTGCAACAAGAGGACAAAACAGCCTTGATTCTCTTCAACTACACATTAAACACTCAGTGAGACTTTTGCCTAAAGAAGAAGGAGCAGAAACTTAAGGATTCAGTGCCATGGTTTTCCATTTTCTCAAGTTCACGCATGCACACACACACACACACGCACGCACACACAGGCACACAGAAGACGCATGCAATGAAACTGCTGACCTACTTGTTCTGCGTCATTCTGATGCACGTCTGACTTCTCACCTGGCACTCCTGGGAGTTGAAACCAAATGTAATGCTTTACTTTTCTCAGCAGAGTTCACAAATCAGCCTAGGTGCTATCAGAACTCTCAGAAATACGGACTGAAGCAAGCTTTCAGCAGAATTATGCTGTTCACCAAGCCACACAAGCATCCTACACACTGGGCTATGTATGTGGGTTTATGCTGAATAGAGTCAGTCACCTCAGGTGATGTATTGCCCCAAAGGACTTGATTTTGCATGTGTTGCTCATCTAAAATTCCTACCTGTTCCATATAAGTGGTAGGAGAACAGGGAAAGCAGAATTATTCAGGAATAAGCAGGCGAGTTCCCCAAATGTTCATAGCGTATAGTTCTGAGTTAATGCACTGAAAAGCCATCCCTTTGAAGGCCTGATGCTGTGATACTGTTTGTTATGTTACACATTTGGAAAGTAAAGGCTGGGAAGAGTTTGATTCCCCCAGTAGTCAGACAGCAGTTCAGACACTCGCAGTGGAATTCCCTCTAACTTATTCATTGCCTTTGAGAACACCTTCAGTTTGGTTGTGATTCAGAAAATAATTAGGTGAGCAGAAGACATGATCATAATTCACCTTCTGAACTTGCTTTGAGTTCACAGCTGTTACTGGTTCTCAGTACTGCTGCATTATGGAAATGGGTCAGGAGAGGAATGCACATTCAAATGTCAGCTTCCTCAAATCTGGGAAATATGAGTGTTAATGAAATTCAGGGTGAACTCAAAACTGGAATATCATATCTGCTGTCTCAGGGAAGTTTTGGGGTGTTGTGCCTCATTTGTCTTAAGAAAGTACACTAGAGTTATACATTCAGAACAGCAGAAGACAAGCACAGCTGGTCTTGTAAGGCAAATGGTCTTGTAGTTCAGGAATTCGGTAAGACTTAGAACATGAAAAACTGGGTCAAGTCGTCAGTCTTTTGCAGCCTCCCTCTGCGACCTCAGACAAATTATTTACAACCTCTTGATATCTCAGCTCCTTGGCTAAAGAACAGTGATGTTGATGTTTCTGTTTTCCAGACAAATTTCATGAAATCATAATCTAAGGTTCTCTGAAGGTGTTTGTATATCACAGAGAGAATACAAACAGACTTTTTAAACACAGAGACTTATTGTTTACAGCAAAATGAGAAGGGAATCAGGAAAAACATGTTCCATCAGGCTTAGCCCAAACAGTTCACTCACTCCAGACTTGAGTTTTTTTGTTTCACTTGATTTTGTTTCAACAGTATTTATCCCTCCTCTTCCAACTAATTTTATTCTAAAGCCATAAAACTCAGCTCGGATCTGAAAATCCAAATACAAAAGACTTTGTATCCAAACACTGCATTTTTAATGACTCTGCTATTATCTCCCCACCATGAACGACTTTTAGAGAGGGACAGAAGCAACTTCTTTCTCAGGCAGAGAGCAGAAGATCAACACCCACATCCTAGTCCTGCCACACATGTACTCCTTTCTGTGAAAGAACCAGGAAATACTACTGGAATGGACAGAGTTTTGACAAGCAGATCCCAGGAGACTGCAGAAGCCCAGCTGCTCTGACATGTTTGTGGACCATTGGAAATTAAATAACTGGTCCAGTGAGTAACACTGATTCCATGTGGATAAGAACCCCAAATTATCATGGAGAAAGCCCAGTGCATTTTTGCTTGCAGGTGCTATGTATTTTGAATGCAAACAAGCCCTGAAGCCATCTGAAGCCTGTAACATACTCTTTGCTATAACATGCAAATTGCCTTAATTCCTAAGAGCAGCCTTATAGAGAATCTGAATTTGCCACAGCTCATAAAACAAAAATATGTTTAATTATGATCTGTTTAATTATGGTGAAAGCTGCCACTGCTAATCAGTTCCAGGACAAATAATGTAAAATGAATGTACTACAGTAGTCCTGCAGAAAAGGACTTGCTTTGCCTTCTTTTTAAATATAAGTTAAAAAAAAAGATCTAATAACTCTTTTACTGCATCAGTACACAGTGACAAACCTTGGCATAATTTTATTGCACAGTGGACAACAAAAATCAATGAGCAGGATGTCAGATAATTCATTATTTGACAGTGAATCAACAAACTTGCATCCTATTCCCAGCCCACATTTACTTCTATAAGCTTGGGAAACCATTTGTACCTTCAGTTCTTTCCCCCCTGCAGCCTTTGCCATTAAGGAGAGTGCCAGTTCCATTGTCCATAAAGAAGAAAGGAAAGCAGCATCCCCTTTAAACAGATGACTACTGAGATATTGGTTCTTACCTGCATCAAAACCTTTGCGGCTTGACACTGTCCTACCAATTTTTTCCCCCTTGACTATGTCTTCATGTCACAGATCACTCAGCTAAGAGTCTTTTTTGGGACACTGTGCCCTCAAAGAGCAGGCAAGTTTTCAGCTGCATTCTCAACGCAACAGAAGAGAAGATTTTCTCTTGTTTCTTTCTCTCAGCTGTGGCACTGAGCAAAATGCCAGTCAGGACACCCTTCAAGTCTGCCCCACAGCCCTCAGCTGAACAACATGGAGGTTTCTGCGTGGGCTGGACAGGCTATCTTCCAGCACAAATAGGTGGACAAGAGAAATAGTGTGGAAGCCTCTGATCCTTGTTTCTTCAACACAGCTGTTGTCTTGGAGAGCTGTAGTGTTCCCCTGAAGATGCCATGGCTAAGAGAATGGCACTGTCCATGTGATAATGCCAGACAAATGCAAGTCTAACAAGGCAGCATCACTTCTCGGCAGCTTAGTCTTTCTAACCAAAACACCATGATTCATGTTTTACAGTCTATTTAGGTAGTGATGTTTTTACAGGATGCCCCAGTACTTGGCAGTTTTTTATAAATATTTTCCCTTCCTTCCTTTTTCCACTGCTCATGGTACTACATCTCCCAGTAAGAATAAAAAAGAGATAAAGGATAAAGTAATTAATTACCAGCTGCTCTGGTGATTAATGCATACATCAATGTTGTACTACACATAGTGATACAAACTGATCAGCTTGGAGTAAAGAGGTAAATATGTACAGTTTGATCACTGACTACAACACAGGAATCAGCCCCTAGCACAGTACTTCCTTTGACAGCATCTTCAATTTACTATCAAAAAAGTGCCCCAAAACCACCTCAGGACAGCTGATGTTTGTCAAAGGAGTTTGTTGTCAGGTGGAGAATCTTTCTAGTTGCAATGCACAACTCAAACCTGGCTACCCAAATATTTTCTGTTTGCCAGGCAGTTCCTGCAGCTGGAGGACTCTCATCCATGGCAGGGGCTCCAGGGTGCTAGGCTGACAGTATTTCTGCTTACTATGTGGCACATCAGCAAAAATGGGAGGGCAAAGAGGAGGGAGAATCAGCCTGAGACTCCAGCAGGCCAAAATAGAATATGACCTTTTTAGTTTTGCAGCTATAAACACATTCTTAAGCAACAATCCCAGCTACTCCTGGCAGTCTTCAGCCCAAGAGAGCCAGGTGATGAGTGCTGCACAAACAAAAGCAAACTGAAG
This sequence comes from Orthonyx spaldingii, assembly GCA_013397795.1. Classification (NCBI taxonomy): domain Eukaryota; kingdom Metazoa; phylum Chordata; class Aves; order Passeriformes; family Orthonychidae; genus Orthonyx; species Orthonyx spaldingii. The sequence continues at coordinate 155,644 of VZTJ01005000.1, forward strand.
GAAAAGGAAAGGAAAGAAAATGCCCCTTCCTGGCTTTCCTACGTTCAGCAATACTGCTGAAGCGTCACATGTCTCGTTCTTGCTCTACCTGCAGGGCTCTCCACATTCTGTGCACATGCTTCGCTATGATGGAGTCCTCTCCTTATTTAGGAGAAGACCTGCTTTATTTCAGTGTGATACCATATGGTGTGTTGAAAATGAACAGAAAAGGTTACACATAAAAAACACATAGACTTAGGAACACCTGTTTGCTGCAAAAGTGAAGAACTACTGATAGCAAAGGCCTTCTAAGGATAAAAAGGAAGATGTCATCCTACCTAGCAGGACAGATGGAAAGTTGCTGAGCTGCCATTTGAATGCCCAAACATCTATGTGCAATTAATGCCCAAAGGCCTGATGAAGCTAAGGGTAAACATCAGCAATGAACCAATGTGGAGTCTGGATTTCTAAAACAGCTGAGCAAGCAACCATTAGCATTAGATGACACTGAAAAGAAGACAATCTTTATGCTGAAATGATAGGTGATGCTCTTGCTGTAGCAGAGCTTATTGCAAGTCCTAGCAGCAGAGCCATTAGTCACCACAGTTCTAACAAGGTCATTACCTCCCATCTTAGAAAATCCACTCTCAGTTTTTGTATCTAATTTCGGTGTGACATGCCCATGCGGTTTTATGATCTGTTTGGAGCACATTGCACATCCCGCATAACTTTCAGATGAATGGAAACCTTTTCTGCCTTGATAACAGACATGGGATAGAGCAGAGGCATGAATTGGGATTTGGTAGCACCCCTGCATGATCTAAATTGAGAGTTTGATACAGCTGCCATCTTGAAGTAAAAAAAAAGTGGTTCCAAAAACCTCACTGCAATTACAAGATTGAAACCAAGGAGGAATCTAAGTCCTGTGTGGCCAATTTAGTCATTCCATTTAGGAAGGATAATATTTAGCACTGATGTGAGCATATAGACTGCAGCCTGACACCGATAATTGTTTTGCCCTGTGCGTTTGGAACTGTTGGAATAGTCTCTACTAGTAAGATTCACTACAAAATATGGGCCTGACCCAGTGCTTATTCAAGTTAATTGGAATTTTTCCATGGCATTAGCTGCACACTTTAACATATACAAAAACATAACAGCACTGGTGACTTGAAGACTTGCATCATTGCAGCAGCTTCCTTGCTAGTTACTCCCTGTTTGACAGAGAGAAAAAAGTACAATATACACTGGATTTTCACACCCCACACTGCCCCAAAATGCCTTTTACTTTCTGTGCATAAAGAAAGAAACAGCTCTCCACCTTCTGCTTTCCTTCCATCAAACCCAGAGCTGTCTTATAAATACATGCAGAAAAATATTTTTAAAAACCTCACAAAACTAAACCCGCAGTCAGGTATCAGGCTGCATCTATAATTCCTCACAAGGTTCTGTTCCCCCACAGCCTGCTAAAAAAAGCTCAGTGGGGGGAGAAGTCAGTGTGCCTTTGTGTGTACCTGTGTGTCTAGCAAGCCCCTGGGGGGAAAAAAATGAATATAACTTATTTTTGTCAGAAATGCTCCTAGACAGGAAAAAGGGAGGGGGAAGGTCCAGAGGAGGAGTCCAAGCCTCTAGAGTAAATAAAGTCAAGTACTGGTCACCTCTGTCTGACAAACAGGCAGAACTGCTCCCATATCATGGATTAGTTTTATACTGCTTCCTACAGATATAGAAACCAGGCACTTATGGTTTTGTTGGCTCCAAGTAAAACTACGTGTTTGAAAAGCACAGCAAAGAAGGGTTCCAGAGGGTTCCAGAGCTGTGCATTACAATTGTTTCATAAGAAGAACCTTATTTTGGACAAAATCAAGTGCTTCACTTAAAATAACAAGGAAAATACAGTAGAAGCCCTGGATTTACAACATGCAATAGAGAAACTTGAAACTCAGTGGAACCTATCAGGGTTCTACTGTGATAAACATATGACTTGAACCAGCTTTTTCTGGAGACTTTTGCATGCAAAGAAAACTCAGTAAAGCAGGACACAGTCATTATCTTTCAGGATGCCACTATGGTTTTCTCCCTGCTTTCTCAAGAATTGCATGTCTCAAGATAAGAACAAAAGAAACAATGCTGAGAAAAAAAATCTACTTTTAATTTCTAATGCCTGGAAATCCTGGGTGATCAACTTCAGACACCTGAGAAAACCTCAGTCTTTCTAGACCTGCCACTTGGGATATCCTGAGCCTCTATCCCTGTTAGAATGTGTGGGACAGACATGAATATCACAAAATCCCAGAAGTCTAGGACTTTCCTGTCACAACCACTCAAGGACTGAGCCATACACAGTGCTCCATCTGCCCTGGCTCCAGAAAGGTCTGAGTCATCTGGCCTTAAGGAAAATTTAAGAAAATAGGTCAAATTGAACTTCCCATCACAGGCAATTGCAGTGAAGTCAATCAACTTGCACAAGCATTGCTCTCAGGACAAACTGCCCTCGTGTTTCTATCTACATAACTAATCAAATTAATTCCTGATCATATCAGATAGCATGGTTTCCCCAAGAATGTACAGAGTAACACTCCCTGCTGATAATCCTTACTTATAAAAGTTGCTTCTGAGATCAGAATTATGAAGAAGGATCACACTGCAGGAATCTTTGCTGAACTAATACATCCAAAGTAAGTAAGAGTGCGGCTTGAAATTGCTAGGCGGACCAAAAGATTTATTTCCAAGCAATTAAATGGATACTTGTTATCTCAGAAACTCTCTATTGGCTACTGAGATCACCAGCCTACAGCAGACAAAGTTACAATCAGCACATAATAGAGATGACTGGATTTTTTGCCTTTATAAATGACTCATATTAAGTCTGTTGCTTGCAGTTCAGAACAGTTTACTTGAAGGTCAGGGATATGACTGTGCATGAAGCACATTCATTTAGGGAACACTTTCACACAGAAAAGGAAACAGCAAATGAAGAAGAATACATTTGACAGACTTGGCCCCAAAGAGCTCATTTGCAGTAACACAGTTATAGACTCTTACCCAAACTTTCCAGGTCAATGGCCTGGGACTTGCCACGTCTCTTGTGTGCCACTGGAGCAGCCACACAAAACTAACAAGTTTTCATTTCAGTTTTTCAGCTCACTATGGTTCCTGCGATTTCCAGTACCAGTGTGTTTAAAGCAATCCAAGAAAGTCACAAAATGCAAAAGCTTTGGAGGATGGATGTGTGGGGAAAGTCAGACAGCAAGTCCAGTAAAGTCAAACCCTGACCAAGCTCAGAGGGAGGATAAGAGTATGACCTGAGGGAACAAGCTAAAGGTTCATGAGGTCTAACAGAGGTACAAATGAACAGGCAGGCAGGCAGAACCAAGTGAGGACATGAGATGAAGGGAAGTAACATTCAGTCAGAAGACAAAGAAGATAAAGGCAAGGAGAAGAAAAAGAGAAAACATAAGGAAACCTGTGAACACACACATAAACTTTCAGGGTGACTTTGAAACAACAGACCCTCCCAACGTTCAGAGGCTTCCCCAGCACTGAAAAGCACTTTGCAATTACACATGAACAGTGCAGGAACCAAGAGTACTGAGACAGCTGCAAAGGCTGATTAAGGTACGAATGCTGGCAAAGCTGTAGTGGGAAGCTTTCATAAGTATCTGCCTCCACTGGGCCTGACAGCAGCACACACTGTCAATCACCTCACTTCAATAAGTGCTCACATTTTTCTCAAATTAGAAATTAAGACAACACAAATCCCTAGGAATAGCATACAGTTTCCATACATATCACCCAGTGAGCTAGCAGTGCTGAAATTAAACAAGAAGCTTCTGACATTATCATGAGCATCTCTTTTAGTCTTTCCTCCTTCACCATAAACATGGGATCCTCTGAACGGTACAGAAACTTGCATGAGGAACCTTTTACTTTCTCCAAAGAAAAGCACAAAAAAGGGTTCTTACTCTCCTCTTTTTAGCCCGTTTTCTGTGAGCCAGTCCTCTTTCATCCTAAGACCCCTATCTCTTAGTTGCTGCTTGTACTTTCACTGTGCACTGGTATGAAGCATAAAGCACAAAGGGACAAGTCTGGCTTTGCATCAGTCCCACATCATCATTCTCCTACCATCCCCAGAGTTTAACACAACCAGGCTTGCCAACACCAGCAGACAATACCTGTACCATCAACAGGTCTTGCTGACAAAAAGCCATAGCAAGCGTTGTTTGCCTCTTTAAAACCTTGAATAGCAGTCAACACAAAGAAGCCGCGGTGTGCTAAAGGATCTGAAGAAATAGCTGTATAATCAGTTTTTGCTGAAATCCTGGAACATATTTTAATGTGAATCTTGCCAAGCTCTTTAATGTCTGCCCATTGGTTAAAGCCTCAATATCCAGGCTAGATTTTAGTAATTTTTTTAGGGTCTTTTATAAAAGTAGGAAATATTAACAGCTAAAATCTAATTCAGCTCTTTCAGTGATGCATGGCCATAATATATAACAACACACCTATAGTACTCTTCATAATCGTAGCCATCATGTGTGCAAATTATTCACAAGAAATAAAAACTTACTCCTAATATTTGCTAATTTTTTGAGTTTTTATAGATTCAACTGCTTTACCTGCATGATCCACGATGTCTATCTATTAAAACCTAAGTCTCCAGGGAACACAGGTTGCACAAAGGACAGGATTTTGCTTTCCCAAAGGTTTAAATCAGAGAAGAATGTGTGACTGAAGGCTGAACTAGAAAGACTGCAGTACAATACACATTTCATTCACAGTGGAGTGAATGCAACAAAATAGTGGTAAAACCCTCTGCAGATCTTTTTTATTACTTTGTATTACAAAAATTCCAAGGGGCCCCAGCAGAGCTTAGGACTGCAGTATACAATGTACTCTGACATTTTAACAGACTTTTTGTCCTAATGATCTTCACGTTTCCTCTAGAGCAGTAATCCTCTGAGCTTAAAGCATCCCAGCTTCAAGACTTTGTTGGTTCAAGATTTTGGGAAAGCTCTAAGTGCATCATGAGGCCAATAGCAGATGGAAGTTTTCAATCACTTTATGGGTTATTGCTGGAAATATATCACCAAAATGTATACTAAGAAGTCAAATGCATCTATGTTCCTTACATCACCATGAACAACTAAGAACTTAAGTGTTCATAAGCAGTACTTGAAGAGCATGCTGAGAAAAGACTCATGAGATAACACAGCTTGCATTCTTGTGATGCATGCACTGAAGCACATGTTTCTGCAAAAAAAGGTATTTTCTCCTCTCCACAACAGATTAAGGGTTAAAGGTGAGACTACTAATTAGTTACAGCTAAGCATAAGACCAAGTTGCCCAGAAAGGTTCTCTATTTCTGCTGGTTTTCAAGGCTGGAAGGGGTAAATTCCCAAGCAATCTGATCTAACTAGATCTGCTTTGAGCTCTGGATGTCCCATTCAACCTAAATTATTCTATGATTCTAAAACATTCAAGCAATAGTATCTTCCTCTGACTTGTACATCTTTGAGGTAACAACCAAAGGCAATCTAAGGGGTTGTGTGAGTGTACTTCTGCACTCTGCAACTGGCCAAGCTTTCTTGTCAGGGTAACAGTTTTTCAGCCGTTCAGACAAGACATTTGAGTGGGATGTGACCATGCTACAGCCCTTTGGTAAGAAGCTGGTGAGCTGTGCTCATAAGAATATACACAGCTTTTCAGTTTTTTCCAGAGAAGCTGTTTGGCCTTCTTCCTCAGGGAACCTGCAGCTTTCCTTCTTGAAAGATCTCCTGCACTATAAGCTGCAAATAAACTTATCATACCAAGGTACTACCTTTTTTTTTCCCCCTGGCCATATTTTGCCATTTTTCTAGCTGTTTCAAGAAATCCAGAATTATGCATATTTTGTAATTATGCCTTGTAATCTTTCTGATAAAGGTTCCTCCATCACTTCCTAGCCACCTCCATCTGAAGGAATGTCACCTCCATAAGCTGGTTGCCAGAAGACAGCTATCCTGGGAAATCCTGTTAAATGACAAAGGGCTGCTCTGCCTGCCTGAGGCATCACTCTTTTGATGTCTGCACAGAAACATGCTGAGGGGGAAATGAAAAGCCTACCAGCCCTGACAATACAGGGCACTAGCTGCAGCTGCACATGGGAGAGGTACAGGAATTCTGTGAGGCCAATCTGGCCTTCAAGTGGAAATTCAGGGACTGTTAATGGGGAACAAGTGTTTGCTTTGATCTTTCTCTTGTTCTTCTGACCAAAGCAAGACTTAAAAGGGAGACAAGGTGAGAAAACAAAGAATATGGGTTCTACAGAACGAAGCAGCTTATTAGAAAGCTATTATGAATAGCTGGCTTGATGCTTAGCTAGGGGATAATGAAGTTAGCAATTAGAGATGATGAATGGTTGAAGGGGCTTTATAATGATATGGAAAGATCTTCATCTTTATATCAGACAGGTTGAATTCAGGTCAAGTCAGTACCAACTGAACATGAATGCCATCTGATTTATTTCATCAGGTTTTGTGGAATGAGCTTGGTCCCTCGTAAGCTGTTTGGGACAAAGGCTTATTCATAAGTAATTATCTGCAATAAGCACCTCAACTTGCATGAGGCAGGGCTTTAAAAAATGTACTGTTCTAACAGCCTGGCTTTGAAAAGGTTACAATTCAAGTAGATAAAGCTGTAAAAGTACTACTTAAATATGACAAAGAGAAAGATGGCATTGTTTGTCCAATACTTCACAGAAATGATGTGCTGGAGATTTATTTGAACCTATGTTCAATTATGAGCCAGTTCTTCCTGCCTGGGCATTTGGAAATTGCACAGTGCCTGTTGGGCAAAACTGCAGTCTATATAAAGAAGCAAAGAACATAAGGTGCCCTTTACTAGCCACCATGTTCATCATCATCTTTGAAGAGTCTGCTGCTCTCGCAAATCTCCCCGGTGAGAAAGAGAAGGCGTCTTAGTTAGTACCAAGGAATGGCGTCAGCTTCTGGCTTGCTAGCAAGGGCTATAAACAACATTATCTTTACAAAACGGACAACTCCTCTTCTACTGGGTTACTGTCAGAGCAGCACTGGGGTTTGCAGGCCACAACTTGTAGTTCAGATCCTTTCCTGAAATTTTTAGCAATTCAGAATTATGAATCCTCTGGTTTTTTACATTTAGGAATAGTAAATAAATACATGAGAAGAGATTAAGGGACCAAAAGAGGTAGGGAAGCTGGAGGAGAGAAGGAATCTAGGAAATTTAGCTGATCCTGGAAGGAGAAAAAAAAAAAACAAGGACAAGATACAGAGAGCTAATACAGAGAGACCCCAGAGAAACTGCAGTGACCTGGCCCGTCAGTGGGGTTATACTGACGTAGTCCATTGTCATTGTCACTGATTTAGCATGGATTTAAAATTCCACGCACTATAGTGTTTCATCTAGCACACTACTAAGCAACGCTACTCTGCTGCATGTTCTACTTTGAGTCAGTGTAATGGGACCACATTAGGCATTTGCAGCAGTATAATCATGTTGAATAACTGGACTGTGCAAACTTTTTAAACATCAATTTCCTCAATTCCATAGAAGGACTAGCACAAAACTACTGGTGTGGAGAAGAGTGAATGGGAGGTTAACCAGTCTTCAGCTCCCCATTCTAGGCTGCATTGTCTATACTATTAGATTTTGTATTTTAACAACTGTACCAGAGTTAAAGTAATTACAATTATATGAAGTTTGAAGTGTGGCATTCAGGAGAAGGACTTCTGGAGCTGGGAATGCCTCCAAGGCAGGAATGCGCTCATTGAGGTACAACCAAGTAATATTAAATCAAGGCATCTGAGAGATGAGGTGGGAGGCAGTGTCTCCATGGCTAGGAAGAAAAACTCACAGTTTTGTAAGGAGAGACAAAGGGATTCTAGTTTTGGATGGCACAGGAGGTAACCTCTTTTCCTTCATTTCTTTATGTGGCTTCTCCCCATTCCCTGAGAACAGATAGAAGTAGGCATTTTGGACAACAAAGGAAGGGGGAAGGATTGCAGCTTGATTCAGGAGAAAAAATTTAGGAGCTAGCTGAGGTGCTAGATCAGTCGAGAAACTTCTTTACTGTCACCTAAACTACTGCGTACTATTACTTATTCTTCTGATGTTTTCTTTCATTGTTAAAAGCCCATAGATTGAATAAATCTATTATCTTTACATTCAGTCTCCTGGCACATTTGACTCTGAACATGTAACATGGCATTTTTGCTGCACAGTAATGGTGACATTGGGGCGATTTTACAGACATTGAGATTTCCAGTCCATAGTCCCAGTTATCCAAATGCTCACAGCTGTCCAGTGTCAGAGCTGGTCACGCCAGGTTTGGCAAAATGACATCATTTAGGGACACTTACCAAGAGAACGTTAGCTTTTAGGAAAATAGTAGGGAAGACTCATGGTCCTGAGAGTCCTGAGGCGTGAAGGACAATGCCCATAACCTTTAGTTTTTATTCACATGTTTTGAAATTGACAGTAGTCATTCAGATATAGAACACAGATATCAACTGCATCACAGAAGCAATTTAGAAAATACACTTTGCCTCTACATAATAGATACTTGCAAAGTTTAGGGTGGTTCTTCCATGTCTCAGTAGACACACGAAGTGCTGCAAGCCTGATTCATTTGCCTCTGTTGACAAGAAGCATGGCTATGTTGACAAGAAGCTGTTTAAGATGAGAGAGACACTGTAATATCAGTGTCTTTTAGTTCTAAGGTCTAAAACTGTGTGCCAACATTCTGTAAATTAATACCTTCCAATGGTCTACTGGTTGGGAGGATGGGTAGTTGTTTGACTATCATTTTAATGAAGATTACAGAGGTTATTTCAGTAATTTTTCAATTGTTTCAGGCATCACTTGCTGGTATCTTTGGCTATAAAAGGTGTCTGGATGACAGGTCAGATAAGACACAGGCCTTTAAAAAATAGGAAAACATTTTTCAAACACAGTTGTGCTGATAAAGATTTTTGATAATACAAGCCTTGCAAAAATAGGTTTCCAGGAAACAATGGATCTACACACTTGGGATGACTTAGTTAAAACCAAAATAGAATAGGGAGAAGTCACAATGCAAAGCTTTGTGATTGGATGCCTGGTATACCTTTTTAAATTTAATCTCTGTAGATTAATCATTCTCTGTAGTTTACTGTGCTCACAAAATTAAATACACTGAAATTCAAACCAAGGATCCTGAAACAAACCCAGCCAGAGGCATTAACAATGCTCCAGTGAGTATGCTGGCACACTTTCATATTCCAGGTCAATGAAGCTTGTTCTAAGCAAAACATCTGGAGCACTCTAAATCCAGCTTGCTTTAAAATCTAAATCTATGCTGAGCTTCTCTTCATTTCTTTAAGATGCCTTTTAATTACAGTCCTGATCAATGTCATTTTGCAAAAATAATTTCCTGTGCTACCTTCCCCATTAACAATCAAAATTACTATTTTCTCTCATTCTACTCCAGTTAGCTTCTAAGAGCAGAGCATTAAAATCTTAATTTCTGTTCATTAGCACTGATTTTTGATCCAAATACAGAATTCTAATGTTGGTATATGGTCTGAAGGTTTTAGAATTTAGTCATACCTTCCTCTGCCTTTTTCTTTTCAGAGCTGGATTGAAACAAACACTTAGACTATTTAAGGCTAGATACAGATCTAAGCTAAGAAAATGAATCTTCATTGCTTCTTAAGAGTTTTAAAGGGAGTCATTGATATCAGAATTGAAATGGAAGGAGTACTTCCAACCCACTAAGCTGATAAAGAATTATTTAAATAAGTATTCAACAGATTTTGTCTTTTATATATATGTATTCAACCAAGTGAAACTGGACATCTTTGGAGAATGTACTTTCTTGGCAAAAACCTAATGCTACCAGATTTTGGCAATAGGATATTGTACAAACAAAAGTTCCACACCCTCCCCCTCCATCCCCTTTTTCTCATGCAAAAAATGTAACCAAACAATATTTCTCCTGTGCCAAATGGGTCCCCCCTGCAGCTGTGTTCTCAGCCTCAATGTCTGAGAACATCTATGTCCTTAAGGCTATGCCATGAGTCCATTCACTTTGAAAAGCAAATTAACAAGGTGGGCACCCTTCATTCCTCAAAAAAAAAATTTTTTTAAGTTACCACAATACTTTGAGGCCTTTCCTAAAACAGAAGTCTCAGACCAATTTCTGTTTGATAACTCTCCTCCTGTATACACTGAAATTCCATCTTGGCCTTGTCTTATGGAAAGAACATCCCACTGAATCTGTGTCAACTCTTCAGCAGCTTTACCTTCCCCCATAAAGCTATGAAATAACTACTATAAAGTCAATGCACAGATTAATGTGGAATTAAACTCCCCCGCCACGTTTAGCTGAATGCAAATACATGCACATATTGGTATAAAATGTCTTTTGCATTGCTCAGTATAAGGCAAGTGAACCCATGACTACAGACGTAATTTTCAAAGGAAAAAACACGCTTAGAACGTCTCTGGCCACACTAGGGCAAGTTCTCTTTGAAGAGAATGATTTCCTTGCAGTCCATATTGCAAAAAAGCCTCTTATATGTCTTACTTGAGATATTAATATTGTTTTATAGATGCAGAGTGAGTAAAATATACTACTCAGTTCTACTAAATCTAGCAGAATGCAGTCCTTATGTAGCATGAGCCCATTACAGGGGTGATTTTTAGGGCATCACTGACACAGCAAGATCTTCCCAGATACACCAATACCTAAAGCAGAACTAAACTGCATAAACAAACACAGAGCACCAGAAGAAAATCCTAGTTTGTAATTGTACCACACTGATTTCTGGAAGCCTCTGTACAGGGCTTACGAGGTTTAGTCACTAAAGTAAAGACTCAGGAGGAGCTCCTGTCCCATTACATGCAAATGTACTTATCCTGTGGATAAGTAACTGAGATACAGCAATGTCTTACACAGATTGACTGCATGTCTGAAGTAGAGCTGCAAGACACATCAGAAAAGAGGAGCTTGCTTTTCATGATGGCTCCAGTCAGTTCTTAGAGATACATATGCTTAAAAAGTCTCCCAATATCTTGGCAAGAAGTGGCTGCAAGTTGCTACTACTCCTAGGCCTGGGACCTGCATTTGCTTTAGAAGAGATATATCCACAGAGAGCAATCCATTGCTGCAAAAGGATGCATGGAGCATGACACAGTATCTGCAAGAAGCTGTGTGCCAACACATTGTGCCATGCAGACACTGTTAACCGGCTGTGAGAAGCAGAACAGGAAAGAGCTGGCATTGTTCAGCTTTCCCAGGATTTGTGATAAAAGCTAGCAACTGCACTGCCCATTGAAAAGAAATATTGAATGTGCGTGGGTAGTGTACAGGCTCTTATGCCAAGATGCAGAAGCAGCATCTCAGAAGTGGCTTTCCAAGCTATTTGTTTCCTTTTTTTGTTTCCTCTTCCAAAAAAAAGAACTACTGAACCATATTCTGGCACTTAAAAGCCTCCCAAAGATGATGTTTCCAATGGTATATAGATTTTCTTGCTATTGCACAGACCTGTGTTTTTTACATGTTTACAGTAGCATACATGCATTACATATAACAATGAATACTTTGTTTACCTAGAGTATCCCTAAGGGGGCTGAATTATTGAGGTCTGGAATACCTTCATCCTTTTTCCTGCCCTGGGGCTGATTGCTAGCCTGCATCTGTCAGTCACGGGAACTGAAAGTTAGGTGGCCAAAAAGAAAAGCTACTGCAAATAAAACATGTTTTATAGAAAAAAAAAAGAAAAGAAAAATCTGTAATTATCCAGTCACATTAGTGACAGTGAGATCCTCCCAGCTTTCCAACCACGTACAATTAGCAATTGTTTTAAACAATCAATGAGTTAATTACAGCAGTAACTTCCCATTACATTTCACAGGGAATGTATTATGTGGTAGGGTGTATTAGAAACTATAAAGCAGTACTTTCATTTAAAAGACAAGCAGAAAGAATACCAGGGTAACCAGTACATGCCTGAGTCCTACATACATGGGACTTCCCAGCAGCATTCCTCTCTGCAGTGCCAGTGACTCTTTCCCTTTGGGGGGTGCACTTTTTCCTCACCAAATGAGACCTGAAGCTCCAGCCAGGCTCAAAATTTATCTCTTCCTGCATGCAGAATCTCATCTACCCACTCAAAAGGCACACTTAGTGGTACAGCATACACAATCTAGTAGTGCAACTGCCATCTACCACTCTCTTACTCTAGATGACACATTCAGACGTGGCTTAAATAAGACAGGACTCCTGTCAGTAACCACTTTTCTCTTTGAACACTAAATTACTGATATGTTTCTAAGCTTTTTTGTCTCTTTTTTAAAAAGCTTCTTACTAGCAAAGATTAATGACTTTACTGTCCCTGTGAAAAATGGTGAGGGAAGCACAGCTACGATTTATCTACCTATATATAAATCCTACTGTTTAGCTTTGATTTGCTGCAGAAACACAATTTTAGCTTGGTATGAGGTACTCATTTACATCAAAGCAATAGATAAATTGATGCTTACCATAAGAGCTGGCATCATAATCTAGTACCTCAAGCTTTTGTGGTTCATTATCATCTCAAGAGTGCCCAGGTCTGCATTCAATTACATGTTTCCAGAATGCAAATTTAGTTTCATGTAGTGATTGTAGACTTCTAGATTCTGCCCAATAAAGCGAACAAAAATACTCCTGTTGAGTTTCAACTGGTGCCTGGTTCCTTATCCTGCTGGCAATTGGGCATTTCATTACACCTGGCAGAAATCTGCATTGCTGGGACACCTGTGGAAGGATCTACCTACAGCTTTCAGAAAACCACTGCTGCTTTGATAAAAAGCAACTGCTTACATGCATTCTGGACTCTTAGTTTCTGGATGGAGCAAGGGCCTTCACCAAGGGAAGAGCCACCTCATTCAGATGCAGGGAATACATTCTATTTTGGAACCCCAAATGGCGAGCGTGTTGCTCAGAGAACACGTGTTCTCTCAGTCTCTCAAGAAAAGGCTAGTCAGCACAGGAAACAGCTAGGGCAGGCATTAGGAAAGCTATAAATGAAGTGTTTCTGTCTTCCTAGCCCTAAACAAGGCTGAGTAATGGCATGTCACCACTCTGCTTTGGAGACGGCCTTCAGATATGCTAGTACCTGCTTGGAGGGAATGACATGGAAGTAAGTCAGCAGCAACCTGTCCCCTCCCTTCAAACTCGCTGAGCACCAACCACACTCACTATTTCTTTGCCAACCTCCAGTGCCAAACTCGGTATCCCACTCCCCTGAGCTACTGCTTCAGTTTCCAGCATTAGCTGGAATGAGTTATCTTCCCCAGTGCTTTGCCAATTACAACCTACAGATGCTGGAAGGCAAGGAAGGCAGCCAGAGTATGTTCTTATGCAAACACGGACATTCACATAATGCAGGAAGTTGGCCCAAGGGACAAAGACACACACCTAACACAGTACTCCATTCTAGACCATTTGCCTCTTTTAAGGATAATAAGGTATATCACAAACTAGTTCACAGCACAAATTTAATATTTTGTCGCATTCTTGAAATGGGTATTGTTTTTCATTGTCTTATCACATTTAATCTCTGAGGTTATGACACAATGGAAGTCTCCTTGTAATAATTGCACTGAGACTTCAAAAAGAATTTTGTTTCCCTAATGGAGTGTCACCAGATGATGATTAATTTGTCTCTCCCTTTAGGTCTCAAAGAAAGATTTGAAAAAAACCCCAACAAATAAAAAAGGCCAATCCAAAGGTCCATGTTTTCAAATATGACTAGTGACTAAGTGGGCCAAGCTTAATATGCACTGAAGACTTTCAAAAGCAAGGGGTAAGAATTTTCTAAAACGCAGCCCCCTTTAAAATGTGTCCAGCCAGCCACATTAGCAAACAAACAAAAGCACAATTGTTTGAGAACCGTAAGCCTAAACCCCACCAATTTTAATCCCATCTTTAAATACAATTTCTGAAATGGCAGCATGGACTTTACAAGCAGAGAGCAGAGAAACAGCAGAGAATGACTCCCACAGACACAGTCACACATGCAACAAAAGCAGGGTTGCAAGTGCAGCAATTATAACAGCACTTCTTCAGGGAAAACCAGCTTGTAAGCAAGAAAACTCAGGCACAAAACAGGTCAAAATCACTCCAAAATGACTCACAGGTCTCAAAGGCTGAAAACAATGGGTCAGTTTTAATAGCTGCAAAAAAATCCAGCACTATTCTTCTGAGAAGTTATGCATCAGAAACAAAAGGATGAACACAAGCAGGGCTGATTTCCAATCAATCACTGCTAGAAAAAAATCCCTGGGTAACCTACTCTGTGGATGGACACAATCCTGATCTAACTAGGAGAGAGTGTGACATCCAGCACAGACTGTGTCCCATATAAACGTGAATTTGCAGCTTCCGATTTGCAGTCTATCCCTTGGGAAAATCTGTCTGTGCACAGTGTGTCTGTGGACTTGGTAACTAGCTTTAGTGCCCACAGTGAAGGCCATCAGAAACTCAACCATGGTTTCTTCATTTTTATGTGGTCCCTGCAAGAAATGTCTATGTTCAGCTCACTGCTGATTTCATTTTTTTTATCAGATGGTTTCCCCTTGCCCTGCTCAGCCTGCCAGCTTTCCAAGACCAGACATTTTAGTGACCACTCTAGATTGGTGGTGCTGGGTTCATTTTCTTAATTGCCTTTTTCTTTGAGCAAAAATCCCAACAAATCACTGTTCAACACCATGGCATCCAGACTAAATGCCTCCACTTGCTTCTGCTATGTAAGGCATCTGTAAAGAACTGATAAGGGATTACTTATCTCTGCAGATGGCTTAGGTTTTGGCAGAAGGGGGAAAACCCACCACCTCAGGCCTAAAGGAAGATTCTTAAGCTGAGGTTAGTCACTCCTGCTGCTCATGAATATATGCTCAAGCCTTGGAGCTACTGAATCTCCATGGCTTGTGAATGGGCCAAAGCTTCTTTCTCACTGTGATAAATATGCAGAACACCACAGTAATTAGCTCAGTACACTGCTAATGTAAGATAGCATACGTCTATCAAGTTCAACATGGCTAAATCCTTTACTCTCGCTTGTGATGTGACTTACAAATAGGAGTAATAAATAACAGTCACCTGAATACTAAACCTGTCTCTCCCCTCAAAGAACTACACTCGCTTCACATCCTGTGCAGATGAAATATGCCTGGGTCATTTCCTCTATGTGAGGTGAACACCGAATCATAGAAGCATTAAGGTTTGAAAACACCTCCAAGATCAAGTTCAACCTTCGACTATATATCACCATGCCAGCTAATCCATAGCACTCAGTGTCATTTGCAGTCTTTTCTTGAACACTTCCAGGGATGGTGACCCCACCACCTCCCTGGGCAGTCCATTCCAATGCTATGCCACCTTCATCTTTAGTGAAGATACTCCTCCTGATGGCCAACCTAAACCTCCCCTGGCAATATGTGAGGCCGTATCTTCTTGTCCTGTTGCTGGCTGCCTGGGAGCAGAGACTGACCCCCACCTGACTTCACCTTCCTTTCAGGCAGTTGTAGAGAGCAATAAGGTCTCCTCTGAGTCTTCTTTTCTCAAGGCTAAACACCCCCAGCTCCCTCAGCTGCTCCGCATATGACTCACTCTCCAGATCCTTCACCAGCTTATACTGGTTATACAGTATTAGCAGTTACACTTTGTACATGAAAAACTAGAGCAAAACAGGTAAATTTAAAATATGTGTGGTCACAGCTTGGGCATGGCAGCAGAGTGGACTGGCCTCTCAATGCTAATGATCCCACCAACTTTCTTTCTTTCAATGCTCATTTCAAGACCTGAAGTTTTCCTCAGGAGATGTAACTCTCATCTGGGTCAGGTCTCCAATGAGTAGATTAGCTTCGCCTTTGGGAAATAGAGAAAGTACATTTGGCTAGTTAAATCATTTAGATCTTTTCACTCTACTCTGTAACTGCTTAGAGTTGCAGAAATGAAAGGAGAAAAGCCATTGCTTCTTTATTTAATTCCTTCCCTAAAAATGTGATCCTTCCCCACACTACTTCCCATCCTTATTCTCAGTATTTTTTTATTTTAGATATTTAACAATGATACAACACTACTTTCAGGTTCTGTTTGGTTTTTTAAAATTAAAACAAAGATAGTTCAGAAGCCTCGTATGCTTAAATACACCTTTCTTTCCTACTCACTTGTTTCAAATACTTAACAGAAGTAATCTACTGTTCCTTATGCCCCACCACTGAAAAAAAAAACCAAAAAAGCCAGTAAGGCATAGGTGAACATAAGATAATACAAAATTCTTGGCTGTCTAGATCAACAGCATGCAGGCAGTAAAACTGAAGGAAATCTCATTAGCATGACATAATAGTCAATTATAGGAAGCAAGATTTCATGTTAAGTACTGCAGCCTGATTAATCAGCGGATATTCCCATCAGTGAAAATGGTGCTCTACAAGTTTCAAGTTTTAGTTCACTGCACCACATTAAGCAAAAGGTGGGAAAGGTACAAAGGGAGACAGATTCATCTTTTGTGTAATTGCACCGACTCCAAAAGCAGACTCCTTTCATTCCTGGAAAGGCTCTGACTCGATATCAAATCCATGCACACTCAGAGGGATTCTCCTGATCATCATTTCCCAGCAGGATATTGAAGGGTTTTTGCTTTTCAAGGGTTTTCCCAATACATATCTAAATGTATATAAATTAACAAAATGAAAAAGACAAATGCTTCAAAACATTTTGGGTTGGGTTCACACCTGGAAAGTCACACCTGAGAGTGTGACACACCACAGAAATTATGTGGTAGGCTTGAAGGCCAGACTACCATTACATCTGGAAAATGTGCAGTATTTAGGAGGTTGTTTTCAGGAATGCCTGGCCTTGCTGTGCTCCACAAAACTGAGTTTCCTGTTGTATAAATTTTAAAAAACTACCTCAAACCAGAAACCTAAAGCTTTTACATAAAGTTCTTACAGGGAATTTCCCGAATCTCTTCTACAGCTTAAAAGACTCACAATATGAATCTTTCAAAGTTTTGCCTACTCTTATCCTGAACTGCTACAGAATGAAGGACCATTTCAACATTATACCATTGAATTGACTGCCCTGACATCCTGAAATCCCTTCTGACCTAAATTATCCTGTGATGCTAAGTAGCACTGGCTTATTCAAAACTGAATTTTGGTAAATTGGAAAATAATTTTGGGAAAAGTTGTTTAACTCAAATTCAAGATCTCTAAAAAATTAAACTTAGGAAAAAAAAGCATGAAAACTTAAGGATAATGCTACAATTTGTTTTGGTACTGAGTAAATTCTGAGCAATCACATGAGGCTTTTTTTCTATTTCACTGGTCTGAAACAACTCAAAGTGTGACAAAAACTATTTTCAAGCAAGAATATTATTTACTCCATAGTGTGGGCTTCCTTTCTTGTTCTTTGCATCTGTCACGAGGAAGAGGAAACAACTCGTAAACAACACTTACCTCTCTAAAAAATGCTTTCTCTTTCTGAAAACAGTCTTTTTCACTACAGCCGCGCTCTCAAAAGTTCCCAGCATTCTCTTAGTTTACCTACATTGTGAATCTATGGGCATCTGACAACTGGTTAAGAGAATTAGAAAACCAGGTACATTTTGACATTTCTTACAGACATTCTAGGTGGCTCTATTGAACCAAGACCAGGTGAAACAAGAATTACTTAGAGGCAGAAATACTGCAATGGTGGTCAAAGTCACACCTGCAGCTACAGTTTGCTCTGAACTTCATTTGTAAGGGGATTCCATGTTTCCCCTAGTCATTGTACTTCAAAAGTACAACCGTGCACAGATTTTTCTGGGTTGGTTTTAGGCTTTTTGTTTGTGTTTTGGGCTTGTTTAAGGGGGTTTTTTTTGGTTGTCTTTTGGGCTTGTTTGTGTGTTTTTTGTTTGTTTATTTCCTTTGGTTTGGGTTCTTTGTTTCTTGGGTTTGGGTTTTATTTGGTTTTGTTGGTTGTGGGTTTTTTTCTTGTTTTACCCTCTCAGGTTAATAAACCACAGAATTTCCAAGAGACACATTTGCTCCTTTATCAGTTTGATAGGCTGTTAAAAATGCCAGAACACCTTCTGTTCTACTATCTGAGAGTGGTAGGCTTAGAAAGTTTGAGGAATCTGAACTTAACTCACATACCTATTGCAGTCTATTGCTTGAAGACCAAGGCAAAAATAACAAAGTTCTAGAATGTTTCTCAATCTGATTTATCAAATCCTAGCTTCACTGTTGAGCCAGATTTTTTCTTCTAATCAACATATGAAAGATTGTGTTGGATCATTTTCTTTCTTTGTCACCCATGACAGTTTCCTCAGAAAGGTTCTCATTTGCAGATTGCTTATCCAATAAAGCACGATGACTCCCTCAGAGATTAAAAGTCTAATCTTCAGTAAGACTGACCACCCCTTATGAAAATTAATAGGTCTATGCTTTTCTACCTATCTAATCCTCACTCTTACTGCCCTCATGGAAGTAATGCATAGAAATAAGTGTGACTATGCTGAAAGAAGTTTCAGTTCATTCAAATTCTGATCTCCTGAGATTGTAGAGCGCAGAGAAAGATTTTGTAAGAAGACATCTGAAATACATTTTTTTTCTTTAATACCTTTGAAAGATACTGTAGTGATATGCTGTGATATAGGACTGTCTAGTGAGCTTTCTTGATAGATGTGAACATATTTGACTACACAGATGTCCCCTATAATATGGAGCAGTGGCATTACAGAAATTATGAATATAACCTTTAGTGCCTACCTGGGGAGATTGCCCTGCAGAGAGATGACATTCAGTGGTCTAGGTCACAGGAAAAGATACATTCTCCTGTAGCTGCACCCCAAGACAAGACAAACTGCTTCTTACAGGCCATGGTTTGTATTTTGGGAGCAGAACAAGCAGGGCTGCTGTCTCAATAATAGAAATGAGTTACAAAGACTCAGCTCTGCTTCTTAGGAAGGCCAGTGCAGGAAATGCAGCTCTGCTAACACATCAGCAAGGGCACTGGAGTTAGATTGCTGCTAGTCAAAGTCACAATACTGTATCTGCTGTATGATTCCAGTGACAACTACAGATACGAAAGATACCTTATACCTATCAATGTTTTACCTGAAGTCTTTTCACTGTGGATACCTCCACTGAGAATTAAACTAAGGAAAATATTTGGCAAACACTGTTAACACCGACAAACCTCTAAACACACAGCTCAATTAGCAATAGCACTGTTAGGGAGGACCAACATTCATGTACCACATTTTAAAAACTAACAACAGAGATGACAGTTCCCACCACTAAAATCTTCCACTCTTTGATGTAGGTTTATGCAGACAATACCATAAAATAAACACTATAACCACCTCTTAAATCTAGAGACTAGAACTGCACAGGACAGTGCAACTATCTAGGCTAACCTAAGGCCAAGGTCATGCCTTGCCAGGAAAAGAAAAGAAACAATAAAAAGAGAACAGCTGTTATTTTGTTTTACTGGAACGGGATGGTGCATAAAATGCTGGGGGTTTGGTTTGAATTTCCAGTTCTTTCCTAAACTTCTACAACATCAGTAAAGTCGTTTAGCCTTTGTAGTCTGCAAATGTTACTATTTTCCTACTTAGATATCTTTAGAAATTCTGATGTCACAGAAATGCTGTGGTCTTTAGATGTGTGGCTTCATCAGGGACGGCTGAGTTTCAACATCTGTTTGTATCCACTTAAAAAGACAGCAGAGAAGTATGCAGAGCAGAATACCCATTTTGCTCGATCCCATGAACACATATCTATTTACCTGACTGTAACACAGGTCTATAATCACAGCACCCCATGCCAGCAAACAGCTTCTTTCTTCCTGGCCATGTTTTATAACAGCTTAACCAGAAGCCCACAGGACACTTCCCATACTTTGATTTCTTTGTGCTAAGTATGCCAGGTAAATATCCCTGCTAATCAATGGAAGACCAATTCCATACTTAAAATCCATGCTGAAAGGTACTACAGAAATGACCGGTCTCTGCTATGAATGCATGGCTTTCTTCACCTACAGAAGAAGTTGTTTGTGTACATTTTCTTTACACTTTTTGGTCTCAGTTTGTTCCTAGCTCCTCTCTGTAGCCTGACAGCTGCGGTAGTTCTGCATAACCACAGAGCACAGAATAAGCATAAAACTGGCTCATAGTCTAAACTCCATTTCCAAGTGCATCCTCTGCCACCTTTCTGAATAAGCCTTTTCTTTTGTCTCCACATTTTTCCCTCCCTCTCCTGCTTGGTTACAGGGTCATCCTGTTTTCATGTAGATGTAAAGACACTGATTTTGGTAGCCATCAAGTATTGGTAAAATTTAGCTGCATTTTCTATCATCTTTCAGTAGCTTCAAAATCACATGTCAACAACAGGGTAAAAATAAAAAAATAGCAGCAGAACATACTCTTACCCTACCTCAGCATTTTCTCACCCTTTCCTGAGCTTCTTTGTGGCCGAGGGCTGGGAAAAGTACCACTAGGCCATTTCAGGTCTTCTAGATAACTTTCTATGCCACCTCCACTGCTTGTGCTGTTATTCAGCAGTTACTGCAGATCTCAATTTCAGTAGGATTTGCATGTCAATCCTCTATCTGTAAATCCCAGATGGCTCAGTGATTTTTAGCGCAGCTATTGATCTCTTCATTCATAGATACCAGCTTCTGGGCAAACACACCCAGCTGCTCTCATCAACTCCACCTGACTGCCACTGGCAGAAAAGAGGACTTTGTGAACCCAGACACTACCCGCTAATAATACTGCCACTCTGAGCAATAAAATTAGGCAGGAATAAGCATATGGTTTGCACGTTTGCCTACCTGATTGCAAGGCTGCTGCTGGGCTCCCTCCTTCACTCTGTAACAGCTGTGCTTTTGGCAATTGAGCAACAGCCTTCCTAAGTCTCGTGCTCTGAAAACACACATGCTCTACACACACCCATCCAGCCTTGCCGTGCCAGACAGCCCCTTCTCTGCCGTCAGCCAGCCGAAAAACAAGTTGCAATTCAATGACCTGCTCCCGTATGAAAGGAAGATACAGAGGTCAGAACAATCAATGCAATTAAGTGTTCTGAAAACAGTGCAAGGCTTTTTGTAAAATGGGAACAATTGGGTTTTATCTGCCCTCTCCCCTCCTCTCATATATTACCTATAAATCAAGAAGGTCTTCAGCAGATCGCTGCACATTTGATGCCAACTGCTCTTTCTCATTCTAACTCCACTGCAGAACAGCCAGAGTGGATTTGGTCTCCCTGGCGGTGCAGAAGGCAACTGGTCCTTGCCTCCATGAGGCAGGGATTCCTACCTCCTCACTGAGACCTCTGAGGAAGGTGACAAGGAAACAGGCCAAAGGTCCAGCCAGCCATCCCTCCCAACCCATCCTCTCCCCTGCAGATCACTAAGCTTGCTACCATAAATCAAGCCTCCACACGGCTGTGGCATTAGTAGATTTCAGGGAAAGTGGCATGGTACTGTGTACTACTGTGACTCGTTCACATTTTGAACGCTGTTTGTTGGGCTTTGTTACATGCAGTTTTGTCTCCTTCTGCAGGAAATTACTCAGCCAGGCAGTCACATGGCTGCAGCAGCATAATTAGAGGATTCAAAGTGTGCTAAGCTCATCTGGAAATTATGTGAGGTGGGGAGATAAACAAACCCAAATGATGACAAGGAACTACTATCTCTGTGCAAGCAGCAGCTTGCAACTCTCCCAGCGTGCACTCACCCAGGGCTTGCTGTCACAGAAAACCTCTGTGATTTATGGAGTAACGTAAACCTCACCTAAGTTTGAGAGGAACCCATCAGTACATGGAGTTCGAAATAAGCAGGCAAACAGACTGCAACACACCCTCAAGAAGGAAATGGGTACTGGGAAGAGGAGGATACGTATGAATGTGAGTGTATCAGGTTTGGGGGGGGCCAACAGTTTCAATAGTAAAAAAATAGTGGAAAATTTTAAATTCAAATTCAGGTCCAATACAAGTCTTCTCCAAGGTTCAGAGGAGAACATTTCAAAGTTTCATAAAGTTTAAAGGAATATTATAAAAATATTTGGATATGAGATTTTGGGTTAGACTAGCTCCATCATGATGTTTGGGAAAGTATCGTGCAGAACACAAGAAAATTAGAATGGTGTTGTTTATAAATGCAAGTGAAGCACAGACAGCTCTCGGACTTTGTCATGCTGGGATCAACAATGGAATTTGCACTTGATATAAAGGACAAAGATGGTTCTTCATCTGCCTTGACTAAGCTTAAGGAGCATTTCATTCATTGCTGTGGTGCATCTGAGTGGTGCAAAATGAGAGACTCTGCAGCTAATGACTTGGATGTCCCATCTGCATGGCCAGATGTGTGGTGCTAGGATGTGAGGCCCAATAAAAAGATTCCTGTCTCTGGTGGATGCTGTCCATGTGGTTAGGTGTATTCCTAAGGGTCCCCTAAATCCTCAGGAACAGACATGCTTTCTTGCTTCAGTTGATGAACTGCTTCTAGATGACTTTCCAGTTCTTTCACAAATTGCCTGTCATATTTCTTTCCTGATCACAGTTTTGCTTATTATTTGTTTTCTTTCTATTTAAGTTGTGTAATGAGGTAGCCACTTTCATTTTTTGCCACTTCACTGCTTTTACAGTGTAATGTAACAGATTGTGTAATTGTTACTTCTTTTTTTCCCAGCATTTTCCTTCCCCCATGCCTCACACCAAATATGTATTGCTACCAGCAGCCTTGTCTCTGCAGTCAAGTTCCTGCATAACACAGCTCTTGTTTGTAACTCTCCTTATGGTCAGGGCTATTACTGATGCTACCAAAATGCATGCAAGAGCCAGCCAAAGACCAGAATCTTGATGGAAGAGGCACGGACAGAGGTGTGCAGACCCACAGTGGGAATGGGCAGCTCCTCAGGTCTGTGGTACATGTCCTTCTGAAACTTTCCTTCTGATCCAATTCAGCCTGAAGCACTTTCAAATACAAATCTTTCATCTTTCCAAAGTGCTCCCCCAATCACTGTGTGCTGCCATCCTCACTGAGGAGGGAACTGAGAAGTGGCTGACAGCTGTGACCATAGAATCACGGAATATGCTGAGTTGGAAAGGATCCAAAAAGATCACGATCCAAAAAGATCACTGACTCCAACTCCTGGCCCTGCTCAGGACACCCCAAGAATCACACAATGTGCCTCAGAGCACTGTCCAAATGCTTCATGAACTCTGTCAGGCTTGGTGCTGTGACCAGTTTGCCTGGGAAGCCTGTTCCAGTGCTCAGTAACCCTCTCGGTGAAGAATCTTTTTCTGATATCCAACCTAAACTTCTCCTGACACAACTTCAGGGCATTCCCTTGGGTCCTGTCACTGGGAACCACAGGGAAGAGATCAATGCCTGCCCCTCCTCTTCCCCTCACAAGGTCTCCCCTCAGTCTCCTCCAGGCTGAACAGACCAAGGGACCTCAGCCGCTCTTCATACAGCTTCCCCTCAAGGCCCTTCACCCTCCTTGTTGCCCTCCTTTGGATGCTTTCTAACATTTTAATGTCATGCAATGGAAAATTAGCTCAGGATAAAGAGGTGCTACTAGAAGGAAAGGTGGCTCCGCCATTTATGTGAGTTTTTTGCTCATTCTGAGCTGGTGATGTTTGTGGGCACAGTGATACAAATGTGGGCTGATCTCCCCGCATACGGCAATTAAGCAGGGGCCTGGCTGTCTCTTGGGATTGCTGCATCTTGTTTGCTCTCTGAAAACCTTTCCACTTTGGGTATGACATCATGCTGACACTCTTATCTCTTCAACAAACTGCCCTTTCCTTATCCATTTCACTTATCGCCTGCAAAGCACGTGCAGGGAACTCTACAGGAAATTAACATTCACAATAAAAACAGAAAAAAGAAAATACTGTTGAATTGCACTTGGATTGCTGAATATTTTAATGTGGGAGTCCCCATACCCAGGGGTTATTCAGTGATGGGATGGACTTGGTGTTGGACTCTAATCTGAATGAAAACTGGCACATATGAAAAGGCATAAAGCAGAGAGCTGACAGAATATACTGATTTCTGTGATTTTACTGTCCTAAAACTATTAGCCTCTGGAAGGGACATATAGTACTTGTTTAACTTTGTACCTAATTTTTCAACAGAAACCTTTACAATAAAGAGAAAAAGGGGAGCTTAAACCCAGAGTAAAGTCTGTCTAATGGGGATCTGAATCAAAATCTATTGCCTGTCTTGTGAAAAAGACAGCAGTGTGTACCACAGTTACCCCCTATAAATCACTAGCTGAACAGGAAGCAGTAAGTCAAGCAAACTAGTTCTACTGAGTACTCTCTGAACAGTTAGGAAAGCAACACCTAATGGTCATTTTATGAACTATCTTTGGTAACCTGACACAAAGCATCACACAGTTTCATCTTGAACTGTCTGTGCTTGTCTGCTCCAGTAAAGAGCTCGACCCTCAACAGAATTTTTCAGTCTCCAGCCTCATCTAGGTTGTGACCCACGTCAGTTGCTTACAACAACAGCTTAGAAATGTATGGTGGACTCTCATTAAGGGGATCAGCATTTACTGAAGAATCAGATGCCTTCTCTTGCTGGTTTCATCATGCGAGTCTTAAATCTCCCCCCCCCC
>VZTJ01005000.1:180327-277668 GCA_013397795.1 Orthonyx spaldingii
ATCTTAGATTTTAATATTTTAAACCCAGTAATAAATATAGAAGAGCATTCAGTACAATTGTTCTTTAATTTGCTATGTGTGGTTGGTCTCTTGTTTTACTTTCTGTGCCTTAAAAATAAACCTCATTAAACACTTGTGATTCTAGCATGTTCACATGATTTGGGGAGCTGGGATTCCATTAGAAACCTTGAAGTTGTGTGCTGTGCTCCACACAGAAAGTCTGAACATTTTGAATAGCCATCAGTTCTCGCTGCAGCTCCATCAGGTTCACTGAACTCAGTACAGTGTGTTGAAACCAACTGCCTTTTGTTTCTGCATTGTAGAGATAAACATGAAAAAAATCTCATTTCATCAAAATTGTAAAAAAGCTTTAAGACATATCAAAGTGGGAAATGGACAAAGCTATCTTGTGTCAGGCAGAATGTAAATGTGAAACAGACAGCAATACATTATTCTGGTTTTGCTAGACAGACTTATTTTTAGTGCTGTATCTCTGTGAAACAAGTCTATCGAATTATTTTTTCTTTCCTCAGTATAACACATAAAAAACACCAAAAACCCAACAAATCCAAAACGTTGTCTACTTCAAAGTCCCTAGAAATAACGTGAATGCCTAGCAGAATTTTAATGACATGGAGAGATTTACTGCAGATTAATTTGATTAAGTATTGCTAAATAAAGAGGCATTTCAGAGGACTGTAAGATACTGAGGGTTTGTGAATTCAGTCTTTTGTCTGTAATACTTTGAGCAATTTATTAATAATGTTTGTATTATGTAATGTTTCACAGAGGCAAATTAAATACATGTAGTTTTTAAAAAAAATGTCCACAATATAAATATTCCTAGCATAAAAATGCTGTATTTCAGAGAAAATTCACAAAACAAAAATGCTTTAGAAACAATAATAATACTTTCTTAGCATCTATCACTTTCCAAAACATTCAACAGAAAGCGTACCAAATTAATCCTTACAACACTCCTTTGAAATTCAGAGATAACTAATTCTTCTTTTACAGATAAGGCCCACTGAGGTAGGATAGTAAAATTGTTTGGCTAAAGACACAGGGAAACCTAAGGCTAAAAGTTAAAGGACTATTGACAGATAAAATGTTTTCAGATGCACATCTTACGTTCTTCTTAATGAATAACCCATCATTTTAAAAAATAAGGAAGGTAGTAGCTCTCTCTATACTGAAAGGCCACATAATTCTGGGAGAAGCAAAATAGTTCTGCTTCTATGTGAGGAATAAGTGCATAGTTCAACCATAAATGCACATAACATCCTTTTTAATACACAGACAGCTGTACTAGGGCAAAAATACAGTCAGAGTTGCTTGACAATGCATGAGTCTCCTCCACCCAATCAATCTGGATATTGTAGCCAGAGCCATAACAAAAGCAGGAGAATGAAAATTGCTGGTCCTCAGTATCCTTTAAGAGAAGGGTGACAAATGTGACCAATAGCTCTGTCAACCACTATAAAAAGACAGGCTATGGACTCACAGGGGCTGAGCAAGTGGCATTCATTAAAAACAGGAGGAAGAAACAAACATGATGAGATTTGGCTTTAAAGTCAAATCTAAATGCAGTGGTAGAAAAGCAGTTCAAGCCACAGAGAGAATTCATTACTCCATGGGTATCTCCATAACATTGCAAGGAATTCTGGCCAACACCTGAAGTCAAATTTAACCCTTTGTAGATCTACTGACTTCTGTGGAATCTTTACTGAACAAATTTCTTAAAAAGCTCTGGGATGGCTACCTAAAGCTCTTTGTAGTGAGTGGAATTTCAAGAAAATCCACATTACCCTAACAGTGAATCTAAATATAGACTAGATTAATTTGTTCTTATCTCCTTGAAGGTCTGGAACTGCCTGTGCAAAAATCCTTGTTAAATTTTCTCACCTGAGCTGGCAAGTAGTTCCACACGATTTTGGGCTGTCAAGGTAGTGAACGAGTGAGTGAGAGAATGGCTAAGCAGGATTACCATGACACAGTAACGTGAAGATGAATGCACTGGTCACCTGAAGCATCTCAAATGACAGTACTGGTGGTTTTCACAAACAGCCTTCTCTCTCACATCCTTTCAAGGTATGCCTATTTTTAGAACTTGCTGCATGTTAAAGAAGAAAGGTTTTAAATGGGATCAAGGGTAAAGCAAAGCAGCTGAAGAGAGGTGCTCATGCTTTTGAACGGTGGCAAAGCAACCCCGTGAAAATTATCTACTTCAAAAGGCATTGGTAATGGATGAGTATGGGAAATGAAATGGTCAATACAGCCTAGAGACAATACCATGAAAAGCCCACATTTTGCCTAATACACCTCTCCTGAAGAGTAGAATTTCATGCTATTCCTAGGAATAGAACCAAACAGACTATTCTAGTTGGAAGCGACCCAAAATGATCATCTATAGTCCAACTGGCTGATCACTTCAGGGCTGACCAAAAGTTAAAGCATGCTGTTAAGGGCACTGACCAAATACCTCTTAAACACTGATAGGCTGGGAGCATTGACTACCTCTCTAGGAAGCCTTTTCCAGGGTTTGATCACCCTCTCAGTGAAGAATTGCTTCCTAATGCCCACTCCAAATATCCCTGGTGCAGTGTGGAACCATTCCCACAAATCCTATCACTGCATCCCAGGGAGTAGAGCTCAGAAGTTCCCTCCCCCCTCCTCCTCCTCAGAAAAGTATAGAGAACAATGAGGTCACCCTTCAGCCTCCTTCTCTCAAGGTTAGATAAGCCCAGTCCTCAGCTACTCCTCACAGGACTTGCTTCCAGCCCTGTCACCACTTTTGTTGCTCTCCTCTGATATATTTAAGGATCTTCACAACCTTCTTAAATGGTGGGTCCAGAACTGCACACAGTGCTCAAGGTGAGTCTGATGCAGTGGGATAATCCCCTCTCCTGGCTGGTTATGCTGTGCTTGATGCATCCCAGAACGAGTTTTGCCCTTGGGGCTGCCGGGGCACACAATGGCTCACATGGAGCTGCTGCCAACCAGCACTCCCAGATTCCCTTCCACAGGGCTGATTTCCAGCCATTCCTCCCCCAGTTCATACTTGAGCCCAAGATACTCCATCCCAGGAGCCAGACCCAGCATCTGGATGTGTTAAATTTCATCCCACTGATGACTGCCCAGTGCTCCACTCTATCTCTCTGCAAGGACTCTCTCAAGAGAGTCAAAAGCACCTCCCAGTTTTACATAATCAGCAAATCTGCTAATGGGGCATTCAGTTCGTGCCTCCAGGTCACTGACAGATAATTGGAACAGCACTGGCCCTAGAACTGATCCTGAGGAACACCACTGGTGACCGGTCACCAGACAGATGCAGCCCCATTCACTGCAACCCTTTGCATCCTGCTGTTCAGCCAGTTCTTCACCCAGTGCACGGTGCACCAGCTCATCCCAGAGAGGGACAACTTGTCCAGAAGGATGCTGTGAGGGGCAGTATCAAAAGCCTTACAAAAATCCAGAAAACTACACCTGCCACCTTCCCTTCACATACCAGGCAGGTGACCTTACTGTAAAAGGATATCAAACTAGTGAAATAGGACTTTCCTTTTGTGAACTCATGGTGACTGTGCCTGATGACTGCATTGCCCTTTAAATGCCCTTCAATACAATCCAGTTTAATCTTCTCCACAGTTCTTCCAGAAACTGAGGTTAGACTAACAAGTTTGTAGTTGCCTGGGTCTTCCCTCATGCCCTCATTGCATATAGGGCAACTTCTATTCTAGGCAAGATCGGGGAGAAGAGATGCATAATGCACATGTCTGCAAAGCACACAGCCTCATGTGTTAGAGAAAGTTCTGTCCTGAGGGCTTAGGAACCTACAGAGACAAGTAAGACTCCAAATACAGGCTTTAAGTTCTGTGCTCAGTGCAGCACCTAGGCAACCTTAATATTCAGTGCCTGCATACATCTCATGACCCCGGGGAGAACTGCTTGTGAACTGTGGCCTGAGCAACCTGAGAAAGTGCTGCTGGCATTGAAAGAATCAGTGTTTCACAGAGCTGGAATCAGGTGGGTGCACAGCAAAATTACTGTTCGCTTAGTTTTTGGTTTTTTTTTTAAAGAACTGTCAGAGACCAAAGGAATAATTTTTTTAACCACACATTTAAGAAGATTGTCAGAAGACATATGCAGAAGATTCCTCACTTCAACCAGTCTAAGCTTCTTAAACATAGAAGGTACCCCAGGACATCTAGATTGTTCATGAAAAATGTTTATGCAAACAATTTTTTTTCATTCCTTCCAGCAAATTCATGAACAGAAGCTACCAAAAGCCACAAAAGAATCATTAACTGCACAAAAACAGGTATCAAGGCACTATAAATGGGAGATTTTGGAAAGCCAGTCCGTGGGAGTGTCCTGCCTTTGGAACAGATAAAACCAATGGAAATGTATTTGAGTGTTGTACTGGCTGAGTTTGTTGTCACAAACAAACCCGAAGGGCTGCATCTGAACTCCAGTTTCAGGAAGTGTGGATTTGACTAATACATTACACTATTCCAACCAGAGACTGCATCTGATCCTATACATCTGTATGCAGAGGGGAAAGTGTGTAGGTGGGGTTTTGAAATAAGCCTGCAGGCTCCTCTTCCATTTTGCTCAGTTGGATTCAACTCCCTAGAGCAAGATCTATCTCCTAGTAGACTTGCTATTTCCATTGCATGTACCTCTTAAACTGCATTAAACTATCTTAAATGGTGATAAGTAATCTCCACAATAGTCAGGGTAACATCAAGTAGACACTTTTCATCATCCTACCAAGGAGCCATCTGAAAGATTCATCTCTGAAACGAATAATCACACTGGCACTCAAAATAATTTACCATATAAGCAAAGAAGAAGTAGGAAACTACCAAGACTAATGATCATTACAAAAATCCTGTCCAGCTATGTGCTGTGGATTGTGAAAAAGATCTGAAAATGTTAAAAAAAAGAGAAAGCCTTGAGACAATAGGTGGAAGAAGCTGAACTAGCAACTGACACTACGAAGGAGAAAATGAAAATTTTGATCTTTTAGAACCAAGATCTAAACTGAACTTACTGCAGCATTTTTAATACATTTTTGCTTTCTAACTTTTCAGAGAAATGCTTTTATTCTCTTATTAAACACGTGAGAGAGCACAGACTCAGTACTTACAAAGTGTTAATGAAAAAAATCCCCAACATTTGTACACGTCAAAAGTGATGCTTAAAAGAACCCACACAATTTTTTTCCACAGTAAATACAAAAACCTGTCACAACACCAACAGCTCACTTAAGATTAATGCAATATGATCAAATTCATTTTGGAGGTATCAACTTTATAAATATCTTCCTCTTATGTGTTTATGGACCACCTCGAGGACACAAGAACTGCTTTCAGGTCCGAACAGTGGGAGATGAGGTTCCTCTTTTGTCCTGCTCTACCATGTTCTCCTTCGATCCATACACCTCTGAGATGTGCAGTCATACTCTTTAAGTTTCATGAAGCCACACTATCAATACAGGCAGGGGAATGAAAGGTTTGAGAGCAGATGACTTACGGGTACTGGTGACTAAGATACTGGATATAAGCTGGCAATTTGTGCTCACAGCCTAGAAAGCATCAAACAACATCCTGAGCTGCATCAAAAGCAGCATGGCCAGGAGGTCGAGGGAGGGGATTCTGCCCTCTACTCCACTCTGGTGAGACACCACTTGGAGTGCTGCATCCAGATCTGGGGCCTCCAACACAAGAAAAACCTGCACCTGCTGGAGCAAACCCAGACGCTACAAAGATGATCAGAGCGGTCAAGCACATCTCCTGTGAGAGCTGGGGTGGTTCAGCCTGGAAAAGAGAAGGCCTTGGGGAGACCTTACTGCAGCCTTCCAGTACCTAAAAGGAGCTTATAAGAAAGATGGGGGCAGACATTTTGGTAGGGCCTGTAGTTACAGGACAAGGCGTAATGGTTTTAAACTAAACAAGGGTAGTTTCAGACTACATATAAAGAAGACATTTTTATAACGAGGGTGGTGAAACACTCAAACAGGTTTGTCTAGAGAGGTCGTAGATACCCCATCCCTGGAAACATTCAGGGATTAGTGGTGCACCTATAGTGTCAGTTTAAATGGTTGGACTTGATGATCTTACAGGCCGTTTTGCAACCTTAAATCCAATGTCATTTCCATCTTCAAAAAGGGCAAGAAGAATGATTCAGTCAGCCTCACCTCCATCCCTGAAAAGGTGATGGGACAGATCATTCTGAAGGTCATCACCATGCATATAAAACAAAAGAAGGTCATTGGGAATAGTCAACATGGATTCACCAAGGACCTGGGGGCCTTGGTGGGTGACAAGTTGACCATGAGCCGGCAGTGTGACATTGTGGCCAAGACGGCCAAAGGTACCCTGGAGTGCATCGGGAAGAGTGTGGCCAGCAAGTTGAGGCAGCTGATCCTCCCCCTCTGCTTGGCTCTAGTGAGGTCACATCTGGAGTGCTGTGTCCAGTTCTGGGCTCCTCAGTACAGGAAAGACAAGGAACTACTGGAGACAGTCCAGTGGAGGGACAGAAAGATTATTAAGGGTCTGGAGCATCTCTCTTATGAGGAGAGACTGAGGGAGTTGGGCCTGTTTAGTCTGGAGAAGAGAAGACTGAGAGGGGATCTCATTAATGCATACAAATATCTCAGAGGCAGGTGCCAAGGGGATGGTGCCAGACTCTTTTCAGTGGTGCCCAGCAACAGGACGAGGAGCAAAGGCCATAAACTGAAATACAGGAAGTTCCATCTCAACACGAGGAAGAACTTTTTCACATTGAGGGTGGCAGAGCTCTGAACAGGCTGCCCAGGGAGGTCATGGAGTCTCCCTCTCTGGAGACATTAAAAACTCACCTGGATGTGTTCCTGTGTAACCTGCTCTAGGTCACCCTGCCTTGACAGGGGGTTGGATTAGATGATCTCCAGACGTCCCTTCCAACCCCAACCATTTTGTGATTCTATGAATCTACAGACAGGTTTGATGGCAATCTGAATGACCTAATCTAATTGAAGATGTCCCTGCTTATTGTAGGAGGGTTACACTAGATGAGCTTTAAACATTCATTCCAACCCAAAGCATTCTATAATTCTGTGGACCCCTGTTTAGGTGTTGAAAGCCATCCAACTTCCCTTATCTGCTATGTACAATCAGAGCACAATCCAGATTCTACTACCATAATTCTTTTGAAATACTGTGTCAAAAAGCATTTATTGCTCCAGCATCAGTGGGACTGTACTCATCACAGCAAGGATCTCTTTCAGGAACAGCAGAGCACTTTGGAAAATGTCAAAGCTGACTAACTTGACCAGTACTCAGACATCATAAATTTGCCTATAAAGCTATCTTTGCAATGCAATGAGACCATCTTGTCTTCTGTATCCTAGAAATTAGCAACCTTTTTGCTTTTGGTTTAAGCTTATTCAAAGGAATCAAATTAAAAATCCAAAACTAAATTGAACTCACACAAAAAAGGCCAGTCAGGTAAATACAGCTTCATAGCTGCTGTGTAATTTGTCACATTTCAATTACAACACATATGAACAATTCCTAAGTGTCAATGAAAAGAAGTCACATCTCTACAGAAGGTGCGTAAAGGTGCTCTAGAAACCTCCCTGCAGGGATTTCCATAGGATTTTATTCTACTCTGAAGGGGGTTTTCACATGATGCAGAACTGTGTGATGCACCAGTAGCTGCTAGAGAAAAAACCAAAATTCCTTGTGCACCAACTCTCCCAGGTTAAATCCCAGTCTGGGACCAACGAAAGAAGTCACAGTTATTAAGGGCAAAAGGGAACACATATTAAAACAACCAACCAATCAAACTAATCAAACAAAACAAGAATTTGAGATGTACCAAATTTCTGTTTTAAAAAACAGTAACAGTAAGGACTTTGGCCTTTGAAGTCTTGTCTTAGAGAAGGTTCTTGCCTGGGAACCTTGACATATACTTGCACATCCAGCCGCAAGAGGAATATGGACTCTCAAGTCCTTTACAGAAGCTCTCAGGAACACCTAAAAGTCAAGGACGAGTAGGGAGTTATTTGGGTATTTTAGCAAAGCCTGAATCAGTTTATAGCCTCAGCTCCCAACCTGTAAGCGTTTGCTGAGAACACAGAGCTCTGTACTCAATGAGATTGCTTCTGCAGCCATGTCAACCCAAACAATCACCTTCCTTCCCTTGCAGCAAAACTTCAGCTTTATGAATTCCTGTACTTATCTTATTGCCACAGGATCTCTTTGTTTTTCATAAAACAGAATTGTTTTTTTTAGTGGCAGAAGTGACACATAGTCCAAGGTGGTTGCCAAAACTGTGTAATAGAAAATTATCATACCACAGTACCTGGGGGAGGAAAACATATCAAGAAAAAAAAAAGCCTCTCCCTTTTCATTCAGAGAGAAATAAAATTAAGGAACTACAGAGGAAACCACTTCAAAAAGGTTTCAAGTTCTGCACTGTGCTTTCAAGGAGCATAGGGTGGATTGTCCAGTTAAGACAGAGAGAAGTTAAAGTACCTCAATAGCAGGTGATGGAGAGTTCACAGCAGCAAAACCATGATTTTTAAAATCTTGAAATCTCTACAGCACTGCAAGCTGTAGCCTTGCTCTCAGCAATTCTTCGTGGTCTTTTGGTCAGCACTTCAGAAAGGCTCATGAGGACATAATGCTTTATAGCTGTGCTCCATAGTGCCTGCATTTCAGGAAAGCCTCTATCTGCAGCTAGCATGAAACATCTAGGCCCTGTCCTGGAGACTGGGTTTTTTGGAAGTCTGCATTGTTCTGTGGTTGACAGCAAGTCCCAGACCTTCCTACTGCTGAGCATCTTTCACAGTGAAAGGCTTCCCCTAGCAAGCAGTTAGCAGAATTGCATCTGAGTGAAGAATATCAGAGTATCATCTCTTTCCATTTCTAATGCGTAAATGCATCACTGAGCAGAGCCCAGAGGGCATAGGGGGAGAGCCAATTTCAACTTGTGGAGGTTTCTCATGGATGCTTTTGTTGTGCCACAGAAGACAAAACCCAGGATTTCCTTTTCCAAACCCCAATTCTCCATAAAAAAAGGTGTTCTGCATTAGTGAATGCAGGAGATTCAGGCAAAAAAAAAAGGATTGTGGGCCAGAATTTTGCTGTGCACGTCTGTATTTCCTTGTTTACAGACACATGTTTAAGGCAAATGAGGACCCTCTTCCCCCAGTCAGGAGGGCCAGGGGGTCCACTCTTCTCCTGTGTGCTCTTCATCCTCACCCTCAGCTGAGAGGATAAATTGTTGCCTAAACAAAAGTATTCACTGAGGATGTGTCTGCCTGACAGCTGGGCAACCACCACTGCCACTGCTCCACGCTCTCAGTTCCTTTAAAAGGCAGACCACAGGATGCTGAGAAACCAGGCAAAGGAGGTCTGAGAGATTTCCAGCAAAAGTTCACTTGCTTTCTTTTCTGTTTTGAATTCTGTCCAAAGAACATTGTAATTTCTTGTCTGCTTTGAATTCTTTCCGAAGAACACTGTAATCATTGTCATTCTGATGAATCAGCATTTGCAGGTAGGAAAAAAGAAACCATTTTGCTGGAGAGCTTCTTACTAGCCCATTATGAGGTCATGAACTTGGGATGCTTCCAGTTGGTACTACTTTTAACAAAAGTCAGTAAAACATCTTGCCCTCAGGCTACATTGTGTATTGGATATTTCACATATACAGAAAACTCAGAGTGGTTTAAGGGGTTTTTCGAGGGGAATTACTCATCCTATTTTATGTCCAAGGTAAAAGATTGACTGATACAATTTTAAAAGCACCTAAAAGTGACCCAGTACAACTTTCCCATATATAAGACTCCTGCAGTTTTCAGATCCAATACCTTAAATTTTGCTATAAATTTTACTGCAATGTTGTAAATCCTAGGACTAGATCAGAAGGACTGCGAGAGAGCAAACCTTAAATCTGTCACCAGCAAGAAAAACCTCCACCTAAGTTCTAAGGACATCGAGTAGTACATTTTTAGCTTTCTCATAAATTAATTGGGCGACTGTGTGCAAGTCATACCTTTCCCTCAGCAAGCACTTCCCTTCATCTCCTTGGCAATCTTGTCTATTTAAATTACAAACTTTTTAGGGGAAGGACTGTGGTTGCACTAGGGATACTTAAAGAGGCTCCAGTTTGCCACAACTTCTATGTTTTATTTTAATATTACCAGTGCCATAATGAACACTGGGGGATCATAACCGTATGCTATTCTAAAGCACTTAGGCACGGTGGTGCCATCTATCAGGTAAAGAAAAGCAGTTGTCTCTTGTTTTCTCTAACAGAGAGAGCAGACCCTTAAAACCTAAATCTCTACTTAGAATTGTAATAAATACCAGGGGAAAAAATATGTAAGACCATAAGAGACCATGCTTCAAAATCTCACGGCAGTCATCGTTTAACAAGGAGAAACTTCCCTGGAAGACTTTTTCTGGAATCCACTATACAAACCTTGTGTGAAAAAGGCAGATGAAGCTATTTTTAACATTAACTCCACACTGCTCAAAACGTATGCAGTTTCATAGAAAAATATCAAAACTGACCTCAACTGTCCAGCACATTTTTGCGAATCTGTGAACAGCACAACAGTGGCACTAAGATGTGTGACATGTCCAGATCATATCAATGAAAGAGATTATTTCCAGGACCCAGCTGGAAACCCGCAAGGGATGCTGCACACAGGGGCTGAAGAACAGGTACACACCTAATGAAGGAAGCTGGCAAGGCTGCAGAAGCAATGGGCTACCTTTCCCCACACAGCTGCAGCCTAATCTTGAGCACAGAACCTGCTCCTCATCCTCTCAGCATCTTATGGGGAGCTTCTAGCAGAGTCCCTGTGTACAAGCAAGAATTGGACTTTGCCCTACTTGTTTTATAGCATCAGCAAAACAAGCTTAAACACAGCAAAACAAGCTCAAACCTACTTAAACACAGCAAAAAACCCCATGGTGCAAACCAGCTTCTCTGTTTGCAAGCATGTTTCCACACAGAAGGTGAATAAAGCTGTAATTTCTGTACTTTCCTTTGCATGTAACCAAAAATCACAACAAGAGCCTTTATCCTTCTTTTTTTCTTCATTTACATTAATTAAGTCTTATTTAGTACAGTGAGAGGTTAAGATGTCATCATTTTGCTTTGATATTTGCTTAATGAGTGAAGTTAATAAAAATGTAAACGAAACATTTCAGTTGTGCCATAGCAGCTCTGATTGAAAAATTTGTTCAGCGAAATGAAATTAATTGTTATGGGTATATTCCCATTTTTTAGTCTACTGTCCTATTATGTACGCCTTTTGGAGTGTCTTATTATAGGGACAAATAGAATGAACTCTGGCTGCTTTGCAGATGAATGATATCCCAATTAAAATTTTAGCTTAGAAATGTCTAATGGCTCTTCCTTCTTGTAAGCTGAGTATAAGTTTAAGGTTTGACTTTGAGGATAATCATTTAGTTTTACAGCATAGTGATGTCAATTAAAGAGATTTGCTTCACAATGAATGTAGAGCTCCAAAGTCTCATAAACACATGATACAAAGATCTGTGAGTCTTCCTAGAAGTGGAATGGCTGTAGCTGTTTGAAAATGCACAGTGCTTGATTAAATATGATGGTTTAAAACTAATTAAACCACTCATCACACTCCTGAGGGCCTGTATATCCTGTAAAGAATTCAATTGGACTACTTGGGTAAGAAAAAGAACTCACTTGGTAATGCCTGTGCCTGTTTTATGTTTTACAAAATTCACACTCTGCTAAATGCACTCACCCTTGTATATTAGTTTTAAAAGGATTCAGGGGCTTTTAACAAAAATCAACTGAATTATTCCTACCATTTCTCTCTTGAATTATTTCCATGGTGAATTTCTTTCTTCTTGCAAATCCAGTTTAGTGTTCATAAAATATATGTCCCCAGTGGGTATACTAACCATCTGCTAGCATGTAGGCATATCCTAGAACAAACACGTG
Organism: Orthonyx spaldingii; assembly: GCA_013397795.1. Lineage (NCBI taxonomy): Eukaryota > Metazoa > Chordata > Aves > Passeriformes > Orthonychidae > Orthonyx > Orthonyx spaldingii. The sequence continues at coordinate 192,316 of VZTJ01005000.1, forward strand.
AATACGTGTTCCCATATTTCACAAACAATCAAATAATATAAAAACACTGCTATCTAACTGTCTAACCACTTCAAAAAACGTTCTCATCTATGAGTTTCTCCTGAGTGAAGTGAACTGGAGCTCAGCATGAGCAGGAAGATTACAATAATTGCTACCATCACCCAAACACGAGGATAGCTTGGCACAAGAAAATGGTCAAAGATGCTAATAAACATCAAGAAGATGTACACTACCTAACATACATTTGTTGTATCCTACTGTGCATTAAGTTTACAAATTGTGAAAAGACTTACAGTCATTTTTATTTTTTTGATCTTGAATTTGTGATCAGGCCTATACTTGTGTTAAATCTGGGTACAAATCCTCTTTCTGTCTTGGCCAATAAACATGAAAGACCTTTTTACTTTCAGTGTTTTCTGGTGTCGAACTTAAATCCTTAGAACCATTTACAATGAATTATTTTACGCCTTCAAATGACTACAAGAATGAGCGCAAAGAGACTAAATTTCTGCAAAAACCTTAGCTAGTCACCAGACTTCACTGAGCAGTAACAGTACAGCAGCGTTCACTGCAGTGCCTGTGGTGTGGAAACTACATTTGTGCAGAATGTGACTTACCTGCTTGGGCCGTTCGCATCCTGCATGAGGAAGTGAAACACTTGTCTGTGCTTACACCTACCAGAGGAATACCTGTCTACATGAAGCTATAAGCTAGAGTCTTCTCATCTAAATACAATCAGGATCTCTGGCCATTGCTGTTCTTTTGCTTTCTTTGCATCTCAGTGTTATTTATTATTTAACCCCTCTAAGCATAGAAATTCTGTATGTAATTATTATGTGCATCCTCTTCACTGTATTGCTGTTACAGATCTTGGCATTAATCACACAGAACAGGATAACATTACTTAACAGATGTTGCCCCCTAGCAGATAACGAAAAATTACAAGTGCTGCCTATCAGGAAACAGCTTTTTTCTTATAAAAATCTGATGAGTCAACTGAGAATTTCAGGTATTACTTATTGAGACTAATAATAAGAAACATTATCCTGAGAACGATTTCTCTAAAGATCTGAATGCCTATGCTTGAGAAAAGAGAGATGCTATTAAGGATCACTATTACCTTGGGCGATGAGGGATGTGACTATCTCCTGGGGGAATCCAAGGTCTGGTTAAATACAGAGAGGTAGACACGGAGAGGGTTTGGGTGTGTGGAGACTTACAGTTCCACAGACGCTTACTGCAGCCAAGCTGCAGCTCTTCTGTGACTCTCCCAGGAGCTGGCAGCTCTCTGGAGGTCTGAGCTCATGCAACCAGCTGAGCACACCAGGACCAGATTTTATTGAGGGGGAAAAAAAGAAGAAAGTACACAAAACAAAGCCTCAGTCCTAAGAATCATAAGGATAGTCCTGAAAACGTGCTCTCTCATATCTCAAACTCCAGAACACGAGCACAAAACACTGCAAATTTAATTTAAAAATACTTCAGGAAGTTTATTGTCGTTTGGGGCATGTCTCATGGTTTTGAGCTCCTGGTTCTGGCTCTGCTATTGGAATCATCCGAGCGCTTTAACCACAGCCAGATGCAAGCCTGAGACTCTCATTGGATGCAATATGGCAGAAAAGAGTAAGGGAAAAACATGGATAGGAAAGAAAAATGATGAACTGCTTAACACTTTTGAATCCCAACAAGAAAGAGGGAGCAGAAGAGAATTCTCCTTTGCAGCCTTTCCAAAATTTGTATTGGTGAGTGTTTAATAACTTTATTAGGCCACACAAAGCTTTTTTTTCTCAAAAATGAAAAGAATACCCAGAATTTGCATCTTCATCTTTTTGTTTTTCCATCTCCTCCACTTTAATTACCACTTAATGGCTGCCACTTGATTTTTGCTATCATCAGCTTTTGATAATTACTTAATATTATACCATAGCAGCATTAGTAAGACCCAAATCTTCCATAATCATTTAGCTTTACCAAGTGCTGCATTTATTGGAAAATACATGAGAACAAGAGAGACGAGAAGAGTGTGCAGACTGTTGGAGCGCTGTTTGCCAGACAGCCACTTGGAGTTCACGTTGCCTCCTGCCACCAGATGTCAGTGCTACAAAATCTACGTACACCAGCACTTTCAAAGCACGCAGAGCTGGGCAATAACCTATCTAGGCTCGAAATCTCAGCATCAACACAAAAAACAGCCATGGATCACACTGCAAGCAAATTTCCTTTCATGTGCTGAGGAGGTGGTGCTATTGCTCACGTTCTAGGGGTTTGGTTGAGTTTGGTTCACTTTGCTCCTTTCAACTTTCAGTTCAGGGTTGGTAGAAAATGCTATTGCTCCAAGGATATTTAAACACTTACTGCTTTTATGTTGAGATAGGAGAAATAAAACATAAGCAAAATAAAGCTGATGTAAGATTACAGAAGATGGTTTCCTTTTGGGGAAGAATAATAAACAATTCTATGAAGTACTTTGTTTTCAGCTAGTACCCCTTGTAGTTGGGATTTACAGAAACCACCATTTTTTCAGAAAGTTTTGTAACTTGGTCCCAAATACCCATCTCCTGTGATCAGAGACATTTATGAGATCCCCACAATAACCAGCTGACTTGAGTTTATATGAGAGAGAGAGACAACTGTGCTCCAAGCACTACCCTTTGGTGGAGAATTACTCTGAAGACCCAACTACCACAACTGTCAGCCACAGAAGTTTCGATAAAAAGAGAAAAAAAGAGAAGATGATCTGTCCCTGAATATTGAGCTTATTTTCCCTTCTGGGCCCAGAGCATCCAGGCAGGTCTCTTTCCCCTGATCCTCATCAGGAGGAACAAGATGATCACCACTTTACCATGAGGAACAAGAAGCATCCTTGTGAAGAGATGCATAAAAACTTTTAAACACTCACACAACTCACCCAGGGTGGCACTGGCAGGGTTGCTGCCTGCCTTTCACAGCTCAGCAGAGAACACCACCTCTTCCTTCATGCCTACCTTCAGCAGTGGGGAAGGTGAAGTCAGCGCTGGGTGAAATTCCAGCACCAGTGGCTGGCAGCTGTGGGACCCTGGAGGTTAGTGCGGAAGCCCTCATGGGAAGCAAGATCCCCCAGCACAGCTTTCTGACACCCAGCTAAGCCCTGGTTCCAACCCTTGTGACCCTGCTCAAAGTTCAGGGCATCTGCTCTCTCGGGAGGCAGAAAATCAATCCCAGCGGCCTTATCTGTGACCATTTAAGTGTCTGTACTCTCACACACCTGTATTTTTTTGACACACCTGTGAAGAATGGTTTTTTCCCTCTGCACCCAGCTTGTCAGCAAGTTTGTTAGCAACCACTAAGAAGCTCTTTTCTATGCACAGTGAATACTGAGAAATGACATACGCCTACCTTATATTTAATAGGCCTCTCATTTGTTTAGCAATAAAATGTGTTGTCAATAAGTTTAATAATGCTATTAACAATGCCTGTATTCACAACAATGAATACAGTCCATAAAATGTTAGTGGGCAAATTTACTCTGCTAATTTATGAACACATTAGACCAACCCAAAATCATTCTGAATGTGCACATATCTGAATAACTTTGAAAATCTGACTATCCCTGATTGTAAGCAAGGAAAGCTGCTGCTGAACTTGTAAAGTGGGGTTTTTTAATTTATATTCAAATTACTATGAAATTATGAAGCTCTTTCTTAACTGATGATCATCCCTCTAATCTACTAATTATTCCAATTCCACAATAGACAGAGTACTTTATAGTCTGATATTTCTAAACTGCTTTCATGTTCAATTACTTATAATTATACAAACAAGTCTAAAATTGATGATCCGTGCATATAATTATAGATTCTGCAACTCAGCATAAGCAAATAAAGGAAACTACCCTTATTATGACAACACACTTTCTAATAGTCAGGCACTGCAAATTTAATTGCAGTAAAGGGTGGATGGTGTTATTATGTAATTAGTAACAAAACTTATTTCAGGATAATTAAACGATAATGTGGGCACTGGGGCTCAGTCTTAGAGCAATCTTTCTCTAAGTTTAAGGTGAAGGAGCCCTACCAAATTCAAAAGCTGAGTATATTAAGTTGAACAGCGTTTTCTTCTGTAAGTACAGAAGAAAATATCATGATGTTAAAAATATCATGATGAAATGATGCACAGAACAGTACTGATAAAGTGATTACTTGTGGCCCCTGCACTACACACTATAATTTTCAGAAACTCATTTCAGGTTCTTTCCTCTTAGTTTGTCCATTTTACCACACTAACAGAGAAAGGCAGCAGAGTATGTGGTTCATTCTTTGGAACTTTGTTACTACAAGCCTGGCCTTTCTCAGAAATACAAATATCTCTTATAAGGGAGACCATCACCTCAAATTTATGAAAAACAGGACTAAAGGGACTTAAAACCATGATAAGTGAAAGCATAGAACAGGTACTGCAGAAGGCACATGCAGCTGATTCAAGAAGGATAAAGTCACAGACTGCAATGAGGAGATAAATCCAAGTTCAATACAACCCTTCATAGGCATCTTCACACTGTATCTTTTAACAGAAGTTATTTTCTAGGATATAAACTAAGCTACTGGGGCATGACTTACAATCCCCCAATAAAGAAAACAGTCAAAATAGAAAAGTTTAACAACTGTGACTTGACTTGGTATGAGTTGTCCACAATTTTCCAGGGAATTGTCCAATTTTAATATCTGTTTATAAGGCATTCTTTCATATTTACATTTTAACTTGCATGTCTTCAAATCAATAATAAGAATTATTTACTTTAATGGTGCAGTATTAGGGCTCATGGACAAGATAAATTGATCTGATTAAATTTTATTTTCTGGATCATTAAAGCATCAGGAAACTAACTGATCTTTTCCTACATTATCAAGCCTTCCGATGAGAAATAAAACTTTTTTAAACTTGAGCCACAAATCATTGACTACACCCTCTAACTAGGGAAAGGAACACTTTTATTTTAATCAAACAGAAAGCAGAAATTAGATTCTCATTGACACTAACTCACCTCTTAATGGAAAAAATATGTCTCCTTGTAGCTTTTCATGGCTGCCATACAGGTAGTTCTTTAATATGAAGGCTCTCCAGTCACAAAATTTATTTAATTTTTAACTCTTTTTTCCCCCTGCATTATTCCTTAACCTATAGTCAAGCCATGAATTATTGTAGAACAGGCATAGATGTTCTTAAGTGTGTGAAAGTGAGGTTCCCTCTGCCTTCAGAAACCCTTAGAAGGCTGATTGGCCTTAAGAAGTGGAGACCTGTGCTGGAGAAAAACAAACACTGGACAGTGGTGACCCAAGGAGATATGGTTTGAAAATGGAGATCTCACTTAACAGCTGAACTAGTACAATGTCTTTCTACTGCCTAAGAAGGTATCCATCTCTCTTCTTCTTCTCTGATGGCAGCTCGCTTGTGCTGCTTCCCTTGCATGGCTCATTACTCTGGAAAAATTTAGTGCTACAATCACAAAAACTAATAACTTATGAATAGCCAAGGTATCACAAAGGAAGAGAGCAGGGCCTTCTGTTTTGGAGTTGGAAATAAGAAAGATTGTGAATGCTGCTTGTGTGGGAAAGAGTCAATAGGTTAAATGTGCTGCATCACAAAATCTCCCTGTGTGATGCTTTGATGGTTTGCCTCACTTTATCTGAAAAAAAACCCCAATGCAAAACCCCAAAACAAACAAACAAGCAAACACCCCCCTCCCCCAAACCCATAAACTAGCCAACCAACCAAACACGAACAAACACCTTCCACCCCCCTTCAAAACAACAAAAAACCAGCTTTGCTGAAAGATGCTATATCACACTGGGACAAGCTTTTGTCTGAAATAGCCCCATACAGCCACCTCTAGGAAAAGAAGGAAAAACCCAAACACAATGATACGCGTTTACAACAGATACAATAGATACCATGACACAAGGTGCTTATGAGAAGGCCTGAAAAATTACGGCTTAAAAACTGCCAAGACAGCGAGCAATCCTTCTTGCATGCAATGCCTGACCTGGCCACGAGATGGAAGTGAAGTTTAAAAATTAAACTAAAATCTGACCAGAGAGGAACTGTGCGACTGTGCAGTCACTGTTAATGGCATTTAACTGACAAGTGAGCGTTATTATCAGCATGGGGATTTCTTAGCTCCTTGCTCTCTGCTCGGTAGCCTGGGATGCAATCAGTACAAAGTAAATATTGTACTGACATGTCACAGTGGGATTTCATTTGGGGTAGAATAAAACAGCCTTTGAATCTTGACTTGGATTCTCGACCAATACAGCACCACAAGCTGTGATCAGTTATGTTTTTCCCCTCCCAGCTCCAGGGGATGATTATTCCTGAAATAATTAATTGGTAGACAAGAAAAGCAAAGATCTCCTTATTCCTGAATGTTTTAAATTGTGCATTAGAAATGTCAAACTAGTTTAGGAGTAATTAGTCAACAAGTTGCTGTGCACAGAACTGGAGTTGAATACAATGAAGATTACTGCTGTGCAAAACCCCACAGAGCTGTGGATGCTGGTGCACCTTTAGCAAACAGAAAGGATCTGCAGGGGAAACAGGTTTTCCCTCCTTTGTATCCTTTGTGTGAAAGATAAAAAGCTTAATGTTAGAGCAGGAATGGCCCACAGTTCTGTGAGTAGTTCTTGCAGAAACATTGCAAGATTTTCTTCTTAGATGGAGAACTAAGGACTCCACAATCTAAATAGTTCCCTCACACACGGGAAAGAGGTGGTAGGGTAGTAGGTAGTAGGTTTCCTACTGAACAGGTAGGAAAACTGAGACATAGAAGGGTTAAGACCCAGGTCCTCTATGCATTGAGGTGATTTTCCAAGATGCGCAGGCTGTGTCTAAAATCACACACCCTAAAAGTGGTCCCTTGGTGTCTGGTTTGCACTTGCACATATCCTAATTCCATGGTGGGAGCCTGGTCCAAGATGGGGTTCTACCACACTATTTAGTGCCAGTAGAAAAGGTAAAGAACTAAGAAGTGATGATTTCAAGGCCTTTCCTAGGCATTGACCTATACTTGGAACACCTAGTGATTAAAAGTACTGATAAGGTATTTTGAATCTGAAAACAACCCCACACCCCAAAAAAACCGCCTCTGGTTGTTTACTATAGTATCCTTTATATTCAGCTCAGAAGTGAGGCTGAATCATATTCATTATATGCAGTGAAGACTGAGGCTATCAGATTAGATAACATAGGTATAAATAGGCAGTGGTTTGAAAAGTATTAAACTGCTGTGGGCTGTTTATGAAGTGTTCAAACAGAACAACAATGTAGCTGCAAGTTTTTGCAGATGGAGGACCAGGTACTGATTCATTATGTGCCTGAGCACAAACCACTTCTCAGAGATATCATTCTAGGTATACCATTTATGGGTTCTCATGTTTACCTTCCTGCTCACCATCACTGAGATGTACGAAAACTAGGACGCATGAATGGAAACCTGGACTCTGTAATGGAGAAATGTCTGAAATAGGCAATTTCCTGAGGACATGGCAAATCCTCTTCTATTACAGAAATGCAGGGAACAAAGTGGAAACTCTCCCTGCACCATACATAAAGGTTGTCTTTCACTGGTACATGTTTGCAATCACCTTCTAAGACCAAGATTATTTGGGTTCACAAGGTGTAAGTATACAAGGCTGGACATAACCTAGAGCAGGGACCTGTAAGAAGCCTGCTGCTCACACTTTAAAAACTTTGTACACAATAAACTAGTTACATTTATCAAAACTCCAACCAAAATTGCAATATGCTTCGGAAACCATGCAGAGAATTGTTTTCCTCATTGTAGGTGAAACTGGGTGGCACAACGATCAGAGAAAGTTGCTTTTGGACCCAGATATTTTTACCTCTCAGGATTGCTGAATTGTTACTCTAAACATTTCTCTAAGCCGGCAGGTGATAGAGATACTAACAAAAAGTTGGTAAATCATTTTGTCACATAATTTCATTCCTGCTCAAGCTGGAAATAAACATAATGAGCAAATAGCTGGCAAGTCATAAAGGAGGACAATCCTTTTTCATATTAAACACTCAGTCTGCATTTTTTCCCCAATAAATATAGGCTAAGGTAGCTACCAGCACAATAAACAGAGCATATCCAGAATGCTCTGGAATAATTTTAGTTCCTGAGGGCAGAGAGGGAGTGCCATTTTATGCTACTACTGATCAAGTATGCAAGTCATAAGTAGTTCTAAGTAAGAAACAGAGGTTCCAACATTGGAAAACAGATACCAAACCCTCAGCTGGTTTAGAACATACACTCAAAGAGAAAAGGGTGCTCATTTTTACTGGTGAGAGATGACAACAGCTCCCTTGTTACTTTCATCACAGATAGGTCTTGGTTCAGTGCTGAGGATCACTTTTGAACTCAGAACTGATCCTGGATCCTCCCTCAGCACTTTCTGCTGCCTCACCTCCAGCCAGGGATGCTGATTCTTCTGCAAGCCTCTGGCAAACACCAACCTACTGCTGCCCATGTGTAGAGCTACACTCAAATTGTTTGCAAGCTTATTTGTCTTGTGTCCTTCCTTATGAGAAGAAGGACACTGTCCACTGCCACCAACTGAAGTTCTTGCTAAAGAAGTCTCTTGGCTGCTCTATGACATTAAAACACTAATGTGTGCTCCCTTTTCTGAGAGAAAAATTACTTTAAAAGCTCACAGAGCTGCATCATTTGATTAAATCATGCTTTCTGTGACAATGCAGGCTCTCCTTTGCTATTTAAAGCAAAATACATGTTTTTGCATATAGGCACAGATAATCACAGAGAATGAGACACATCAATCATACTTCACAATAACCTCACTTGACATGTCTGAATCAGCCATCAGTCACAGCTGGGAAAAAAAAGGTACATCTTTCCCCCCACCCCAGACCCTAACCAAATGCCTAATTAATGCATTTCAGTTACTTGAAAACATAACTATGCCTTGACAGAAGGCTTTAAGTCTGAAAGTGTCTCAGGTAATAAAATACAAAGCTTTGAAATGTTCCATGTTAAGCAAATACCTGAAAGCCAGAGCCTGAATCATATGAACCTCAAGAGTGGAAAAAATAGACCACACGTTGTTTCCTTTTTTTTTTTTTTTTTTTTTTTCCTTTTTAACCAAAATCACAGTCTTCAAACCTTGGCTAAAGCTTTGAGTCTTCTGTAACTCATTTTCCTATTCATTATGCAGGAACTAAGACTTGATCATCATTATAGCTGTTCTAATTGTAACTTGCAATCTCTAATCTCTGAGCCCTTCAAAAGATGTTTGATGTACTGCATTTAAGAGCCAGGTGCTGAAATAGACAACGGGCAAGGCAGAGGGGCAGGGGGATATGGGGGTGGAGGAGAGAAGGGAAGAAGAAGATAAATTTAATCTTTTTTAACCAAAAGATGAGTCTGAAAATCAGGTCTATGAAAATCATGGTGGATTTGATCTACATGTTTTATGGAGAATCAAAACCATCAGAATTCTCTTTGCATTCAGTTTATCTCCCTGTCAGGTCACAGCTCGTGTTTTGCATGGAAATTGTGCTTCTCTATAAGAGATGAGGCCAGCTCACACTCACACAACAGTGATACTTTTATGGATGAAAAAGAGATGTTAAATGCAGCCATTACTGAACTGGAAGTCTAGAGAAAAAAGCATGTGAGGTTTTTCATTAAGGCAAGCCAGGCACATGTGCAATTTATAAAATTGTTAGCATCAAGACTTCTGTGAATTTTTATATGTAATTAATGACAGAATGTTGGATTCCCTAAATACAGTAGTCCAAGTTTTACAAACAACATAAAAGTATATAAGCTTTTCAGAACTAAAAGGTGTTGTATATCTTCAAAGCTAACATGAGATTTAATTTGGTGGCAATGAGCCTGAGCTAGACGGTTCCCATTCAGCTGTGAACATCTTCAAGAATTTTCAAACGCAGTTTCTTACACTCAACCTTAGAAATACATCTTTAATTTCACAGGAGAGATTTTTGCAAAAAAACTTCAACAAAACAACCAACCAAAAAAACCCCCCAAAGCGACAAAACACTTAATAGAAAAATACTTAATGCAAAGTGTTATATTAGGAATGGTATTCTCCAATCTAGTGTTCCCACTGAAGCCACTCCAAATCATGCCCCGCTCCCTCCCTCCCTCCCTCTCTCCCTCCTTCCCCTTCCGCTCCCCTATGGTGGTCTGGAGAAGAGAATTAGAGGTACAAAAGGTAAAGATCATAGGTTAAGAACAATTTACTGGAAACAGCGATGAGATAAGAAAATGAACAGTACGAGCAAAAATTTTAATAACAAAAGTATACAAGAGGGGAATGATTCACATGCAGTGAGCATTCACTGCGAGCCTGACAACATGAAACCATTCCCACTGCCACACTACCCAGACACCCTGAAGAGAGTCCTTCCCCCTCCCTGGAAAATGAGGTAATAGAATAATCTGAGTCCCAGCCATGCCCCTTCCTGGCTACTGCAAAATATAAGCCTGTCCTGGTCAGGACCAGGACACAAAGTTAATCTGATCAAGATGTACTGTATACTTTAAAATATGCAAATTGAAGTGCTATATAGTGTAAGCTAAGGCTCCTGTTATTTATCATAATCCCACAGAAATATTTATTGGAACTCTGTAACACGATGAACAGTGTGGCTTGATGTAACCTCTCAGTGACTACACATGAGTACTTAAGAAATGCATATAAATCAAGTCTTGATAATTTAGACTTGACTGTCTTTCTTTCTATTTCTTTCAGTGTATAACAAGTATAGAGAACTTATTAGATACAGATGTCATAGCTCATTACAGATAGCTTAGTGCCCTGGGTCTGCTCCCTGTCCCTGTGCTTCAATTTCAGTCCTTGTGTCAGGAAGGGCTCATATTTTTCTTTTGTGAATGTATCTGAAGCTAGAGACAGAATTTGTACAGGGGAGATTCAATGTCAATCTGTCCATTTTGATAGACTGTTTTACCTGGTTTCATTTCCCAGTAAAAAACCCAACACTGGCAATTGCTGTACACTGCATTCAAAATAAAATAAAGCTGTCCTCAAACCCCATGTTAAATATTAGCAATCTAAGGATTTAATCATCAAGAAGAGACTCACTTGGTCACCTGAAATTTCTGGTTCATTTTGCTTGTTTAAGAATACAACCTAATTACTGCAGTTATTTATCCCCTTCTCCCATAAAATGGGTCGCATTTCATGAAAGCAGCAGAATTATGGTGGTATAAAATGCAAGGGGGGAAAATCTGACTTTGTGTGGAAGTAATGAAGAATAGAAAACTCAGGCACATACAAAGGCTTGCAGTACATACTGTCCTCCTGTTTTGTGAACTTCCACTGTTGACCCACTGTTCAATGGGGATGAAATCAGACGAGAGCCTGAACCAGGGGAATTCTGAGTAGTCACTGATTTTCCTTGCTCCTTACCATAAATAGGGAGGGCTTTTTTACTTAATTTTTGGAAGATGTGAGTGACATCTGCCACACAGTGAGGAATGAATTATAGAATCAACATTTGAATGCAAACAATGTGATTTAATGGCAACATTTCATATAATGCAGGTTCTCTTATCATGGAGAAATACATGGACTAATGCTGAGGAAGGCATCTAGTTAAAACCAAAACAGCAGGGAATGATCGCCTAAGCAAATAATGTTCATTAGCAATTGAGGGATTTGAAAGAGATTTTCATAAATAGGAAAATAAAATCCACAGGGGAATTCTCATATAAAGCCTTTAAAACCCAACACATACATCTGAAAGGCCTCACTAGTGAGGGATCAGCAGATTGCTCAGTTATCCTCCTTCTCTGGATGTGGGAGATGGTATGGAAGGTACTCCCTGTTTAATGAGTGCAGGCTGAAGAGAGTACTACAGCAGACACCGTAACATCAGTTGCACAAAGGGACCACCAAAATGGGCCTCAGGTTGATGATGAAGCCCTCTGACACTGCAGGCAGGGGGTCTGGTGTGAATGGAAGAGTTAAAATGAAGATAAACACAACAGATTTATCACAGAAGAGCCTCCCAGCTACTCTAAAAAAATCTGTTCCTGAAACCCAGAAGGCTGCAGTGAGGGAAAAGACGATCAAAGCATGGACTGGGAGAAATAGTAGAGAAAATAAGGAGAAGGAAACACAGAAAAAGCTGTGTAGTAAAATCAGGATAGTGAGGGATTATGTGCTTCTGCATAGAATAAAAAAGGAGCTCAAGCCACACCATGCAGGGATTAGCTATCCTGTGTAATATATTAGAAATATAAAAGCATTGGAGATCTTTCTTAGCTGTTTTACTGGAGACAAAAAATGTATTAATTATTAGCCTTTAAAGGTACAGCAGTATGTTGGTGCCTACAGAGACTTTCTGACAAGTGCTGCAGAGGTGCATTATAACACTGTCCATGCGCACAGGTGTTCACAGTACAACCGTAAAGTTCAGACACAACATGCAGATACAGAAAGCGATTGCAGATAATGTGCCCAAAATAAACACCACAAATTTAATGCCAAGAAGAGACCTTTTTCCTTCAATGCACACACATGGGTGCACACACGCCCACCCCCAAAGGCCTGATAATCAGGAAGAATTTTGTAGGCTCCAAGCAAAAGCTAAGTTTGAGAGAGAAATCTGAAGGAGAGCACCAATAGTTTTGCAAAGCTTTGTGGAAAGCATTCCTAAGCATAACAAAGAGAGGAGAAAGCAGGGAGGCGTTTGACAGGAGAGCAGAGAGATGAGGAAGGAAGTGTGGCTGCAGATGACAGCTAAGGGAAGCACAGTTACAAAAGGAGCCAGGCAGGAAGGGTGAAAATTCCAAGTGCTTCCCCCTGGGTTTGTCTACTTTTCTCTGGTGGGCGCTGGCTCCATCCCTCTGCCTCCTTGTTCCTATCCATTTCACTTCCTTCTGTTACCCACCTTTCCTTGCTTCTTCAAAGCAGGAGAGCTGACTACTAAATCTAAGCAGCTCTACTTCAAACACATCAAAACCATCTCCATTAGTGCCATCACAGTGTTCACTATGCTTACCCACTCCTCCTCTCTGCATCCATATTCCCATTTAACTTGGATGCCCCTTGGGTTATTCTGTGTTGCAGAATAAGTCCTGACCATACTTAAGACTACATTTCCATGGCTTTTGGGCACATGTAATAAGCATGGCTAAAACACATGAAAAAAGAATGTTCTGAGAGAGGTCAGTAGCTTGATAGAGGACAAAAAGTAGCTTCAAAAATAATATATAACTTGCTGAACAGAAAGGATCCAAAGAGTGCAGTGGCAGCACTGGAAACCTGATCTAGAAAAAAAGCTTTGTTTCTTTGTTACAAGAAAGAAGTGTGTGTGGTCAACACAGTATTTTAAAGGATGAAAGTACAGTAGTAAAGATGGGAGAGAAGACAAACTAGAATTTTATTGGTGCAAAAATTAAAAGCCCCACAGAAGAAGTACTCTTGGGTCATTTTCATCATGACATAGGCAAAGAAATTTATAATTAAATTCCTTCTGCGCATGTCTGTAAAAAAAGATTTTCTGGAACGAATTTATTTTTAATAGCTGCATTTTTCTATTTTCTCTTCTCTTTCAAGAGAACACAATATTTCTATATACTAAACCATATGAAAATTTGCTGGTTTGTTCCCCATCTCCAGATTGGAGAGAAAATAACAGAGAAGAACTAATCAGAGACTTGAGCAGAGACAGACAAGTTTGAGTAATTTTAAACTTGTGACATAAAACCATGGTGACCTGTCAGGGTATTTGTTACGATGAGTGCCTGGCAGGCTTCCCAGGCCCACAGGAGGCCATTACATCTGTCACAAGTCAACTTAATCCTTTAAATACTTTTTTAAAGATTTTTTTTTTTGTCAACACTGCAGAATTTCTGTATGATTATTGCAATTCGGTCTGAACTGAACTATACTACTAAATATGTTCTGTCAGGTCTAATGAATTAAACATACTTAAAAACAAAATAACGACAACAAAACACCAACTAGAGGAAAAATCTGATTCAATTAACCAGAAAAAACAGTGAATACTCTGTCTTCTGAGCCTGTTAGATGATTATTGTGTTATGGAAGGACAGCAGGGTGGACAAGTGAGTGTTATCACTGAAGACAAAGAATTGGTCAGACACAGTTCTGCAATTGTCCCGTCTTTAAACTAGACACTGTGTTTCAGCTTCTTATGTAAACTGTAATTTCTAAAAACCTGTAACGTTTAAAGAGGAAAACACCCAATCCTAATGACTGTGCATAAGCTCAAAAATGTTATGCCTGTACCCAGAGTGTCCCAGCCCTTTTGTAAGGCCGATCACCATGCAGAGCGTGGCAGGGGAGAAAATTTAAACAGGCTTTGAATGCCAGGCATGGGAGGGAAAAATAGCAGCCTTGCACACTTTAAGATACAATTGATTTTTACACACTTCCAGCTCTCTTGAACAGCCATTCTGCCATACAGGCTCCCTAAGAAAACAAATGAGATCCAATCATTACATTTTTCAACTTCAGAATTTAATTTTTCGCACACACAGTACACTTGTGATAGTCTTGTTAGACATAAAACTGAAAAATGCCGTGGTTGAAAAGGCGTTATTTTAACAGAAAAATTTATAAGATGCTATCATCTTTCAAGGTTATGGTGTGCTCTGAACCACAGAAGCATGGTCACTGTGTAGTTATGGATTTTTTTATTAGTTTTAACTATACCTTTGTATTTCTTTCCTTGCCTGTGATTTTCAACTCACTATTTGCTCTCCACTACTATTTCAATCCTGGTTTTCACATCATCTTTATTGATAAATACAAATATGCACTTATCTAAATCACTCATATACCTGATAGCTGTAGAAATGCCAGCCCTCTCCTACCCCTCTTTCCTCTTCATATGGATGAAAAGCCCCAAACCACCACGAAAACAGGCTGATAATCATGATTGAGTAGCAGTTTTAGTAGGAAGTTAAAACTCAGGATCAGGAAGAATCAACTTTTAACTTCAGGAAATCCTTCATTTGAGCATCTCAGAAAACAGCCAAAGTCTGTGTTCCTGTTTCCCAGAGAGGCTTTTGATTTCTAGAGCTGGGACACCATTAACTTTTCCACAGGCTACATTCACTCAAAAATTATTAATGATTTTGATAAAAACATTTTCCATTGTTAACACAGGAGAAAGTTCCACAGCTCTCAACACATTTTGAAGATTCTGTACAGGCTATATACATTTTCTTTTTAGAGAGAAACACATCTATTTTGTTTGTCAAGGCTCTGTGCAAGCCTACTACGTTTCCTACTTTTATTTAACCAGGTATCCTTAAATTTGCACTGTATTTGCAGGAAGTTACAGAACAGAATGGTTGAGGCCCCCATGACTGATGAAGAGTGGGTGTAATAAGGAAGATGAAGTGAAACCTCAGATATTACAGGTATCATACGAATTAGACTTCTGACTGAAAAACAGCAGCAAGTAGGAGGAAACCTGAGAAACACTACAGTGTTTTCTAGAGCTAGGAGGCCACAGAAGTCTAACAATTATGCTTTTTGTGAAAATATTACCTTCTAAGCTGTTTATGTAAGCACAGACTGCTCATTCATCTTTTCCTTTAGTCGGCACAAGACTTGACAGCCAAATACATGTTGAGTTGATTTAATTCGCTAGTAACTGGATACCTACATTTACAGAAGTTGCCTGAGATCACCAGGCAAACGTGCTGAGGGTAAGCAGCAAGTTCCTGCTGTGACAATCAGTATGACAGGTACTTGCACACAGTGGCAGGATGAGCAGCTTCTCTGTTAGGAGGCTACAGCAAGGTGGTGTTTCTTTCAAAGACTGTGAGAAGAACAAATCTCTGATTACACATCCTGAAGTGCTCCGTGCATCTCCTTACAACTGTCAATGTTGGCCACAGCCCAGCACTGGATTACACGGAGAGCAAGGGACTGTTGGAGGTGAAATAAGGTATTTGGGACATGGATCTGGGAATTCATCACTGAGGACAAAATTCTTAAAATTCTGCAAAAGCAGCTGTCATGCAGAATGCTAGTTTTGATGTCCCACAGTTACTCTAGTTCCTCATGATGGCATCGAAGAGACAACAGGTCTAGCAAAGTATTAAGCCCTATGCAGATGGTCTTAAAAAGGCCCATATTATTAAATACTGAAAAGTTCTGATAAGGTAAGAGAAAGCTCTTACCTTGCTGTATTCCAAACTTTAAGATAACTGCTAAGCCTGCATTACCTGAGAACAAACATACTAACCAGAGTGAGTAAATCTCCGCACCTCGGCAGTTTTGAGAGGAATTTGAAAGGCTTCATAATACAAAGAACACAGATCAGGATTATTGCAGAAGGATTATTGCATTCCTTTACCAGATAAGGCTTGATTATTTGATGAAACCATTCAGAAAAGGACAGTTTGAGAAAACAGATGTGTACACGATCATGTGCAGTACAGACAATGGTGAAGTGATTAAACAGTGGGGAAGCAAATTCTTGAAGGATTCAGCTCTTTAGGCCAGATGAGCATCAAGCAGTTTATTTCAGCCCACCCACTCTTTGTGGTGCAAGAGCATTATGCAAGAACGAAGGAGGAGTGTGCGCACAGGGATGAGAGGGAAAGTGCGGATGTGGGTGTGTGCATGCGAGAGATTTGCTAGTTCTTCCTGGTTTTACTTAGGTGTGAAGTTACACAAAAATAGTTTTTTTCTCTTGACATGTTCACACATTTGCACTCTAGCTCAAAACTTGAAAGAAAAGGGAACAAATTAAGTACTTGGAGAACTTCAGAAATAGTGGTTGGTTGAGAGTCTGGACTTCTCATTGTATGGCAAACAGGAAAGGAACTTTGCACTACCAGCCATGGCACAGAGACCATGCAGAAAGCAGGTATGGAAAGTGAAATGTAACTAATGTGGCATCTGGTGCAGCTCACAACTGCCTAAAGAGTGGTGATAAAACATCCAACACCTATGCACAAGTACAGTGTGTGCTACATGCACCAAATCCTTCACAAGTAAGCATCTGTCCAACTTGTGACCACATCTTAACCCAAAATTTAAAGTTGTCTTATGACCAGAATGTGAGTAAATGTTCCCAGGAGAAAAGGAGAGTGAAGAGTTGTTGTCCATGTTTGCTTAGTTTGGCTTCTCTGGTAAAACTACCAGCAAGAATGACAATTAAAATACAAAACTGTAAGGAGCTAACATAGGTGTGTTGAAAGGGACCATAAATTAACTTTTGAGTGTGGCCTTGTGCCACATTGACAAATGACAACTACCCTTCTCAGTAACCACTAGAGTTAATGAGTCAGGGGAGAGAGACCCTTAAACTACAGCACCATCAGCTGCTGGTGATGGGGTTTCTCAGGTGAATTCTTTATCTCTGCAATCTGCTTGACTTCTCTGGTTCTGCTATATCCATAGTTTCTTGAGTTTTCAGTGGTCTAATTTCCCTCCTTGGCCGTATGAGAAATGGGTGCCTTGGGGGAAAAAAAATAATACACAAACCTATGGATATATATTTTTTTGGGAATGTGGGAAGTTGTACGTATCTTCTGACTTTACTCTGCAAGTTTATTACATTTCTGTGGTATTGCTTTTTCAAGACTATGTGCAAGATTCAGTAAGACTGCAGTCTTAATTGCACCTGAAATATAACCTTCCAATTATTTCACTAAACCTCCCTCTTGTAGCCAAGAAGCTGCTAGCTGGTAACCTGTATCCTTAGACTCAGGCCTCTCGTGGCTCCTTTTCTTCACACACTGTTGCAAAGAAGATATGAAAAAACCCACGCTTCAATCAAAGTCCTTTTGCAGTGGGCCCCTGCAACCTGGTGTTACTGCCTGTCATAGGTTAATACTGCTCAGCAAGACAAAAAAAAAAAAAAAAAGCCAAAATTTAGACATATAGAATACCTTGTGTAACAGGAAATGCAGGTTTTATACCCCAAAGTTAATGTAACTGCATTGAGCTGAGCAGACTGACAGTTATCCTGTCCAATTGACATGATCTGTGTGAAGTCACCTGGAACATATTACCATATTGATAATGGTCTGGAAACCAGAGTGAAAGCACCTATCAGTTAAATTGTATAAAATACTAAATTGATTTTTTTTTAAATAGTAAAGATAATAAAGCAACATATCAAATGAACTTTTAGCAGATAGAAACAGTAGGAAATAACAGCACATGATCTGTCTTGGACAAAGAGTACACTATATTCTGCAATAGCACTACTGAACTGCAATTGGTGCTGTTCCACTTCAATGGCATCATTAGATATGTGTTGAGGAAATACAAGAATAAGCAGATCACTCAGCAGCCACAGCATTCACTTAGCTAAGCTTTAAGCATATTATGCAAAAGATTTAATAAAACAAGAACTTTGGTGCATCTCATTTTCAGGTCCCAAGGAGCTCCTGGTACAGAGCAGATGGAAAACAGACACCTAAGTTGGGGCTGTGATGTCTGCCTGGCAGTATAACACATGCAAGCTGCAGTAGCAAGTCCAGACTCCTATTACATATTTTTCCTAAAAAACTAGACTGAGAGTGAACTCCATTTGCAAAGACCGCATCCACACCGAGACCTGTTACTGCATCACAACATTTATATTTTGCACATACAAACTCAACACAATTATTTTACATCCTTTTAATTGTAACCTGTGACAGTCCCTCTCATTTAGCATCATCACTTTGTTTTGAAAGCATTGAAGGTGCTAGCCAAAATTATAAATCCTTAGTATTCAACTTTCTGAAAACAGCGATTGTTCAGGTACTTAATTACTTAATTAATGTGGTCCTTCCCTCTCCTTTTTTTTTTTTCACTTATCAGACACAAGCTTGTTAATTACTGACATCCTTTGTGTGGGCAAGAGGACCAGGCTGTCTCTTAGTACTTGCTAATGATTCTTTGACTGATGCAAGGGGAAGAAAATACCACTGAAATGGCTAGGAGTAGATACACTGGCAGCCCCTGAGCAACAGCTGATGACTTTAAATGCAAGCAAAGGGCTGAATTCATTCCCTCTGAGCCCAGAGGAACAGCTGGGATCAATCTGATCCACTGAGTAGCTTGAAGCACGTCACTGCTCATTTCCCATATTGTGTAACACATGGATTAACCTCTCCAGCTAAAGCAACACCCTGGTCATGGGACAGGATCCCAAAGTGGCCAAAAGTGCCCCATCTTCTTAGGAAACAGTGTTCAAAGCGTGACTGGGAAAGTGCAGAACAGGTACGGTGAAGGAAAACAGTCTCACTAATCTTAAAGTCTTCTCCATGCTTTCTAGTATCCTGCTGACTATGCTCCCTAGGCCATGGCAGAACAAGAATGGGAAAAACCTATGGAGGAAGGACAGCCAAAAGGGAGATTTGTATTTCAGGCAGTTTTGGACAATACCCGAAGACCCATTTGGACCACTAAGATTCATGTCACTCTCTCTATTGATCAGACCCTAACTTCAACAGAGTAGTCTTGAAATGTAGTTCATTATAGCAAGTTTGGCAAGTCTGAGACGTTTCTGCAAGATACTTCAAAGTAGATGTCTACAGATTTGAGAACTGAGTGGTTATAGCTTCCTTTACTTAGCTTTGTCTGCCATTCTTGACAACTGTAAATAGTCATACTATTAAAAATTTCTAGCTTTCTATTATTATTAATATCCATCTCTCATGCCACACCAAGTTTCACAATTATGTTTAAAAAGATGCATCAGCTCATTCGAAAATGGGCAGCTTGTCTACACAAAGCCCAGAGTTCTAATCACAAAGACCAGAACGGGAAAGGACTGAAACAAAATCAGGTATTTCATCTGTTACTGCATCAGCAGTCTTTGTCCTTAAAACCTTTTCATTAGGATATAAAACATTTCATGTTCTTATAATAACATTTCTTAAGAAAACAACTGCAAAACATTTGATACTTATTTGCAGTTTGATTCAATAGGTTAGTGAAGCTGCTTTCCATTGTTTCCCTTGTCTATTCACCCTCCAGCTAAATGCCCTCATTACACAGGGTGACCTAGAGCTGATGAAATGTAGATCCCAGTTCACTCCACTGTTACAATCAAAGCTCAAATCCCCAGCTGAGGCAAACATTCACAACACAGCCTAAATAGGAAGAACGGCCAGCATTCAAAGAGAAACTATTAGTTAAATACAGTACAGTGAACGTTTGCCCCAGGGATGAAAATTCATCATCAGACATTACAAAGTTTTTGCCTTGGAAAGGAAATGCATCACTAAAATTTTCTTTCAGAAAACATAAAAGATTGCTTGTTTTTCACTTTAAACATGCCTATCGGTAACATGGCTTATAATATGTTTTTATGGATGAGATTTTTGGAGCAATAGGTTCCAATATTGATAAAGGAGATGAGAAGACTTTGTGGGCCTGAAAGCTTTCCCATTTCTTCCAACTATTTCTATTCAACTAATAAAAATATTTTCTCTCTGTTAAAATATGACCTTGCTCATAGTCAAAATTAAGCACTGGTTTTATATTTTCTACCATCTCTGCAGCAAATTCATATTTGAATTGTGTTTAAAGGAATGGACGTACTCTTAAGAAACCATTTGTCTGGGCTGTTCACTGTGCATGATAGAATACTGTACAATGCAAAAATCCAGAAACAATGTAAATTACACAGTTTTACTTAAATAAGCTATTATATTTATGACTTAGGTGTCAGTTAAGCCTTAGGCTGCTATCAGTGGTGCAAACCCATCATTGAAATGTTATGGTACAAAAAAATTTGAATCCTTATCATAGCTTTATCACGGCTATCATTACTAAACCACAGCAATAACTTGAAAAACAATACACCTGGCACTCATTTCCCTAGATGAAGAGACTATCACACCATTCCTGATTACAACACTTTGAGAGAAGGCTGCCTTAAGAAACCAAACCAGAAAGTGTCAGATGTATAAGGGCTGCACCACTCAGCATGCAAGAGATCAGTTGCTGTTAGTGACAGATCATACATTGGCCACAGCTCTGTCAGTCCAAAGTCCTGCCAAAACTACTGTCATTGCTAAGCCAAAAACCTTAAGAAAACAAGAGGACTGAACCTATTGTGAGCCTCTGCAAAATATTTTATGGCAATACAGATGAATCAAACTTCATTGTGAAGGGGAACATTGTTATGCTGCTTCTTTTTCCTTTTTAGTAAGATTGAATATTAAAGCAAAAAAATATTTTATGTATCTGCTGTTATATTTAAACAGTGTCCAGGCAATGATGACTTCTGTAATAAAAAAGTGAAAAGTAATGACATGGAACATTAGGAATACGGACATGTGTATCAAATTTTAATAGTTTGAAGAATAAATTAAAAGTAGCTAAATTAATAAAAGATATGTTAACACTGCTCTGTTAAGAAAGTCTATAGAGGCTCACCAGGACTGAGCTAGAATAAATTGTCACACTATTAACCTTTATGAAAAATGTGTCCAAACAGGCCTGTAAGAAACCAGGAGTAAGAAAAATGCCATTTTATTTTATAGTAAGATTCTTACTACCCTGGCATCCTCTTTCCAAGGGTACTTGACATCATTTGTTTCCCAGAAATATCAATGAGAAAGGAGAAAAACAGTTCATCCTGACAAATCCAACACAAATCCTGACACAAATAAAATCATATGTACCTTTAATGGTGTCAAGCTAAGTCATTCTGCTATGAACAAAATCAACCAGGATTCAAGGAAATTAAAAAAAAAAACCCTAAATATAGAAAAACAACATAGGAGCAGTTTCATTTCTAGAACTTTTAGTGCTTAAAATATGAGCAGTGCATGGCCAAAACCTGCTCACTAACTACAAGAACTCACTGAATTCTTGAATGGATCAGTTAGTTTTGAACATAAAATATGTTTTGGCAAATTTATTTTTCCCCTCTGTCTGTAAAGCACTGCATTAATTCTAGTACTCTAATATTAAATAAAGCTATCTTTAACAAGGAAGAGACAACTAGAGAGAATGTTTTCTATATGAATGCATGCTACACTCACATCCTGAACAGGGGCCCAACTGGTTCCCTCTACGTGTTAACAGATGCAGAAAAACCAGAATGCTCCCATACAGAAAAAGACAAAGAGACAATCAAAGACACAGAGCAGATTGCACATAAGGAGCATTTAAACAGACCAGGACTCTTGAGGATCGAGAGAAATGAGTGATGACTAAAATCCTCATTAGCTTGCAGAAAGTGAGTAGGAAATGACTATTCACTGTTTCTTCTAATAGAAATAAAATGAAATCAATAAGATGAGCATGTGGCAGGAATAAAAACAGCAAAAGGAGGCTTTTTTTTATGCAACACACAGTTCAGCAGTGGAACTACGTGCTGTGGGAAGACATGCAAAAAATCCTACCAGTTTCATAAAGTATTCAGACAAATAAATGTAAGGGGAAAAAATGGTATCTATCAGGGGCTAATAAACATGGAGAAGCTTATTTGGCTCACACAGACTATAAGCTACAGATCTCCAGAGACCAGTATAGTGCACTGGGGAAGTATTAGTATATACTTACTTCATTGTGTTCCTTCCTAGGCATCAGCTATCAGGTGGCATTAAAAAGAGACGAGGCTAAATGGATTTTGTAGCAGAACACATTTTATTAAGTTTATAAAATAAAACCAATTCAAAATGCTGACATGAATCTCAACTGCACTCTCATTAGTTCCCATTCACAGGTTGTCTGACATGAGAAGGAGGTTAAAAAAACACAAAAAAAATCCAGTAAATCTCAACTACTACAAATACTAAAAGCTAAGAATACTTAGTATGCATTCAGTTGGAATTAAAGTATGTAGACAATTATATTGTGCATTTGCCAGTTTAGCAAAATAAGTCTGGCTTTTAGTACAAAAGCTTTATCATGTTGTAAATCAGCATGTTTTGAAAGGTCATGTGTGCCCTAAGAATGCATGCTGCTCCTGGAAATTAACTAGCAAGTACAAATAAAACAGAAAACAAAAATGAATTATCTATGTGAAGGATTTCTGCTGCCTGATTAAAAAAATCTACTTTAATCATGATTTCAAATCCATCAAATCTGGCTGTAAATACATTCCTTTTGCTTAGAAGCTATTTGCAAGAAATATCAATTCAAGAACTTCATTGGACTGTCAAAAATAATACAATATTCTTAGGCACTAATTAATTATAGACAAAAAACCACAAGTTGTCAGCACATTTTCACCAGCAACTGCTATTGGAGCTTTAAAAGGATAAAGCAGCAGAATCAACTTTGCTGGTTTTACCAGTGGCCTGAAGTTTACTTGATATACTCTGTATGTGTTTCCTTCTCCTTGTCCTTCCCAGTAACTTAAAAATTTGGTGGCCAAAGCTGCCACTGACTAACAATCTTGGTAGATTAGTGCTTCTAGAGGGAAGGAAAAAATACTTGGATGATTTGTTTGGCTTCAGCTTTTGATGAGCCTTGAGGCATCACTATGAGCAGCTGTCATACCTGTTGCATTGGACAACACAGATCCCATGGGAGAAGTTCATCTAACCTGACCAGACCCTTTCCCTTCCTGCAACATTGGTGAAGGGAGCAAGGCTTTAGCTCTAGCACAGAGACACATTGAACGGGCTCTCCAGAGCAAGAGAGCAGCCCACCCTCTACAGCCACTACAGGCAAGAAGTGCCTGGGTCTCTTCTCCATCCCAGTGGGCATGGGACAGCCTTCATTTGCTCTGTTCAATTCCCTTATCCTTATAAAGGATGCCCACAAGTGAACAGCCCAGTGGGAACAATCCCTGTACTGCACTGACTTCTAAATAAAGTTCAGAGATTGTCTGGGAGAGCTTCTGTTAGCCATGGTCACAATCACAAAAGGGAATTCCTTCAAGGACCATTGGGGTCAAGTGTTCAGAAACAAGCCCTTTTTAATCTACTGCTATAGATGCAGCCACAGAGAGCACGAGGAGTGAGAGAACTGTGAGGAAAGATTCCACTCTATATTCCTCCCTCAACAGCAAGTGACAGGGAGCAAGTCTACAGAAAACTTGACTTCACCCTATTTCTGCTGTGGGACTACATGTGATGATTAACATTGGATCCATTCTGTCTTTATTCCCTGCCCTGATCAATTGCTACCATCTGCAGGAAAATCCAGTACAAACCATAACCTTCCAAAAAGAAAAAAGGGGACATAACTTAACATGATGAAATATTTGCAAGGAAAAAAAGAGGCAAATGGGTGTTCATCTCTCTCTCATGCTCAGTAGGAGCTGAGAAACTAAATGTCACTTAAGACTGTGACCCAGCTATTAGCTACTAAGCCCCAGCACACCAGTGCAGACAGTAGTAAATTCCTTTCTGGAGAATATTTGTTCAAGAAAATAGGCAAACACTGACATGCCTGCTAGATGAAGCCTTGATCATGATAAACTACTGGTGTTTTCTTGGATCAAAGGGATATGAGGCAGCTGCTCTGGAGGGACAGTATTGTAATGAGACTGACACTTGGAGTGTTTACGAAGACTGTTACTCTGGGGAGCACACAAGGGACTGGCTTTGTATTTTCAGTCATTACCATTATTTTTCTCCTGGTCTCATTAGCACCATTATTTAGAACAGCATCTGCACACAATCACAAAAATAGAGTCAAGTGTGCTGCCGTCTTTTCCCATGTGTGCTGTTAACTCCAATTCTTCAAACAAGCGTTCCACGTGCACACGGCTCCACCAGTATGAAGAAATCTATTTCGGGACTGCTCTAATCACTGGGCACAAACAGGGAGACAGTCAATGGCCTATGCACTTGCAAGCAGCAACATTTGCATGAAGTGGGAACACAGCTAAACACGCATAAATACAGTCACAAAGATTTCTAACTCAAAAGAAAAAAAGGAACAAAAAGTCAATCTTCCACTGTGGGAGTTTTTCCAAATCAGAGAGAGATGTGAGGAAGAAGGTTCAGAGTGGTGTTAGCCAGGTGTTAAGTAATATGGATGTAGAAAGGAGAAAGGAACATGTAAGTGCAATGAGCCATTTTCTTGAATATTAAGTGACAAAGCATCCAGACAGAACATTAAAATATAGATGAATGGCTGTGTTTTTTCAGTACTTTGGAGAAGCAAGTGAAACATTTGGTCATAAGGAGTCCAGGAGACAAAAGCTCTCCAAGAGCATTATCTATTTTCTCAGCCACTCTGCAAGGACTACACTTTAATCTGGAAGGGGCCTTCTCCATGCTATCAGGGAGATGTGCCAGTGTGTTTTGACCAGATCAGGAAACACATTTTGCAATAAACCTCTGCAAAAAAAGCACCTGATGGGTTTTGGTGCACTTGTTCTCTTGTGTTGATGGGACATCAGTACAATTCCATCCACTTCAGTGCAAACATACTCATTTGAGGTCAGCACAGACCTTGTTTCCTCAAACTGTTCTCCTTTTCCTCTCATGACTGGCTACCCACCACTCCTGTATCACCTAGGAACAAAACTGGGCTCTTCTTTGGTGATGTCTTTTTTTGAGCAACAGAACGATTGTTCAGGGACTGGACTCAAAGCCAGTTTCAGCTGGCTGCACACCACAGACTTGTGTCATTTTTGCTGGCTTTTATTCTCAATAGGGTGTCCATCAACCTTTCAAATCAAGTTAATACAAAACCTTGGGTAAGTCTATTTGAGCAATTTTATACTACTGAAATTAACTGTCTCCCATAACAGCAAAAAGTCAGAAGATGAGAAACAAAATTAGTGTCGATAACCATATCTTCAGCATCTCCTTCATCTCTACATTTTCTACTGAAATGCCATCAGAAGAATACAAAATTTCCCAGGCTAGCATGATCCAAGTTTCCTGACTTTGTATCTCTCTCTGCTGACCCTCTGTTGTGCCTCCAAATAGCAATTTCTGATGAGACCTACAAAGCTGATGGAGGGAGGATGCTGGGGTGAGGGGGAGGAAATCACGCCTTGTTGGTAAATTGGTAACCACACATTTAATGAAGCAAGCTGTCAGACCGGCATAAATTGTGCCTGCTACTGAAATAGAAATTCCTGCAGGATAAGCTATTCACCCCTGGCATCAGAAGGACTCCAGACCAAAGTTTGCCATGACTAGAGCACATCAGGAGATAATTAGCTAGCAAGTAATGCCTACTCATGCCTTCACCTTAGTCATTATTACTGTTTGGTTTTACAGTTCAGGGCCATTCTAGCCAGTCACTTTTACTGTTGGCTAATTCAGAATACAGAAAAACATATAAAATTTTTTTTTGCATGTAGTCATAACCAAAAAGCATTGAAAAGGACTTATTTGTGGGTGTTTTGATGAACAAAGTGTCACTTGGCAAGCAAATGCTTTAGTTGTACCTTCAGCTTATGCAGATTGGACTGAATACAACTGTGCTGATCTAAACTAGCAATGCATCTGACCTTTTATCTTCAGCAGATCACAGTGCACCCAGTTTCACATTAGGCAGCAGCAACACTTCTCATTCGGTAAGATAAATAATCAGATAATGTATATTTAAATATAAATGTGTCACAAAAGAAAATCCCAAATTACCTTCCCTGATTTGTACTGATAAGCAACTTCTAGAGAGATTCCAACAGAAGAAACAATTCTGCTGAAAAACTGTACCTTAAACTGACATAAGATTTCTCAATGAGCTGAACAAAGGTTGCTTTATAATTTGAAGTTTTCTGATTGACCCCTCTTGTTATCCTAGGTTTGATACTAGCTTAAGTAAACAAAGACAAGTGACAGTTTTAACACTGTTTTAAAACTGCCTTTTAGTCAACTCCATATCCTTTCATATGAACTTCAGAAGAAAAAAAATACAGTGGAAAAAATAGTGGAATATATTGTAGTCATCGGTTTTGCTAAAGTCACAGAAAAGCAAGAAATTTGCCTGACATAATGACACAGCTGAATCTCAGAACCCCTTACAGTCTTCTGATCAAGCAAGATCACTAGCAACTTCCAAGGTATAAGCAATAATTTTATATTCTCCCCTCCTTGAAGAAAGTAGGAAAATAAATAATCAAGCTGGTTTTGAGTTAGAGCTGAGTAATGAATACACTGCAATACTGCACTATTCCATCATTCATTCATTCAGACACTTCAGGATTTCTCAGTGCTTTTAAGAACCACAGAAGCTAATCATCTTCCATTTGAGAATCACAAACAACAGCAGTATCTCAGTTTATTAACTAGGACTCATAATCTGTCTGAAACTTACTTCACAACAAGTTGCTCCAGTCATTTATTCTTTAAATATTTTATTAATTTCTATGACATGCTTCTTTTGGCTGGGAGAAGGAGTTGGTTGGGCTAAAGAACTCAAAAGGAAATCTTAAAATCAGGTGTTTAAATGTCACTGTTACCACGTACCTAAAAAAAGCGTTCTCTTAAGAACACACAAGGATGAAAATCTGGCCCTACAGAAGTTAGTGGAAGAAACTTAGCCTTTGATTTCAGTATGTCTAGAAATTCACCCAAAATTTCTGGATCGGTCTGGCACATTCAACACACATTGATTTGTTTGCTGAAGAAAGGGTGTGAATTA
Source organism: Orthonyx spaldingii (assembly GCA_013397795.1). Taxonomy (NCBI): domain Eukaryota; kingdom Metazoa; phylum Chordata; class Aves; order Passeriformes; family Orthonychidae; genus Orthonyx; species Orthonyx spaldingii. Next base: position 219,861 of record VZTJ01005000.1, read on the forward strand.
ATTGCTTACCACAGATGCATGCTCTGAGGAGTGTGACTTCTCGCAGGACTCCCCCTGACTGCATCAGGTTTTATGGTAATGGTCGTCTCCAAGTAAAGGTCAAGCAGATTTTCACAGGAATAAACAGAGACAGCTTAAAATAGTCCTCCAAGACAGTACTTTTCTTATAAGAACAGTACTTAACTGAAGTTTCATTACAGTGAATTATGGTTTGCAGACACCTTGTCATTTAATAATGTAGACGAAACAATTCAGATGAAAATGCAATAGGTTCTCTCACTAGATTCTTGTATGCAAGACAAGGAATCAAGACATGCTGAACAGGCGGAGACGGTGAAGAAACGACTACTTGAGATATCATTACTTGAGTGTATTGATGAAGTGGAAAATAGAGCATGAGGAAGAGATGCATGGGAGGCGTAATTACTATTTACAGTGTCTGACCTTAATGCTACACAACAGTAATGTGAATAAATCCACATCTTAAGCACTCAGGTGGCTACGGTGAAGAGGCTCTCCTGAAACCATTGTGCACATATCCAATACACACACATCTGCAAGGACCTACCCACGTGTAACTGAATCCACTGATTGCCAGATCATTGCAGCACCTCTTCTGTGCTAATCCACACAGCTTAAAGATGATTATACATTGGAAGAATAGTCATCCACCTTCAAGTATCATCATCGGCTCACCTCACTAGGACAACAGGTTAAATACGTGTATAACATCCAACTAATCCTTACCCAGCATAATCTACAAGTAAGTGAACCTGGAAACAACAGGTACAACAGTTTCTAACTGAGATGACCCTTGATGTGTATCTTTGTCTCTAACACACACAGTTAGGCATGCATTAAATTCTCACACTCCATTTACACCCATAAAAACCATCTCTTCATATATAAACAGCTGCAGGGCTGTGCTTTAGCATTTGCTATTTCTATGTATTTGCTCAAATTTTAGTGAAGTACTCATCCAATGAGAATGCCTTATTATATTCAGAAAGAACAAAAATTACTTTTAACTTCTCATTTCTCCAGGTCGTGAACTAGACCATTCTCCAATTGGTAGAACAAAAGATGCTTGTCACACACTTGTTTAGCCATTCAGAACCTGGATCTTCCTCTACCCCTAGATCAACCATTAAAGACCTTAAAACTGTTTACCCATTTGCTCAGGAAAGCTTTGACTTAGAAGAATTTGCAGTTGTATTTCATACGCTCCTCTCCTGGAGTATTTGAAATGTGGGTCTTAACACCTGTCAGAGCAAAACAAGGCTTCATTCTGGAAACACATTTTAAAGAATACAAGGAAACAGCATTTCCACCTTGAAACAGAGAATTGTTTTGAAACATGGTATCAGGTAAACAAACACACATTTTACTTCATTAGCAGCATTCACTAGGGAACAGAAGAAAAACACAGTATCTAATAAGTCATTCATCAGTACAAGCACTGAAGAAAAGTGCGAGGTCCACAAGAACAACAAAACCATGATAAAACTTCTTTTTTTGTTTTCCACCTTCAGATTTTGACAGTTACAGGGCGGAAAAGCACCCTACGCAATCCAGCTGAGTGTTGATAGTCTCTCTTTTCATCATAGGGACATATGCAGCTGCTTGGGTGTCAGACTGAAGAAAAAATGGGACTTTAATCAAGCACTTAATTAGCAGCCTGAACTCTGACAGCCACACTTTTTTCCTTTTATTACCTTTAAAATAAAATTTTATCATTTGATTCAAAACAAAGAGCTAAGAAAATCCAAGACAGACATTCTTGAAAGATTTTAGCTGGAACTTAAAAACAAACCAACCATTTAATTCTGCAGTCTCTTACTCTCAGTGTTATAAGAAAACCAAGTTACAGTTTTTGTTTCAAAAAAATCACAGGCTCCCAAACATTGAAGATATTTCATATAATGCTAGTCAAGTTCTTGGAAAGTTTTCTGTTATGATGTGGTTGTCAGACCACTGAAGAATCAGGGTCTCAAGTCACAGGTTAAGACTGGGTTTGGAAAGTACAGTAAGAACAGAGAATTCTTAAACTAAGAATTTAGCTAGGAAACCACATTACACTCTCACTTATAGTGCTATGAATCCCAAATAAGACAATAGTGGTAGAGTTACTAAGATAGAAAGAAAAAAGATTCTTTTGCATGTATTCGTGTCACCCCATGAACCCACTGTAGAGTATAAGCATCTACATCTGAGGTACTTGCTCTAAATTCTCTTTAGAGTCAGCGTGGAAAAGAGATGACAGTAGCTCATCTACCCTTAAAGTAACCATCATAATATGGAAAATGAATTTCTCCTTTAAAGCCTTCAAGTGTGTCCCTTTAGTTCTTTTGTCTGAATACGGGGCCTAAGAGGATTAGGTCAGATTGAGATACCTCCCTTGAACATACTCCTTGTTAAGGGACATGAATCCTACTCAAACTGTCTTTTTGTCATGCATCTAGATCTGCTGGGCCTACCTTCCCATGTTATCCCATGAGCTCCTGCAAAACAAATGCAAATCCTAATAGGCACAACCAAGAGCTCTGCACCTCTGTTAGGCTACTTAACAGAAATATTTGATCTGGAGGATTTCATCCTATCCCCCGTTACAGAAATATTAAATCAGGAGTAACTCTTGGGGCTGCAAACACAATGTGTTAAAGAAAGAAAGGGGAAAAAGATTCAAGCTGTAGAGTAAAAACAATTTGAGCTAAAACAATGCTGGTTTACATCATCTGGCCTTAATTTTTCTGGCTTTTGGTTTGAGGGGAAGAGTAGCCTTTTCAAGCTGTTCTCAGCAATAAGAAACCCTTGCTACATTTTTCTCAGGTGATTTGGGAGGCAGGAACACTTGGTCTGTATGGTTTGCCCCCTCAAGCTTGTTTTGCTTCAGTCATTGCAGCACAGGTCCTCCTATACACAGTGGCCTCAAGGGGAGAACCAGCCAATTCCTCCCAAGCATACAGAAGACCCCTCATCAGTCACCACCGAGGTGGTAAATCTACTTAACTTGTGGATTTCTTGTTTGGAACAAACTATGCAGGGACAAAATAATGTAGAAAAAGAGTCACTGCAAAGAGGTTCACATGACTAAAAAGAGAAAGAAGTTTTAAGAACGGTAGGGTTTGTATCAGTGAGAGACTTCAACAAGTGCCAAATATTTTCAGAGCAGGAAAAAAAAAATTCCTATTAACTTTCTTTGCCTAAAACCTGCAGCAGAAAGACAACCAGGTATCCTGAGTGTCGATGGGCTGTCTCAAAAATTCATAACAAGGAGAAAGCTAATGAACCTCCCCCTGATCTGTCTGCCTGTTGCTGCAAATCTCTTTTCACCCTCCCTAGTTTATGCAGTCAAAATATCCACACAAAGAAAAACCCCCCAAAATCCTGAAGATACTGGCCATGTGCCAGGCATATGAAGTACTGGACAAATGCATACTTTTGGGAAGGAAGGGATGCCTGGCACTGTTTTCTTTTGTTGTTTTGTTTTTCCATTCTGTTGATCCTCTAGGATTAACACCCTAATGTAAGCAGTGGCTTAGACTGTCATGATCTCTCTGTGTTGCTCTCAACGGGCACAAACCTGGAGGACTCATTGCCTGATCTATTTTCCACTGCAACTTGTGGTATTTGAGCACAAGCCATTGAAGACAATCAGCCGCTCTGCAAAGACTGAAGTTCAAGGATGTAATCTCTGCTGAGGATGCTCCAGCAGCTAAGATGGAAGTGAGGCCCATCCACACCTCAGAGAAAGAAGTACTCACAATATTTATTTTAAAAATTGATAGTATTTTATGAGTGTCTTGCAGGAGCCCTCCAGAGTTCATTCCAACCCATTACTACTGACCCGGTGAGAATTTGTAAAACCTGTCTCAGCAAATCATTCACCCCAATGCCACTTCTCCATAGGGAGGAATCTTTACAACTTAGAAAAACAAAAATAAGCACAGTACTACAACAATATTCTTCACATTTCAAAAAGAAACTGTTAGTGACTTTGATTCATAACACAGTTAATGTGCATGGTACTAGTGAGGCCAACTTCCTGTGACTGGTTTTTGCCATAAATTTAAGAGGCTAATTTCTCCAAAAAGTGTTTTAGCTTTTATCTGGCAGGATTTGACAAAAGTGAGGGTTTAATAGATTTTGCTATTTCACAAGTGCACCACTGAAAAATTAAGACCTGTTCCCTGTGAGAATGACTGAAATGTTAATAACAGCATTGGATTTATATTTCACCCATTTTGCAGCTCTGTAATAACTACCACAGGGGATTCTCAATAACTAATTAAACTTCAGCCAATCTGTCATGCTGTTTTCTTCTTTAGGTCTGACTGATATGTCCCTGTTCTTTTATTGCTTTTATTTTTTACCACTTAAGATGAATTTCTGCAGAACCACTGAAACGCAGACAGCATGCTTACCACACATGCTTGGAAGACTTACAGGCGCTTTGTGTCCATCCCTTTTGCTCCCAAAATTCATCTATCTGGTTGTTTGGGTAGTGCTACTCTAGGGCTCACCTGTTGACTTTATTTCTATATTAAAATGGGATTACTTTTCTCCTCCACAATTAACTATTCCCTGACAGTTTTCCCCAAACTTAAAGTAATTTCTAATCATGTTATAAACTTCCTTTTTTCTTTTTAAACTAAAAGCACATGAAACATCCTTACCTTCTATTACTTGTGACAGTCATTACATTACTCTTCTATAGAGATAGAGCCAGCATGCTGGGCATCTGGATATTTTAAGAAAGCGAGGGATACGCTTCCGTTTTCCTTCATCGCATGCAGTGAATTCAGGTGACAGATTACTGAGAAAAAACCCCAATAATTTGCTCACCAAAGACCTTACAGGTCTGCTGCTAGAAATAAGCTTTTTAAAGATAATATCCTTTGCATGTTTGGACTCTGTTTTGAGCAGCCAGATTGGGGTGGAAGATTTGTCAGCAAATGCAATGGTGAAGATGAAAAACACCCAAACAGTTCTGCTAAAAGCAATCAGAACTGTGAAACAGCAGAACCCCTGTTATAGACTTGAGTTATTTTTACAAAGAGGAGCAGGATGGAAGGAGATGGCTGGTGGAATAGTTTGCGAGGAGTGATGCCCCGCTCATGACCTGACTGCTATTTGCCACTCCATAGTATAGGAAGGAGCACCAGGACTCTGGCCTGGACTGCTGGATCAGCATTCCCAGGTGGCAGAGACCGAGGTCTGAAACTCTATCCATAATCATTTTAGGGGCTTACATACTGACACAAAGGCCAAAAATGTACTAAAGAAAAGCAACAAGAGTACTTTAAACCATTTCTTCAAGTATGACTGGGACATTTTCTAATGTTCTTATCTGACCTGAAATTCATAGTTACAATCAGAAAACACAGCCCTACTGCCCCTATTTCTTTTTCACTTTTTTCTCCCCTTCTTCAAAAGATAAATTATCACTCAGCTTCTCCTCAGTCTTTGCTAAACAGCTCATAATGCATAACAGCCTTTATATTCCCACCTGCGTATTCCTCTAGGAACTAACAGAAAACTCTTGCATTCATAAAGACCACCTTTCAAGGCTTTGGCAGCTCTGGACTCAACACAGCACAATCAAGGAGAATTGATTTTTATTAGTTTTACTGCAGACTGAGTTCCCTTGTGCTCAGAAAACCTAAGCATATGTACAGCTGGCAAAGCTGAGTAGAAAGCTTGTCTCCATGGGTCTATGTTAAAATTAGGTCTTACATATTCAAGCATCTGTATTGCTCTTTTTGCATAGTTATTATTTAAGGCTGTGCTAAGATACTACAGTTTTCCCTAAATGCATGAAGGGGTGGAATTTGGCCTGGTACTTTCTTACACAGAGTGAGAAAATCTCTGCTTTGGGGTTCATGATGCTAAAACTATTTTACATCCAACTAGTACAACATGCTGCTGCTTCTCATTTAATCTACAGACAAGAAGCAACAATGTTCATTTCTTGAACACATGCCTTTCTTGCTATTACATTAAAAGAAGTCATCTCATTTCACCAAACAAGAATATAAATGAGTAAATGTAAAAAAAATCTATACAGAAAATTAAAAAAAATATTATATCCTTCTTATAAACAGAAATATTACAAAATTATTTCATGTTGAGACTCAGAAATGAACCCAGCAAGATAGGCTCACATTACAACACAGACTTCTAAATTCTTTAACATGATTAGCTGTTAATTGGTTTAGAGGAAACTCAGTGAACATTCCCTAAATTAAGGTACAATGTGAAGAAAACACCACCAAGGCTTCTATTATTGCAATATTGCAGGAAATGAGCTCTGTCCAGTACATTTCATTAACATTATCAGACAGTCCCTTACTAAATGTCACACTGAGACCAATACTTCTAGTAAGATTTCCTTCGATCTGAAAAATTAATACATTTTCTCAGTAAAAAGTCTAATTCAGGACAATACATAGGCTTATTCCTCTTCAGAGATTTGTCTCTCTTCAGGACATGCCTTAGCCATATACTAGAGAAGGAAAACCCTACAAAACCTTCATGAAGCATGTGATAGAGACACTGCCAGGGAGGACACTGGATGAGCTGGACCTCTGGTGAGAAGCAAGTCTAACAGTTATCCCATTTTAAATATGAAGGTTTCCTAAAGTAGTAAGAAGAAAAATCTAGACTAAATTTTTAAGGGGCAGTTTAAATCACAGTCTCTCTTCAGAGGCTGAGACTTCAAGTGCATCTCAACAAAAAAACTGGTTTTAAAACAGTTTTTTCAATTCTGTAAAAAAGGCATTAAATGGCAAAGCCATCTGAAATGAATTCCAGCTTTTTTAAGCCATGTCAGCGGAAGAACACATTTGCATTAGACAATGATTTCCTACCAATAGAAGAATGGGGAGATAAGGCAGATCATTTATCAAACAAAACACCAATGCAAACCAGAATTGTTTCTCTTGACATCTGGATGCATTCCAGATAAATTTGTTTCTTTCCCACCCCGAGGCAGCATTCAATGACTTACTGCCCTGGATATCAAAATCCCCAAAGGCTACAGTGTGTCAAAGTAGGTTGGGAATTTTTTCGTTGTTTTGTTTTTGGGGGTTTTGGGGTTATGTGGTTGGTTTTTTTTTTAATGGGAAATCACAGGCTCAGCAAAGTTGTATTAACTTACATAAAAGTGAGTTAGTTGAATCAGTGCATCACCTCGGTGTAAACAGTTTCCTTACACTTTTGGATTGTTCCCCATCTGTTGAGCTTAAGCGGTGAGGAACAACCTGGAGCTAAATTCTGCAAAAGCTCCATTTCCATTTAAACAACGCTTCTTGTAAGACAGCTACACCCATTAAATTGTTCTGTACCTACATAGTAGCAAGCTCAAACAAGCCCTGGTTTGAGACCATAGATCTGTGTAAACAAATAATGAAAGAGTAGCTATTACATATTTTGAAATAGCAAATAGAAGCCTCTCCTTTAATGTCATGCTTTTCTGGGCCAGGTTCTACAAGGACCATGCAAACAAGCCCAACCTCGTGCCCACGATCACACAGATGCTTACAGAAGACATGAAAGCAACACAGGAGGCAGGACCAAGGTTTGGAAGACCACAGAGGGCACTTAGGAGATTAGGCATTTATGAGTGTAGAATTTGTTTTAATTATGCAGACAAGTACAGAATCTGAATTCTGTTCAGTTTTTAGACTTTGTCTCTGTATTCACGTCTGGTGGGAGTGCTGCAGATGGATGCAACACTTTTGGGCTCTGCCCTGTACTTGGTGCAACCCCATTCCCTGAGGAACTGAAAGCTGACAGCAATAGTTCGGGAATGCAGAATTATTCAGAACTAATTTAAAACACAAGCCTTGCTGCTTCAATATTACATTATTCTCAGTTTGCATCTCTAAGCCTTAACTGAGGTTAGAATTGTTCAAGTGAAAATAACAGAATTCATTAATTAACCATATCTTTTGATCAAGTGTTTTATTTGACTGACCTCTGATTACTACAGGAATTTTTTCAGAAAACTGCAGAGGGGAACGAAAGACACTTAAAAAATTGTGTATCTTTCTAGGTAAATCAATGGCTGAGCGAAGTCTATACAGCAATATTTGCTTTATTTGGCATTTCATTATTTGTTTAATCATGGGTCTACTTAGAAAGACATTTAAATAAAATTAAGTTTCAGGGACAACATATATGTGACCATTGGTTTTGAAGGTCCCCACAGAATAATTAAAACAGATGTATGAGAAACAGAGCCAGTAATATCTAAATATGTGTAGCAGATCCTTATGCTCTTATTTTTCCTCCTCAATAACTCGCATCTGCAAGCTACATTCTTCAGTGTTTCTTCAGATTCTGAATAAAGTAAGTTTTGAGTGGCACAGAATACTAAAATTGTACATTTGACCAATCTGATGAGAGTTGCAGAGCTCAGAACTCCCAGAAAGCAGTCCACAAGATATGGCTCTTAAACCTAACTTCAGACAACATAAAGGGAAAATATTGGCAGGATTTCCCACCATCTTGGTTTTAAAATTAAGGGTGAAGGAAAATACCACTGATTTATTTATAAAGACAGACTTCATACCTGAAGGTAATTCTAGGTATAAAGATGCTTTATTCTTCTCCAGTTATTTTGTAATTCATACGTTATGATGTTTTCCTGTCACTTGTTATTTTATATTTCGCAGATAAAAAGTTCAAGTAGGCAGAGATAGAAACCACTGTTACGTCTGGTGTGCGTTTTTTTCGGGTGTTTCTTTTTTTATTTTGTTTTGTAGCTAAATACTACAGACAACTCTGCTCGTTTACCCTCCCCAGACATGGGTGCTAGATTTTTCTCCCTCCTGTCATACAAGATGCTGAGAATACCATCTCTGACACAGCTCTCTGTCAAGGCAGGAGCAATCCATGGAGAGGCTCCACACAGAAATCTCCACATTGGAAACACATCACTTGACAGCTTCCAGCCTGTAGAGGAGGACATTATTTTCCCAGCTGTCAAGGACTTCAAGTCTGCTGTTAATGATGTTTTTAAACACTTGGGTATGCGGGAAATTGTAGCCTTTTTAAATTTTCAAGATTAGGGAAATTTAAAACTTTCATATTCATTATAGTATCTATTGTTTAGTATTACCAGATTTCACTTCTCAGTCCCACATAAGATCCAGATGGGAGATGGATTTACTAGTCTCTTCAGACTTGAAAATGAAACTTAAGATCTGCCAGCAACCTCCTCCATTAATTGCATACAAGAAGTGTGTGTGTATGGAAAGCTTCTTAGAAATACATAAAGAATGGACAGAATATGTTCTGATATATTGGGCCAGACAAACAGGAGCAATATTCTGTTTGAGATGGTCAAAATTCAAGACTGGCATTATTTAAAACAAAAACCATCTTAAAAGTATTACTCTCAATAATTATTATGTAAGTCTTTCCTTTGCATTTAAGTTTTCTTTTCAATATTTAAAATATTTTTTAAAAATGTACCTGCTTTCATTGTACACATCTCAAGAGGACGTGACATAATGGCTCTGATAGTTCCTTGCCGAGACAGTCAAAAAAGGGAAGTAAGCCAGTATGCTGATCATCGTTCTTGTCAGCTTATTGCTCAATAGGCATCTCCAACCAAGAGAAAGCAGGATACTCATTTCTGCTTGAGGCAAGTAATGGCTAAAAAAGAATTCTGCCCTGAAGTTCAGAAAATACTGCAGCTATTGCAATTCCTCTACTGTTTCAGACAACACTGTGTTCAATGACAGGCAACCATTAGCCTTACATGACATTCTTGGGAGTAGAATACTTTCTTGGGAAGTAGAATTGTTCAGCTGAAACACCATTAATCTTCAACTCTATGCTGAATATGCATCTTCTCTTATTCTCATGTCGTAGTTTAGCTCTGAACAAACTTTTGATAAGAGCAAAGACAGTAATGTAACACATGAAACATCTTGTTTGATCCTTTGAATTATTATAGGTTAACCCCTAAATTGGAAAATTGTTGCTTTCATTGCACTGATGCAATGAAATTATGGCATGATTACGAATGAATTCCCCGCAAAGATGATGCATTAACTCTTTTCTACTGTATGAGTATGTAACTATTTCCTCCAGTGAAACCTCAACACCTCTTAGGTTCTAGCTGTGATCCTCAATATGGATCTGAGATGTAGAATAAAAAAGAGGCAGGTGGGTATACGTTTTGACTATACATGTCACAAATGTTCTTACGTTACCTGGCTATCAGCATTAATATTGGAGAAATTTCTGACAGAATGACAAGTCAGGCACTGGGTAGTTGAGTAGGTACGTTTGCTACACTTTCAGCTGTTTTCTTCTGCCACATCTTGGTTTGATTTTGAACTTGGAAAATAAGTTATGGGCATTTTGCAAATGTACGATTTGGAATTAGTTCAACTCAGAGGAAGAAGGTATGGATTTCTAGATATGTTCAATGAAAATTATTTGGCTTTGGACAAGTCTTTTACTTGGACAAAGTAATTTAAAGAGCAACACACATACACATATTAATTTTTACCTTCTGCTCTTCTGAAGCTTTTATTTTAACAATAAAAGGCAGAAGAAAAGGAGGGTATCAGCATGTTTGGTGTAAGAGAGCAGTATAAAAGAGGCCAATTATTTCCAGAATGAAAATTGCAACTAATATTTCAAAATACCTAAGCTACAATCTGCCATGACACTCTTAGGCTAGATTCCAGCAATTGAAGATATGTCTATTTTGGATAGTACTGCAGAAATAAAGGATTTCAAGATTCATCATCATAATAGTTCAACTTTGCACACTTTCACTGAGTAAAAAGAATAAAAATTCCCCACTTGTATGACAAACATCCGTGGTCTCAGCTTTAGTATAACTGGAAAGGATGCATTAATAGAGATCTTAAGAAATCATATAAGTGACTAGAATTCTCTGCAATAGAGTCTGTATTTTTCATCTTAGTGCAATTCCACATTTACAAGATTTTAGTATGGAATGACAGCTGTGTCACTGCATCTTTTCTACAGATGTACATATTTATTTTCCAGAGTAATTATGCACTCATCTTGAGAATTTCTTTTTAAAAAGCCTCCCAGAGCCATCAGCAATGGATTACAGTGACTAGAGTCAATGAGGTATTTAATGAAATACACATTAAAAGAAGGAAGATGTGCTCAGTTTAGCGGGGTCGTACTAAAATCAGGCAGCCAACCTCCATCTCTTTCCACTCCTTCTTCCATGTATTTTCTTTTCTTCACATGCAGGTGTTTCAGAATTATAGACTAGAGTCCATCAGAAACCATAGATGGAATTATTCTGTCTTTGGACCATATAGTGAAGATACAGCACCATTAAAACTGGACAGTTCAAATTCTCCTGCTAATTTTCTGGAAGAGGGGAGAGCGTATGACATTTTCAAAACAGGCAGGAATGCTTCTAATGGATTTCTCATCACAGAAAAAAAGTAAAATTACTAAGTTTTATAATAGCCACAGAATAAAACTGTTGTCTTCTGATCAGCTCAAATTAAAAGAGAGAAAGAAAGAAGCCCAAATCTCACAAAAAACCCCAACCAACCAAAAAAGAAAAACCACACCAAAAAACCTCAAACTCTCCAAAACTCCCCAAATCATCTGTTTTGAAGATTCTACTTAAATCAATATAATCCGTATCACTAGTGCCAAAAGCAGCAATTTTCACCCTTTCAACTGATAAACTCAGATTATAAGTCAACGAATTTTCCATCTTTTTAAATGCTGTCTTCTGTTTAAAAACACACCAATTGCTGTTGGAAAGTACCTGACTTCAGAAACTGTGGACTAGTCTATTAATCCTGTTTAAGAGACACAAAAGGCAGTATCAGTGGAGCAATGGAGATTCTGCAAAACCAGGTAGCTTTACAGACATCATGAAGGGAGCAAAAAGGGATTCAGTAAGTCTTGGGTTTAATCCTAGTACAGCGACAAGCTTCTTAAGGCATTTAGACGATAATATTAATAGGATTTTTAGGGATTTTTTTGTTTGTTTTGAGGCACAGTTCATTTCCTGTTATCTAGGCTTACCTGGAAGCAAATACAACCACCCTGCAACTTGTTTAGCATCTATGATATAGTGGCAGGCAAATGACTCCTTATAACTGTGTCAGGTGAAATTTGTGGAGGCAGGACTCCAGACTGAAACAATGTTGCAGGGTATATCATGCCAAGGTTATACATAAATGACCTTTGCATTCCTTTTCTGTGCCTGCAGTTTTTAAATGCTAAGACACAGAACAGCATATTCATATGAAGTGCATAAATGGATACACTATATTTAAAACCTCAGCTGTATTACTGTGCAAGATAGTATTTTAAAAAAGCACTCTGAATTTGACTGAAGAAATTGAATGTCCTAAATGAGAACAATCTCCCAAGATATTAATGAATGATTATAACTTCCATGATACATATATACATATAAATTACCCACTATCATTTGTCAACTGCCATGTAGAAAGCCATCTCCCATAAAAGAATTTGCTTCAAATTTCAATCCTTTGACATTTTCTAAAATTAAAGTATTTCTTTATGGCAGGAAGTTCTAGATTATTAATGAACAGTTAAATAGCTAGCAATAAAATAATAATTTGAGACAACTCTAATGATTTCTCTAACTTGTTATAAAGGAACATTGTAAAATGACAAGTAGTACGTTAACATTAGTTCCATCACCTGAAATAAGTGGATATCACCTATACCAAAGTATTTTTAACAGCCAACGGTTCAGATTTGTTCATGGGACACCTTTTCCTTCTTTTCTTTTTCTCTATATTTAGCTAATATTGACCTCTTAGGCTAGCAGGACAGCGACTGGTATTCAAAAGTAACAACATATAAAACTAACTGAAAAAATATGTTCTGAACATAAGTAGAAAACTTCCATCAGATTTCAAAGCAGTTTAACAAACACTGTAAAATTGCTATTGAGCTAAAACAATTGCACCAAATATGTATAAGAATACAGGTAAAATGGGAGTGGGAGAAATTAACAGCCAGATGAAATTTAACTAAATGCAAGTTAATTACAGATAGGGACCAAGTATGTTAATAGAATTATATGAAGAAAGTAAAAATTGAGAGTAGATTCAGCTGTCACCTGAACTACACAAGAACTTGTACTTGTTTTTGACCCTTAAGCTGGTGTGAACTGCACACCCAGACGTACCATAGCTCTCCACCCTGACTGACCTGACACTTGATTATAAGCATCTTCCCCCCAAAGCTTCCCATCTGGCAGGTTCTTCCAGAACAAGCTAGTCAAATAGTGCAATATTTAACCCCTTCAAAAAATAAAAAATGAGGTGGTGCTGCCCATCTTTCACAGAGTACAGAAATGGGAAGAGTGCTGAGAGATTTGGGTTTGCTCCCCTTGCTAATGTGAAGGATTTCAACTCCTGTCTATCAGGACAACACTCAACCCAGTGGACTTTTATTTGAGATACTGAAACACTCTACTACTATAAACTTAACTACATCACCCATGCATTTGCCATGATCCTGCAGAAAGATGCCATAATTATTTTGTCTATTTTATGTGACTGAATATCATTGCTGAGATGTTTTAGAACATAAAAATAACAACAGGACAAAACTAAGAGCAATCTCACCCAATATCCTGGCTTTGATAATCGACAATAGAAGCTTACAAGACAGCTCAAGATTAGAGCAAGCAAGAAATTGCTCTTTTCCAGTCTATTCTTCCAGGCTTGAATACATGGTGGCTCAGGGACCACCCGATCCAAAAGGAAATGTTTTTCTCGTTGTAGTCTTTGGTAGATTTCTTTACCATGAATGTCTCCAGTCTTCCCTTAAAAACACATACAGTTTTAGCATCAACATTCTCTGTTAAGGAATTAACAGCTTAACAGCACAATGTGTGAAGAACAATCTCCCTTTGTTTGCTTTAACTCTGCGCCATGTGAACTTCACTTAAATCCACAGCCCTCATATTGGAAAGAGTGCTGGACAACTGAGCATTAATTCTGCTTTGCATCCAACCTCTTTTATATACCTGCATTGTACCTCCTCTCAGCTGTATCACTTTCAGGCTGAAAACTCCTAGTGTAAGTAGTTCTTTCTCAGAATTACTTCCCTAGTTTTGATCATCCTTACCACCTCTGTGAAATTTTCATTGTACTATATTTCTTCCAATACAGGCCCACCAGAATCACAAAGAGCATTTATAAGGCAAGTGCAAGATACATTAGAGGCACACCAATGTTCTCAGCATCTTCAAAATGATGGGAAGTTTGGCTGCAGAAAGGCTTCAGGACAAGACTCAAGGAGGAGGAGAGGAGTGATACAGTACCAGAATCTGGCTTTGGAAAAGAGTCATGTGAGAGCAAAGTCAGTATTCAATTTTGCAAACAGGCAACTTAAAGAGATTCCAGCCAGCAAGCGACTTTGTCACTATGTTATGAACAACCTGCAAAGGATGAAGAGTCAAGAAAACGTGAGTAACAAAGATGTGTGCAAGGTCAAAACCAGTTAAGGAAAGAGTTCAAAGCAGTAATGAAAAGAAACATGAGAGGCCACTCTGCTAGGCTCTTCCTATCTAGCCTAAACCTAGATGGATCACAGGGTTACTTTTTTGGCAAGACTGCTGTCTTAAAAAGTATTACCTGATTAGTGCCACTTCTGGTTTGTGGTTGTAAGGTCAGATGCCCATCTAAGCTGTCAGAGGAACCACAGACGGATATATCAATAAAGAACAACCTCTGAAAGTGACAGTGACTTCCTGCAGGGAGAACAATCACTCCTGCCCAGAAGTACAATTGCCACACAGTAGGTGAATTTTACTGAATAGTATTAGGATCTCTAAAGTAAATACTCCCTTCCTTAAGAGAAAGGGACCATACAATTTCAAGACTACAATAATGCCTTTAAAACCCAGTAAGGACCATTTGTTGACAAAAGGCAAGCATTAATGAAATCATAATTAACACCCCTCCATAAAAAAAAAAGAAAAAGAAAATTGTATTTTGCTTTGCCACTACACAAATGAAAAAGGGACACATGCCAGGCACAGACTGACAGCTCCGAGGAAAAGGGATGCTGAAGGAGACTTGAAACAAGCCAGAGAAAGCAACACTAAGTCAGCAGATGTTTTGATCCAGGAGGGACAGTGGACATCAGCAGGAGTTGGGCAGGACTTGCCTCAGACTTTCGAGGTCACAGGGTGGAGAAACCTCAGCCTAGCACAGTTAAACCTTGCTGATAAAGAAAGCATCTAACAGAAAGGAGCAAGTTGCTCCCTATCTCCCTGAACTTCAAGGGACTTACGCCAATAAAAGGTTTGAAAGTAACAGATGTCATGGCTAATTTATTGGCACATTATTTATTGACTTTATTCCAAGATGCTCCATGATACAGCACAAAAAGAAACTGAATTGAGTGGAGAGAGGAAAGAAGCACATGATTTTATAAACTAGTATCAAAACAAGAAGCAATGAAAGTGGTGAAATGCAGGGCACTATGTCTTTTGATAAAAAGCCTCCTGATGAGTGGGTTTAAATGCAAAATTTTTAGAAAGCAAATAAACTCTCAGGTTCAGCACATTTCTGAAAGAATGAACCCCACTCACACGTGCTTGCTTTTCAGGAAACTATTGAGCAGGTTTAAGGAGGCCAAGAGCAAAGTAAACTAAGAAAACAACAGTATTATTACCTGGTGGCCATAGCTGTTACTGTGATTTTGGCTAGCCGTTGACTATTCCTGAAAATCTAAATTTTCTAATTGCAAAATTAGGTTAATAATCCCACCAAGGGTATTATACGGTTTAGATAGCTATCTAGTCTTTTTAATGAATTGAACTATGTGATAAATTCAAGTGAAAGGAAAATAAAGTGTGAAATATTAATTAGTTATCACTATATCAGGAAGCATGTTCCATCTGGCTCTGCAGAGTACCTTGATTTTCTTATTGAAATAAACTGATTAGTTTTCATTGATTCAGTTTACGCACTTGGGAACCAGAATCTCTGAGGCAGACTGCTTTCCAATTATGCGTTAAATACTGAGAGCAAAAACCGATTTTTCATGGTTACATAGCTGGTACACATATTTCCTTATACTGCAAGAATTTCTATCTCTCTTCTCTGGGCCCATAAAAGTCAAAAGTCAAATCCCAACCTCCTGTAATGTCAAACCTCCAGGGAGAAGAACTTTCACTACAAAGAAAGAACTGTGGCAAAGGATTGTGTCCACCCAAGTTAATGTCTGTTTCTCATAGGAGCTTTGAACATGTATAAGTAAATGCTCTGCCATACCATCTTCTCTTCCTCATGCTGATCAAGCAGAATTCAAGTTTTTTAAGAGATGAAATCATCAGGCAACCTGAATTTTCATGATATGGTAGAAAAATACTTGCAAAACTGGAGAGGGAGGAGAATGCTGCCAATAAACATTTCAGTCATGCTGTTAATCATTTTTCCTGCAGGTACTTTTATGGGTAAGATCCACAAGGAAAGATGAAAGAAAGGGACAGAGTGAAACTACTGTAGGGAAAGTAAAAAATTGCTCTAAAAATTCACTTGTTTGAATGATAAATGATGGTCTAATGGTACAGCTGAACATAAGTTCAGCTTACACTTTGAAAAACCCCAAACAAATAAAACCACAATATCTGACCCAAAAAACCCCAAACCCAATAAAACAACCAGTTATCTATTCAGATTATTTAACACCAAAGACTCATTAAATTCTCAACTCCCCACATTTGTTAGAAGGGTTGTTATCTGCACTCAGCTATACTGGATGTTTTAAATAACAAAAACCAGAACAGCACAACCCTATAGAAATGTTTTCCTTCTCCTGAATTTTCCAAGAGTTTTATTAGCAAAGAACGCCACACATTTCAATTCTCCTGTGGTCTCCCCTATCACTGCTCATACAGATTGGCGGATACACACTTGGCCTCCAGACAGCACTTAAATCCTGCTAAAGTCCACAATTACCTTCAGGAGTGCCACATCCAAAACAAGTTCATACCCAGAGTTGAACTCCGTATGTAAAGACATGTGGTCGGTTCGTGCTGCCTACTTGAAATATAATTGCATTGGCAAATTTCCATTTGAACTTTGAAAGTCAAGCACAGCACTGAAATCTCTCTTCACCAGCCACCGACAAATAAAGTTCTCCTGTGCCTCTGCTGCAGTTCCGTCACGTCTGGTTGCAGGTGCCAGAGAGATGCCTTGGCACCCGCGGCCCACTCAGCCCACCGCGATTGGAGAGGTTTAGTTAAGTAACCCCAACCCACAGCTCCCTCTTTGTACCGATAATTCTAGCTCTGAATAAACTGTCAATCACATCTGGCAATTGTTCCCGTTTCAGAAGGAGAGGAAAATTAATGGCTGCTGAATCAAGAGAGGTGAATAACATTACCTGATGCGTGTAAAGTACTTCAACGCTGAGAAGCATAGCAAAAGTGCTAACTATTGTTCCCACTGGTGATGGCTTGTCAATGCCCTGATGCCATCAAAAAGCAGCCCTTCTTCCCTTTTCAGTCCTGAAGGATTACAAAAAAGTACTAAGTCACCAAATCCTACACCATCATACTTTAGGATAAAATTATTTTCACCTGTAAGTTGACATATCTTTACAGAGCTCAGACAGGCTGCTGCAGGATATAATTCCTGATGATGCTTGGACTCAGACAAGCAGCAGCTAACAGTTGTCTCCTGGCCTTTAATTCCAAGGGCCTGGTGATAAAATTAAATAGCTTTAGAGATGTCTCAGCAGCAAGCGTACTTGTTCAACAGCCCTTCTGCTAAGGGTATCAACCTGGATCAGCCACTGCATGGAGGATTTATTTTGCATGAATGAAAAAAATCCCCTTTAAGCCTTTCTTCCCTAATATTAATTCTCAATTTAATGTCTTTAAGTCTAGAGCTGGATTTGCATTTGCAGCTTCCACATGAGGGATTAGGTGCATTGGAACAGCCCATCCAGGAGGGAAAGACTTCCACTCACACTGACATGTAGCCTGATCCAGGCAACCCAGTCTAGCTTTTCAATACCTCATTTTACGATGCCCAAGTGGCTAGAGCACTCACTAATTGCACTGGGAAACCCAGTTCTTTTACAAAAGCTTAAAAGCCCTGGATAAATAGTGAGAACAATTTACACATTATTATTATTATCTTATTGCCCTTAAAGGCAGGCCAGTGCCAAATAGTTTTTAAAAGGAAACTGGCTGTGATTGAAAATGGGAGGATAACATTTAAGTGCTCATGAGATATAAGAACATGTTTGTAACAGACATGGCTATGGATTAAAAAATGAAAGATATTATTGTAGTGTTTAGATTCCTGGATTTACTTTCAAAATATATTGGTTTTATTATACAACTTGAAATTACCTAGCACTTGGAGAGGTATCAGTTTCACTGTGGTTATCTAAAAACATGTTATTAAGAAACATGCCTGTCACAAAAGTTCTATTATGCAGAGTGACATCTGATTTTAAAAAAAATGCAGAAACTTGAATATTCAGTTTTTCCAACAGAGGCATTACTCTACAGAAAATAATCTTCTACACTGAGAACCGAATAGACAAATTCATTTTTAATTATTTACTTTAATGTCAATTCTAGGGCATTGACACAAATGCTATGCAAGACAAAAATCTCCATTTGTTATACCTTTTGCAATTCTTTCTAAATGGAACAATTATATACATCTATCTTGCTTGAACAAAACCATTTATAAACCAAATCCAAACATGAGCCTCCAGGTTAAGTCAAAACCCAGATGATTTTTTTGTTTTGGTATTATGGGACTTAGTGTGGCTTGAATACAAAGAAGTGAAAAGGAATCCAAAAAAAGCACCAAGGTAAACCAGTCTCTTGTCATCTGAAGAAGGGACACTCAAGTGAGAATATGGTAATACAGAGCAGGCTGAAGCTACATCTCTTTGAAAAAGGGAAAGAGCTGTTTAATATTGATGTAAAGAGTAGTCAGGTGTCCCAAATGAGTGCTCCAACCTTAAAATATTCATTTAGAACATCAGGTGAGCAATATAGTTAGCAACAGAATTGACTAATATGATCAAGATATCAGCTGGAATCCATCAGGTCAGAGTGTAGGATTTACATTAAATTGCTAATTTTTTCAAGTTTTATTTAAGAACTTAAGAATTGTAAGTGTAGGATGTAAATTTACAGTCTGTAGAGGTAACAAAAACAAAATTCAACATCATAACTGTAACAGGTACAAAAGCACAGGGAATATTCAGAAAATAAAAGATGATGGGGTAGCAATATCTGTTAACCACCAAGATAGCAGTATCAGGATCCATTACAGATCCAGGTCAAGTCAGTAACACCACTGGGAAGGGAAGTACTACTGCCTCCAGAGGAATAGCAGACACTTCTGTGGGCTTTCTAAGAATTTGCTAGCAGAACTGATGAGACAACCATTCCTAGTTAATATTTTTCTTCATCATCTTGAGTTATTAATACTGTATTTTAAAAATGTAACTGGTTTTTTGTTTGGAAGAGAGAAGTGCACTAAAAATGAAATCATTCAATCTGTTCCTTCCTAAGCGATGTCCATCTGTCAGAGAGGCCACACAAAGAGTCAGCTTGACAGCATTGACAAAAAAGAGGAAGAATAAGCAAGAGAGCTCCCTCTGTGGCAGAGAAATCCTCTCAAGCATCAGTGTTTCAACTGGATTACAGGGTTCCTGCTGGAGCAAGCCCAAATTTTTTATGCCCCTGCAGGATTTTCCACAAAATTCATTGTTTCTGGGCTTGCCCTTAATATATAGTACCTATATCATTTTACTGTTGTGAAAATGGAAGTTCAAAACCATAAAGTTTGGCACTCACATTCTCTGTTTCACAATTTGCACTGCAAAATCATCTCCTGTTCACTACTTTATTCAATAAAGAGTTTTGGTCTAAATAGCAAATTAAAAGAGAGAAACTCCTGGATTCCTCATTCTTTTGTTCAAGAATATACCTAGTCTCAGTGTTCTACATCTGTCTCAGACCAGGGAAAGCCATGGGCACAGAGACCCATGAAAAAATATGAAGAGTACACAATTGTAGACACAAATGAGAACAAGATATTGGCCCATTAAGGAGCTGTTAAGCAGTTCCCACACGCTGTTATACAAGGTACTAAAATCTGATGGCCAATAACCACTTGGACTGAATGTGCTCAGATGCAAAATTTCTTCTCGTTACATTTTAAATACAACTATTTTTAAATCAGAAAAAAGGAACAGCTGGCAGAGAGTTTTAATTGGGTGTCTACCCTGTGGCTGTTTAATTTTCTTTTCTTAGAGCTTTTGCTAATGACAAAGCTTCTTCTGTTTGTGACTGTATTAGCCATTTATCAGATTAAAAAATTCTCTGCCACTGGACAAATGTCAGAGCACTGCAAGTTCCCTTAAGTGCCTGATAAACATGAAGTCTAGGTTCTCCTTCATATAAGACTGAAGTCAGGAAAGCATTCGTTTCATATACAAAAAATTCCCTCCTACCCCTTCTGAAGTTTCCTGGAACAAATTATAGACATGGATAGAAATACAGGTGAAACTTGAAGTGACCACTTGTATTTCACAGCTCAAAGTTCACTGTTCATGCTTAGAGCTGAAACTTTCTGGAAGGGGCTTGAACACTTTACTTAACCTGTCATGTCCATCCAGCTGCTACAAACACAAACCAGGACGTGCTTTACCTACTATGCTATGCAAACAGTGCCAATCCTCCAACAGCCACAAGCCATAGGACAACTTTGCACAGGAAGTTCTTGAGCCTCCCAGATTAAGCTGATTGTGTTATAAACTCTGCCTGTTTACAAGGCCAGTTTCTCTTACAGCATTTCAAGTTTCCATTTTATTAAATTAAAACAAAAAAATTACAGAGACACTAATAATAAGGTTTCAGGGATACTAAGAACTCAAACAGCACATTTTTCATTCCTTTACATGGAGCGTTTGCTCTCCATGAAAACCCCAGTGGCTGTCTTAAACTTGTTTTCATAACAGACTAAATTTGAACAACCTCACAGAGAGACAGGATAACACCTCTGTTACAGAGCCAAGGAGGGTGTAAATAAATGTATCTAACATAGCAGAAACTTTTTTAACATCTCCTTACTTGTATAACATGAATGACTGGGGATATTAATAGATACACCAGGGAACTTGACACATGAAACATTATTTTTACTCACACCATAAATCTGAGAAACCACAGAACAGAGTCAATTCTGCTAATATTGATCACAGATAAGAATCTGAACAGTGCCAAGGAGGCAAGTAAAAACCAACTTACACCTGGGGTTGTTTGTGGAATGGAGAGTTTGCTGCTCTTTTTGACATTAATACTCTACCACAGAGGACACAGGTATTTCCACTGGATTGATGAAAATAATCTGTTCTCTACATCAAGCTTCAGGCTTAAGAAATCTTTCATTATGAACCTGAAGAAGCCCTCTTCCATTGCACAAATTGTGCTAGTAGACTTAAGAGAGTAACTTGGGGTCTCACCAGTTTGCAGATTTAATAAGCAAGAAAAATAAGGCAACTTTTACAGCAATGACTTTTTTCAAGTAAAGAAGGAAAAGAAGAAAAAAAAATATCTGTTGCCAGAAACCTTAGCTGGCAATGACAGCAGCCAAGCACATGATTCAAGGAAAAGATTAAGCTCATTAGAACCAGTGGAAAACAAATGAGACTATAGAATAAGAGAGGATAAGAAAACACTCCTAAGGAAATGATCTTAAAAATATGCATAAATGGGAGCTATTTTGTGCTCTGCAAAATACTTCCTCAATGGCCTCCAAGAAGTCACTCAAGACAATAGGGTTCAAAATATCAAATAGCCGTGCTGTGAGTCAGAGTCTTGGTTTTACTTCTTGCCCTGCCATTAACCCACTGTGTCATCTTGGCAAGCCATGCTGCTTCTCTAGATCTTAGTCATCTCACCACTAAGGGAGTGATATTTTTTATCATTAAATATTTAGATGAAAAGTCCACCCTTTTCTTAAACTAGGGATTTCTTCTATTAGCTTTGACAGAGGTTTCACTCATTTAAGAGCAGATTCTGTTTCAGTGCCCCTCTATAGTGGAGACAATCTCATTTGGCCAATACACAGTGCGAGAGAAAACACTAATGACCATCTATTGCATACAAATTCTTCAAGGAAAGATAAGGTAGAATTATAGAGACCATCTGTTATGATTCAGTCAATCAACTGGTTCTCGAATCATCAACTCACAATCATTAAAGCCCTTTCAAAAAGCATCTGCTCCTGAATAGGCATTTTCTCTCAGTTTTCCAAGTTTTCAGGATAGATGGCTGAGAAATGTGAAGTTTTAGGCTTGCTTACTCTTCAATAAACCCTCAAGCAGTTCCATGCAGTTCAGGCTAATGTGATGTGCTGTTGGTCCAGAACACCTACCGTGGCAAGCAGTGTGGGCTGTTCACCCATGCACCAACAACTAGAGCTGTAGACCTCGTTAGTTAAAATTTGAAAGCAGGGAGAAAAAAGGAAATAGAGATTAAAAACTAAAATAAACTCTTTCTGAGCAAAAAGGATAGCATAAAACTTTATTGCAATCTAGTTCCTGAAGTCCCTAGCTGGACTAATATATTCTGCATGCTTGGAACTACCTGAAGATGTGACTCAACAAATATCTCTCAATGGAAAAGAAAGCCACTCATACGTGCACACAATACATGAACTCAAAACGTGCAAATTTACTTCTAAAATAAGCCAACAAATCTGTATATTAGTGCAGTCCGGTGGGAGGCCTTGAGCCAGATCGGCAGGCAGCTTGCTTCCATTCAGTCCATTGCCTTTGTCCCAGAAGCAGGCAACCATGCCTGAGGAGGAAACAACCCAAATGGCTGAACGCTGTCTCCTTTCTGATCTGGCTTGGAGCATCTGCAGCTGAGCTGGAAATACTCCTGTCTTGATGGTAGGCAAGGAGCTTATTCCTCACCCCTCTCCTGCAGAAACCTGGATCCCATCCCAAGCTGCAGCAGATGAGATGTCCATCCCTCTCCACAGGGCCAGTAGAGCCTGCCCCACTGTGTCAGATCGCAACAAGGCCCTTCAGCAACTAACACAGTGATAGAAAGAGGGAAGAGAAGAAACTAATTCCTACATTAGGGCAAAAGTGGGGACTGCCCCTCCTGGGAAGGGACAGCCTGAGGTCTTTGGTGTAGGTCTCCAACTATAGCTATCGATGTTTGGGCATCTTGGGCATAGTACTACAACAGCAACACATGCCTTACAGCAATATTGAACACTAAAACACTTGCACTGTTCAAGCTGAGCAAAATCTGTGCAAGCCTGTGCTAACTCTCTCTAGTCATCTTAAAATCTTTCTATTGTGCTACAGTTGAGCAATAATAATACTGTTTACTCAGTTTTTCCTCTAACAGAGGTAGTCTTCCAGGTCTATTCAGCAATCATTGAAATGTTTGACGTATGCAGGTTCACCTTCCCCTCAACAAACGCGTTATTTCCTTTATTTAATAAATGAATAAATAAATAAACAAGTAAAGTTTATACACACACAATAGAAGTATTTCAACCTTTTTTGCAGTATGGGGGATATTCTGCCCTATGTATTGAATGACTATCTACAAAAATAAGAAAAGTTAAAAATTCATTAAGAAACTTTAACCCATTTGTATTACAGTAGACAAAGTGGTCATATTTCATATTCAATGTTGTCAAAACACCTTCGTAATGGGAAGCTTTGCATTTCCTAAACTTGTGTTTTATGACAGGCTATCTTAATACCACATCAAGGAGACATTTCTCACTCTCTCCTTGCAAGTCTTTCACACTTGGAACAAACAATGAAATAAAAAAATACTTTAAATCCTGTAGAAGGACAACAGCTGATGACAGAATAAAAAAGACAGCACGTGTGGGCTTTGGTGTTCACACCAAAAAGAATTCTGAAGTTGACAGAGTGGAGACGAGCACAGATATACTGAGGCCATGACAGCAAAAACCTTGTCACTTGCTGACCCAAGGCACTACAGTGTAATCACGAGAAGGTAAATGTCACATGAGCACACATATCCTTCAGGTCCTTGACCAAGAAGGTCTCACCCAGTAATTCACTGCTTCATCCAAAACAGGATAAAGATAATAGTAAATATACCGTGGGGCTTCTTGGAATGCCACAGGGCATAGCTTTCCTCATCATGACGACCTGCATTTTCAAGGATATTATGGATTGCCTAGAGAGCATTCATAGGCATAAAGCGAAAATTAAATACAAGTTGTTTGAAGTATACATGAGCTTTGTTTCTACAAACACATGAACAGAACTATAAAGTAATGTCTGCTAGAGGGATGCTCTGAAAACCACAACAGGCCAGCTAAGCTACTTACAAACCCCCAAATTTTGAGTGTATATGATCAGTCTTTAAATCAGTTCAATTGAAACAGATTTACAAAGGAAGAAACTACTGACCTCACCTCAGCCTTCCAAGTGGAATTGTTGCCAGTTCATCAGAAAACAGAAAACACCTATTCCCTGAGCAATATTACCCTAAAGTCCTTAAAAGCAAGAGATTTCTAGGACTTACAATGAAGTTTATGTGATTGACTATCAGTTGGATAGACCAAAAAATATAGATCAAATGAATCCTAGGACCCCTGAGATAAGAAATGGACACTTACCTGACAATACATTACACTTAGAAGGGGTATCAGCAAAAAGAGTCTTTATGTATTGGGACGCCGCACATAGTGAGCAAAAGAGGAGAGAAAATAGGTCTTGGAACTGCGCTACACAAAAACTCTCACTAATGACAGTTGCATTTAATGCCACTCCAAATGACTAATTTCGATCTTCTATAAATAACTCAAGTTAGAGTAAACCAGGAACACTTTTTGTTACTAACAGTTGTCAGTGAAACAGCTGCCTGCTGCTTCTCTCTCCAACTGAAGGGATATGGAGGGAAGACGACTGCTTATTAGGAGAGATCTTGGATGTGATGTTCAGGATAGTGGTTGGACTTGATGAACAAAAGTGCGCTTTTAAGCCTGTGTTCCTGAAAGAAGCCTGACCAGCAGAAGCTTAGACTCAAACCATGTAGGTATTTTTTGGTGACAATTAGAAAAATGCCAAAACGAACAAAAATGAACACACAAAACCCACCAAAAACCAAAACCATGAAACACTGAAAACCCAACAACAAAATCCTCTAAAGAAAGAAAGTGCAGACATAATCATTTAGGTGGCAGTATCAGTGCTCCCCATCATCTTATCTCTAACCCCAAATATACCTGTTAATCTCCAAAATTGCTGTAGTTTAATCATGTTTTAGCCTCGGCAGTATTACACTAAGACATAATACTTCAAAAGCATTTGCAGTGAGTGACAGTCACAGCTTTAAGAGAACAAGAACATGCCGCAATCTTGATGTGCCAAGCCATTACAGAATTGCAAAAGGATTGAGGTTAGAAAGGACCTCTGGAGTCCTTCTAGTTCCACACCCCAGCACAAACAGGGCCACCTAGAGCTCGTTGCCTAGGACCATGTCCAGCTGAGTTTTGAACATCTCTATGAATGGAGACTTCACAACCTTTCTGGTCATCCTCACAGTGAAAAATTGTTTCCTGATGTTCAGAGGGAACCTTCTATGTTTCAGTTTGTGCTATTGCCTTTGGTCCTGTTGCTAGGCACCACAAAAACAGCCAGGCTCCCTCTTCTTTACACCCTCCATTTAGGTATTTATACACATTGATGAGATTCCCCCAAGCCCTCTTTTTCAAGCTCAAGAGAGCTTTCCCAGCTCTCTCAGCCTTTCCTCAGTGTAGGGATGCTCTAGTCTTTAATCATTTGGAAGGCCCTTCATTGGCCTGCCTCCAGCATGTCCATGTCTCTTTCACAGTCATTCACTCCCACATCATGCCTTTAATACATTGTCCAGTAGGAAAATGTCTGTAAAGCTAGAAATCAAGCATCATCCTAAGAGGAAGCATGAGCAGGTGCTCCAGGATTTAGCAACAAGAAAATAAATACAAAATAAGGACAAAATATTTTATTCTTTAAAAAGATGTAGCAAACTAATGACTACACTAATAGGGAGCAATGAGACACTTGAAAGACTTAGAAAACAGGAGGAATTAATAGAAAACATGGAGTAAAAAACCACATAGCTCGCCATTCATATGAAGGAAAAAAACTAGATAAAATCAGAAAGGTAAAGAGGCAAAACAACTTACAAGTGGTGAAGATTCTCTAAGTACACCACAAACAAGAGGAAGACCATTATCTCAGTTAATTAACAGGTCCATTAATCAAGGGGGAAGGAGAGCCTAGAATGAGACTGAAGTATTCAAAGCCTCCTCATCATAAACTGTTAGTTATAATTAAGTATTTAAATTGGCTTTAACAATGAAGGAGGAATACAGGTTAAAATACAGAAAGAACAGGTCAAGAAATATTTAGCTAGGTTACTTTTATTCATGTCACCGAGATGATAATATTTACCCCAGTATTATTTAGGAACAAGACAGAAAAAAAATTGTGGAAAAAATTGCAACTGTTATGTCTGGGTAAAAATAGCGTTTAGTCTTCAAAAAAAAAGGGGGAAGTAAAAGAATTACAGGCAATTCAACCTGCTTGTCTGCAGGAATGACATTAAATTATTAAACAAACAGCTGTATGCCACCTTCCTTCACCCCAACCCCCCAATGTTACAAACTTTCAAGAACAAGGGGGTTCTTGAAAAAACAATTTAATTTCCTTCTTGACCTCATGGGTTGGAGGGAATGGCAGAAAGAAAGGAGAATGGAAGCAGAAGAGATGATGTCAAGTGTTGTATTTCATTAAGCCTGTTGACTTTGTTCCCTTAAATCACTGCTGGATTGATTAATTTGTTGGGAACAGCTATCTACATAAGTATCTACAAATGATGCAGCACAAACTAATAACATGTTTTAAGTAGGATCCCTGGGGAGAAGTGTTTCCTGGGCTTGGGTGCATTCAGTATTTTCAGCAGTTACTCTGATATCAGAATTGGAGAAGGCACCTAAAATTTGTGGATTGATTTGGATTGGAAGAGCAGCGAGCAGTTTAGAGAATGAGATTAGAATTAGAAATGAGCCTGATCAATTTATGATGCAGCCATATCAATAACACAAAATGAAGAAAAGCAAAAGCACTACACTGCAAAAAGAGAAACCCAAAAGCAGAACATGAACGCTGAGATAACTGGTTAAATCGTGAAAAATAAATATCTAATAGGCAATTGAAATAATATTTATATTGGAACACGTCATATACTTGTGAGCATGAGCTACACAATAATGCTTGCCAAATCAGGGACAGTGTTCTCCAACAGATTATTTTAATGAAAGAAACAAGCTCCTGATAAAAGAAAGGTCTCACTTTGATCACTATTTCTGTAAGGTCCCACTGAAATCTAACAAATGGCCACTAATAAACAATATGTAGGTATCGAATATATAAAAAAGCTTTAGCATTTAATTTAAAAATATTAAAGCCACATATTCAAATGATAAACAAGTCTCAGAGACTGTTTTAATTTTCCTTTGTGTTTTCAATGCTCCAGCACCATCAAGAGTGTTTATCATTACTGAAATGACGAAGCTTTAAAATATATTGGGGAAATAAATAATTCCTGTGCATTAATTATTAAATCTATCTCTGCTGCAGCTCCTTAGCAATACTCATGCATATTCCAAATAGTTTATCATCAATAACCTTAATGCAGAAGAGACAGGGGAGATGGAGGTGGGGGGTGCTAAAAAGAGGTTTTTCCTCCTCACAGCAATTCCTAGCATATATTTTGCTTTTGCTTATAAAGTGGAAATAATTTAAAACAGAACAGCAAACGTAAGAGAAGTCCCTTGGTTTTATCTTTTTATCTTAACGTTTTATGTAAATAACTGCTGTGCTATCTTGTAGAACAAGTTGCAGTGCCTATTAATATTGTGTGAAAGATTCAAATTGCGATGATATAAAAATAAAACACATAATTTGAAGTTTATTTTAAACTAACTTGATTCAATTAAAAGCTTGCAAAATTCTACAGCTTTCTTCTCTCTAAACACCAGTAGTTGAATCAAGTGGCTCCCTTTTATGTGAATATAGTAGTGTTTTAAATTAAGATAGTCTTTGAACATACATTAATGCTGACATCATTAAAAAAACCTACAGAATGACATTGCTGATTTCACTTTCATAGAAATACATCATCTTTGCACGGCTACAGAAATGTGTACAAGCTTGTGTCTGCCCTTATCTTTGGACAAATACTCCTGTATTATACCAGATCAAAGCAATCTAGTTTGTTAAGAAAATATATAACTGATATAAATCAGTCTGTATAACTAAATATTCAACTGGTGAGTTAGCTGTATATTCAACAGCTAAATCAAAATGATAAAAGAAAGCACAATGACATTAAATGCACTTCTTTGTGCACAACATTGACTCCAGGTGCTGACAATGCCGTCAATGATGGACTACAAGAACTCTTAAACACAAACCAAAAAAGCTGACTTTCCCATCAACCAAAAATTCTCACACAGCTTGGAGTGTAGTAAAAAACCCACAATCCCCCCAGTCCCTCTAATACTCCAACCCAAAGCCAACTCAACAGAAATCTTCAGGCCACTTCCGTAAAAACTGTAAAAAACAAGCCTGTGCTGTGCAAATGCTTGGAGGTAGGGTGGAAGCCACTTGTAAAATTTCCTTATCCCACGTGAAGACACAGTCAAAATTTGTAAAGGAATTATCAGAGGAAAAGAATAATAACTTTTAAAAATAGGTGCTCTCACCATATAATATCTACTTTGGAATAGAGACTATAGCTTAAGAATTTGTTACTGTGCACTCAGGACCAGCTTGAATGCTCATTTCCATTATCTCAGGAAGAGTTTTGCCAGTTGTTTGGAGTTGACCCACACAGTTAAAAAAAAGTTTTAAAAATCAATAAAATGTCCATGTCTACAGATAATCCCCTTCTCTTGCACATGCTCCCCATCCCACCCCCTGAATCTTCTCCTTCTTCACATATCCAAACAGGTATTTCCAAACAGGCTTCAAATTTTGCTTCCAGCTTTTTTTTTTTTTCCTAAGCATTTTCTTCTTCATTTTTAATCAATGCCTACAGATCTGTGAAAGAAAAATTGTCACTCATGCTTCAATGCAAATGAGGTACTGAGCCTTAGTTTCAGATGTTTTCTTCTCTTCACATTTCAGCATTATGGTTAAATCTGACACAGAGAAAAGTCAATTAAGCATCCTAATAACATTAGCTAAAGCCACTGCATAAGAAATTGCTCACAATTTATTTAAAGTATTTGTACAGCAATTACCTACAAGATACTGCACTTAGTTGGGATTTCCTGTTCAACTTGATCTGATTACAAGAAGTATTTCGTAATCAGGGCAATTTGAAAGCATTTCATAGAAGTAATGATGCGTACATGTAAAATCTAATTTAGAAACCTGAAAAGCTAGATGTTGTTAACTGTCTCTTGGACTAGGAATCTTGTATATAGGGCAGCCATTTTGAGAAAAGGAGAACTCCCACCATGTTCCTCTCAAAACACTTGCAATGTAGTTCCAAAATCTAATTATGATCCTCCATGAAAAACAGTAATTATTTTTTTTAGCCTTCAATATTTATCTGCTCCAGAAAATGCTGAAGTGTGAGTACACTGTGGGGAAAAATCCACTAATGACACTACTGATCAGTGAAATGGAAAAAGCACATGGCTAGAAATTCAGGTATCTGTTCTTTTGGGAACAAGCTTGATAATACCAGATGAGATACCTCATCCCATATAATAAATGGAAGTTTTTCTGTGACTTGTGCTAAATGTCATTCAGATGCCAGAGTCAGCATGCTTTGCAGAGATGTTCTACACTTGAAATCTCCATAACGTGGCTACAAAAGATACCAAGGTAGAACTCTCAAACAAGCACCACGGAAGGCCGTACCACAGAAATACATATACCAGCTCTTTCTGTAACTATCCATACTAAACCCAGGACAGCACCATACAGATGTAGCACGTGCTCCTGAAAGCAAACAGAAATTACATGACTATCGGGGCCCAGAAGGGAAAAGTCAGATAAATCTGAGTAAACATGCTTA
Organism: Orthonyx spaldingii; assembly: GCA_013397795.1. Taxonomy (NCBI): domain Eukaryota; kingdom Metazoa; phylum Chordata; class Aves; order Passeriformes; family Orthonychidae; genus Orthonyx; species Orthonyx spaldingii. Next base: position 250,006 of record VZTJ01005000.1, read on the forward strand.
TGTTGTGAAGAACTGCTTGCTGAGAAAGTATTCTGCATACCCAAGTGTTTCCCTTTAAATAATGCAGATCACACAAGATAATGACTATTCTAATTTTGGAGACAGGTACCCAGTTAAGTGGGCATGAGAAGGAAGGTGATGAAGGAACAATTTTAAGAGCTCTATTAATGTGTTTGAATAAAAATGCTCAGTTTGGCAAAGCAGTATATCCTGTTGATAAACCGAGTCACAGGCATGAAGTGTAAAGTGTCCTTCACTGTGTTACTCTTCAGTGATCTCCATGTGATCTCCTTCACAAATTAGTTGGCACTGCCTCCTGTTCTGCTCTCCATACCTAGACAACTTTCAACACCCATCCATGCTCCTCTGACCTCTTTCAAATCTCCTCTAAAGACCCCAGTAAGAAAAACCCCCAGTGGGTGGTGCATGTTAGTTACTCCTAGACGACACCATTTGGTTTATTTTAATCTGAGATGAGCCCAGGACCCAGGATCACAGACTGGAGTGTCAGTTTTGTACGACTGGGTCTTGAAAACCTCCAACAATGAAGGCTGCACAGGTTTTCTAGGCAGGCTGGCCCAGACCTTATTGCTGTCATGGTGACAGATTTTTATTTTTATTTTTTTTCTTCCCTTTGGCAAATCAGGCCCTTCCCTGCTCAGTTGAAGACCCTTGTCACTTGTCCTGCCTCTGTGCTCTGCCTTCTCAGTAACCTCCCTTCTGGACTTTCCAAGGCTCCCATATGACACCAGCCAACTCATGGGAAGAAGGGACCAGAAGGGAGACCTGTTTCAAAACTGCCTTAGTTATCTACACCAGCATTGGAATACCTGCTAATTACAGTCTAATTATGGGTGTGATTTTACACCTGTATAGACATTACACTGGAGGAATTAAATGGTATCATTTTGTATCAGTAGAATTAAACCAGTTCTAAATCCTGCTAGGATACCTAGTTAAGTTCAGATATATTTTTCAGATTAGACTACCCTTGCTGGTTTACAGGACACACTCTGTTCTAAAATGAGATGATATCTTCATGGAGGGAGCTTTAAACAGGTTTAAATATCAACACTTTTATGTGACCTAAAGAGCACTCCAGAAAAAAAGAGGTTATGCTTTGAGGAAAATATGGGAAAAACCAGCAAGTGTGGCTGGCTCTGTACACCTCCCACCTGAGGCTGAAGAGTGCCCTGACCCCTCTCCTGTGCTTGTAGGAGCTTGCTCCAGTGAGTTTCCAAGAAGAAGCAGTCACCTGCTTCACATGGACCATAGGCGTGCACTAGAGAAAGGAACAGAAACATCAATTGATTTATGAAAGGTACAAAAATCAAGCTGGAGAGGGAGCACCAGTTAGAAGGTGAAATACAACAGTAAGAGCCATGTGCTTCAAAGACCACAGACTCAAAGCCCTCATATCCACTGAGTTCATCCCTTTGCGTCACATCATACAGCTTCAAAACCAGCCTTCTCCAATTAAAACTGGCAGAATTTGAGCAATAGAATTTCCAGAGACAATTTTTCTTTCCAATTTGGAGAGTTTAACTGAAAAAAAAAATCTGTTTTCTTTGTGTTTAGATGGATTGAATACAGGTCAGGGAAATCCTGTTATTTTTTTTTATTTCCAAGGGACTACCCTTAAACTGAACAAGAAACAAAAGACTAATATCTTGCCTACTTGCACCATTTAGCTACTGCTGATTCCTGGAAAGTCTCCAGTGCTCAATGTCACCTCTCAGATCTGGAGCATTCAATATGATATGATTTATTACATAGACTGAATGCACAGTGCTGCAATTTCTTGTTTTTCCAGTTTAAAGGAAATTGCTTTTATATCTTATGCTGACTTAAATAATTCTTTTTTTTTAAGTTCCCTTATAGTTTCATTTACAAAACAAACCCTAGCAATTCTTGTGTAATTAGATCACAAAGGACCATATTACATTAAGTTCAGTGTCTGTATCTAATTTCTATGGCATCTTTTCACAGCAGTATCTAAGAATCAGGCAGCTTTTTTTCCTTTTTTTGAGTTAATTTTGCCATGCTTTCTCCTTATTTAATAAAATAAATGTGCATGTTTGAATTAGTAACGCTCTAGGAAGTGCATCTTATTAAATTTCTGATATTACCAGTGCATGTGCAGCTTATCACAAAGTCTAAACATGGTCTACTTGCTTCCAGTCAGATTACACAGCCACGCAGCTCTGGAGGCCCCCTTGACTCCAGCCAAACTCTAGCTGTGTCTAGATCTCATTTCTGCGCAAGAGCAACCAGGCAGAGCATCAACAGCTATCTGAGATGTGGACCAACACATTCAGGTCTCAGGGCAAAGAAACATGGGTGCAGTTATCAATGGTAAGCTCTTCACAACTCGCACACAACTCTTGCGCTTCAGTTTCATTTATGGCATATGAAGTAGCACAAAAATAAAAAAAGTAAAAGAGAAGCTGATATGGTATTCTAAGTTTATTTGTTCAAAACAGAAACAGTTGCTTTACAGCTAATGGCAAATTTTTAAAGCTACAGACCAAGTCCTTTGCTGCCAGGCCTCTGTTCCCAGGCCATGCCTGCTGCGACAGCACTTCAAGGAGGGTTTTTGCAACAGTGTTGTATTACACCAGAAACATCTGCAACTGAACGCTGGAAAACAGACTTAGAAATCTGCTCAGATTTCCACATTTAAGGTTACTCGTGAGTGGGAGAGTTGTGGGAGGTGGAATTAAGACACAAGAATGTTTATTACTCATTAAAAACAAACAAAAAAGGTAGTTCCATTGAGCAAGAAGAAGCTGTCAGAAGTGAAAGTGCAGAGAACTCAACTTTTGCGCACGCATAATACAACCCCAACCCTATTCCAAGCCAGTCCTCCCCTTGTGTGTGACTTATAAGGCAGTATTCCACCACTGCAAATTAAGTTTAGCACTTTTTTGGTTATTCATATTGGCAAAAAACCAACCAAACTAGCAAACTAAAAGTGAACATAAAGTACATGTTCCCACAGAAGGAGTATGTAGTGAGACAAGCTTTTTTTATTGAAATATAGCATACATTACAGCTCACTTGAGCAGGCTGAGAACAAACCCCAAGCTCACAAAAATGCTGGAAGACTCCAAGTAACAGAAAAAAACCCATTGAATTTTCCTCAAACTAAAATACAGTAATTCCGGTTCTTTCTCCCCATAAAGAAAAAACTGTTATTCATTGACAAGGGGAAAATTAAGAGAAGCAGCTATCAGATACCAAACCGCACCTTCTGAACCTGCCTACCTGCCACCACAGGCAAGTGACCTTGCTAGGCTGACCTAGAAGACATTTGTAGAAAGTTCCGAGAAAAGAGAGAAAATTACTAATATACAAATCATTCCTTCCATACCATCAATCTCATGGTAACTTGATTGTTGCCATGGGGAATTATAGAGCTAAATGACACCTTGTTCTTATTTTGACTGGAAAATAAGGAGGCCAGTACTCCTTACCAGCTACCTGGGCAGGAGCATGGGGACAAGCTCAGAAGAATGTTTTCTTTCCCTCCTCTTTCACATATCAGGCAGAATAGAGGGCACATACTTTCTCATAAAAAAAAAAAGTCATCACGCTCTATCCTCAGAGCGTGACACTTCCTCTGCATGGCCCTTGTTCAGCTCTATCCCACGCAGACACGCTGCATCCTCACAGTTTTCTCCCTCTCTGACTATACATGCCATAGGGGGTCCCCCCCAGCAAAAGCAACAGGGGCACCACCATAATGGGACTTCCTGCCAGAAGGTGCATTTTTAGAGACACAGGAACTGCAGCACACCTAAGGATCCTTCTGGCACATGACCTTGAGCACAAGACAATTTGCTTCTTGCTGTGCATCGCCTCGGGCAGTAGCACTGAAATGAACTCTAGTGTAAATATCACCTCCCGTTGCCCTACTCATAGGGATCACGGTCAAATGGCAATATGATCTTGGAAATGGTAAGCAGACATACTAAAATCTTACAGTAAGTTAGATTATGTATTGTGTTTCAGGAAAACATCTCATGCCAAATTCATAGAATTGGTTATTTCAACTGAGCCTGCTGATCTCAGCTTTGGCTCCGTCAGGTCTATGCACAACAATAGTGGTGCCAACACAAAAATACAATTATGTGACTGACAATCACGCACCTCGATCAACAGCAATAACACTACTGCTATCAAGAAACTGACAGTTCCTCAGATTGTTCAAGAATGGGTTTTATGATAAGGACACTTAAAAGTTTTCTAACACTAGTGGAAGAACTATGTAACATTTATTAAACTAGGGTGCAGGTATACTTCTCCATTAATATTCAGACTTGGATGCAAACTGCTGGAACTAAAAAGACCTACACGGAATTCAGTTGCTATGTAATCAAATTAATGTTCCAAATTATTCACATTATTCTTCTGATTACCATTTCATGCACATTCTTATTGTTGCCAGGAGGACTGCTGTTTTTTACAGCTGCAGGAGAGGAGAAATATTGTAAACTAGGACAGCAGAGACAGCCATTTGACTGGCCCCAACCCTTTCTTCAGCACCTCCCGCAGCTTTGCTTAGGCTGCCTTCAGATCAGTTAGTAGCTCTGTGTGGATACTATTCTTGTCCACTCCACTATACGAGCCCCTGCACCAAGATTCAAGCATTAGGACTCCTGTTCAAAGCAGATTGCATAAAACATGCATTTGGAGAGGTTTCAGCAAGAGCTCCAATACCTATGCAGTACTAAATGGCTTTATCAATACATAAGTTTACTCTTATTTCTGTGAACTTTCCTCTATACATTGTTGAAGTCTAAAAGTTTTTGCCTTTCATGCTAAAGGCCTCAAAGTTTATCTGGGAGCATGCTATAATTCTTTGTAGACCTGAACTAGATGCTTTCCATTTCAGTCTGAATTAAATTTTTAAACAGGGTTATCATGAAACTTGGAAATTGTGAACTGCTTCAGGAATTGAGCCAGTTTTCCTTCCCTATCTCCAAGGCAGTGGCAAGATACTTAGGATAAAGAAGAGAAACAAAGTTCGAAGATGAATCTGTCAACTCTTGTGGAGGCAGGATACACTCATTTTAGCAATACAATTATTAAAAACTAATTTTTCCTGAGTATGTTTAAAGACACTTAAAAAACATTATGAAATCCTGCCACAGGGAAATTTACCTAAAAGTTCACTCTAAATACACTGTTAAGCCTCTCTCAACAAACAAACTTTACTCAAACACAATGCCTTCACAGTATTCAGAATTCACATTTTGTTTTGCTCGTTTTATGTTGAGTTAGCACTTGTCTCATTTGGTCTCCCCCTAACCTTGCTAAATGCAGGGAGGATATTGACGTCAGAAATACACTGTCTCTCCTGGGTAGGACCCCCCAGTATCACATCCAAAAAGCACTGCTTGATAAACAGAGACCTTACCCTCCATTTCCATACATAAAGTCAGATTAGAGGGAAGCAAAAAAAAAAAAAAAAAGAAAAAGAAGAAAAATAAACCAACCAGGCAAACCCCCTACATAACTTCAAGAGAAGGAAAAAAGCCCCAAATAACTGACAAAGTAATAGGAATAAATGAATAAATGAAGACAACTGCCAGCCATAGAAATAGTCTGTCAAAAGACTGCAGTTATGCTTTACAGTACCTGAGGGCTTAGTGTGCCATTATGTCTCTGTAGAGGTTGAGATGTGTCAGAATAGCAACTGCAGAGATTAAAATGTTCTCTCTCTCTTCCCCCTCCCAAAATACAGATAAGCAGGATAAGCCCAAAACCACAGCAACAGGCCCTCTTAGTGCACCCTAAAGAGAAGTAGTACTAGGAGGGAGCATTAGGATCCCCTACTCACTTGATGGCTTCCAGCTTTAGCTACATATCCTGCACCTGATGATGGTTGCCTCCTGAGCAGATGCAGTTAAGAGAAAAAAGGTTTTTTTCTCTCCTCCTACACCTGCCTACAAACCTGAGTGACCTGCCACTTGGCCTCTCTCTCTTGGCTCAATCCTAGCCTCTTCATCTATCTGTTCCCAACATTTGTACCATCTGTGTGATGTTAAACAAAGAAAATAAAAGGTGGTCTCCCTGTACAAAAAAAAACCCCAAACCCATCCCCCCCAAAAAAACCAGGAGAGAAATATTTATTTTCATAAATTATTGTGTCATTATGAAAACCTGAAATTACTGTTAATGGAGAGAAGGGATACTTGTGCTAATAGCTTGAGGATGATTTTTTTACTTTCACTTGAAAGCACGCTTAGAAATCTAATACAAATTCAAAAAAAGGGGAAAAAATTTAGTGATTGCTTCCTCTCTATACAACTTTAAACAAAGTTTATCTGTGCAATTATAAATGGCATAAATTACAAGTTTTCCTCAGTGAAGGTTCATTTTTCAAGATGTACCCTGTCAAAATTAGATGTAATCAAACAGCATTTTTTTCATATTCCAGAGAGAAATAAATTAAAATTTGGCATGAAATTACAACTTTCCATGTGAAAAAAATAACAGTGTTTGAGCCTCTAACCTTTCCCTAATGAAAGCTGTATTACATCATCCTTAAATCTATATAGAGGCAATTACATATTTCCCTGGCATTTTTAATGACATTCACATGATGTTTCAGTTCTCCTATATTATTCAAGACATGCAGAGAACACTTGAGTCTCTGAGAAGAGCCAGGCTGGCATTTCTACTCTGGTATTTTAGCTCAAGTGATCATTTGCCTTTTGATAAAACACATATTGATATTGATTCCTTCCACACTTCACAGAATCACAGAATATGCTCAGTTGGAAGGGACCCACAAGGATCACTGAATCCAACCCTTAGCCATCTCCAGTAATCACACCATGTGATTCTCATATGTGGACCACGTGAAAGCAGTGCCCAAAAGCTTCTTGAGCTCTGTCAGGCTTGGTGGTGTGACCCCTTCCTTGGGCAGCCTGTTCCAGTGACCAACCACCCTCTGGGGGAAAAACCTTTTTCTAATACCCAACCTAAACCTCCCCTGACACAACTTGTAGCAGACTTCAAAGCAGTAAAGGACTGGTCCCTTTACTGAAATATGTTGGTGTCCAAATATGGTTAGTTTGTTTTTCAAAGAACTCAACCTTCTTCTTCAAGGACAGCCCTTAGGGCAGCTCTTGAGCTCTTCAGAAAAGGCAGCACAAATAATTGTCATGACATCCAGACAAAACTGCCCAACTCTAAGACAAGGGGTGCATGGAAATTTCCTCTCAACTACTCATCTGTGTGCAACACCCATCAAAGAATAACACGCTAATGAGGAGTTGGAGACCATCAGTATTTCTAAAGTGACAGTGCCAACAGGTAAAAAACTGAGTGACAGAAAAAACAGCTATGAGATAGGATGTCCTGCTAGAGGGCAGCACATGCACACACTCCTAAAAGCTGGCAAGAAAATGCCATGGAAAAGGTAAAAACCCTTGGCTACTAAATATCGTCTGAGCTTTATTTAGTTTTTAATCACCTTCGCTGTAGATTGTACCAGGAATGTAAACGGTTTTTTCATGATATGCCATATGTTCCTGGACGGTACTAAGACCTTGATATGGTGGATCAGGATGAGAATCCAAGATGAGCAGAAGAATGCTGAAAGGAAGATGGATTATAGCAGCCAGCTCTCTCAGAACATGACATTACAAGGAGCAAGCAATTTTTGTCATAGGTAGCAAAAACATTAACTCTTAGGGGTAGAGGAACAGAAGATGGAAATATTAAGATCCAAAAATAAACCCAGCATGAACTAAACCACAGAGATATTGCCAAGAAGTTCTTTTCACTTTACACTGGTATTCCCTAATTTGCTTAAGTTTATCCAATATTCTGAGCAAACAACTTTCATCATATAAATTGTCCAAAAGCTGCTTACCTATGTGATTTAGTTTTTTGTGGTATTTCTCTGCTTCTCTGCTGAAACTTTTTATAAAATCAGATGGAAAAATCTAAAGATTTATTTATATTATAAATTGTTATTATATTAAAAAGACTATTGAAGAATTGCCAGAGAAGGTGGAGTTCTGCAAACATTCTTGCCAAGAAAACATCACTTCTGTCACTGCTCATGAAAAATGAATGAAAGAGTTCATGAATACCATCAAAGTGTTCTGGCTCCTGCTTTCATGATGATTTTTTACATGTTCCTTTCCAGATGCAACCTTGTTTCCCCAAATCTTTTCTGATTGATAGCAGTCAATAAAGTTTTACAGATACATTTTTTGTTCTCAAAAAAAGTGAATCTATGTAGACAGGTTTGCTGGAAAGCAAATCTTACATTCCCAGAAAGTCCGGTATATTCAAGCCAATAATCAATGATGCAATATCATACTTCAAGTTATTGATTTGAAATAATTAGAACTATTAGTATAGTCTGGTTGATCTTTTAAGAAAAATCATAGAACAGATATTGCAAAGTTGTGAAATATCAAGGAAACGCAGTTTCTGAAATAGTTTTTTATCTCTTTTGTTGGTGTGCGACTAGTGTGAATAACGAGAACACGAACGACTAGGGCTTTGAGAGCAAAGGCAGACAACATGAGAGCCCAGGGGATGACCTCATTGATGGGAAAAGCCTGGATAGGTGTGGATGCACATTGAGAATTAACAATAAACTCTGCAGCCAGTGTTGCAAGCTGTGCTTTGGCTTTCACAGCTCAGGATCCCTCTTTAAGGAAGAAGAGCTGAGACATAGAATCCATTTCACTAAGTAGGGTAAAAGCACCTTTGCTGAAAGGCTTGCAGATCCAGTGCAGAGGATTTTAAGCTGGGTATATGTGAGGACACTGAGAATGGCTTGCAGTTCAGTGAGAGACTGGAAGTAAAGGGGAGTTAAGTACACAGGGCAGGGTGATGGGAGCCAAAGAGCACTCAGCTGGGATAAAACAGGTTGAAAGGGGGCCATCTCACATGCTGGTACCCAACTGCACACTGCCTGTGTGCCACAGCTCTGCAAAGGATGGGTGCAGGCAAATGAAGACAATAAATGAATCCCAACCTCCTGCAGTCTGATTGCATATTCAAAGAGAAAACCTCAATTGTTAAGTATCAAAATGCATAAACTAGAAAGTGCATCTAGGTTGTACTTTTGCAATATATTCAAGTTTGCACTCCCCTACCTTGATACAGGCTCTCTTTAAAGATGCAGATGTTTGCAGCCAAATACTTCTTCAAATATTTCCCCCTATCTAATTCACCTCAGCAGTCATGAGACTTCATCTCTAGGCTTGACTTCATGCTGAACTGTTATCATTTCTTCATTACTCAGTAGATTTTTGCCTTTAAGAAGAGTGGGCTAATGTACATGAATTTGCAAAGGCGTGCTAACCCCAGCTTCTGATTCAGACTAAGGAGGTGTTACTTCTGTGTTCATTAAACCACTTTTTTTTTTAATAAATTTTAATTTATGTACACATGGTCTTCTTGCTTTGGATTCCAAATGCCAGAATATAAATTTACCAAAATTTTGTTACAAGTGCTACTGGTAATGAAACACAAACAAAATCAAATGCCACAAGAAAAAAAATATCTGACATTTTACCCTGAAGGGATTCAGGCAAAGCAAGAGAGAATGTGTTAATGAGAGAACTCTGTATTCTTTCTTCTTGGAGAATACAATTCTCTGCACACTTTGATGAATTAGTGAGAGTTTATGCATGGTGAATGTATGGAGATGAATGTGGAAACAGGATTAATAAATCTTCTGCAAAGTGAAAGCTCAGAGATCCTGAAAGTTTTACCATGTCAGTCAGGAAAGACACACAGTATCACACTGTACTTATAATTCATACCCTCTATGCTCAAACTCATATTGGCGGTCACAGCAGCAGGCTTTCCTGGCAGGTAATATATGAGCTCTGAGATGGCACCTGAGACTCTCTGGAGATTTTTGCTCTCTTTATCAGAAATGCAAGACCTTTTTTTTTCTTTTTTCAAAAGAATACTGGAAGTATGACAACAAGGGTCACTCCAAATGAGCAGAGATTGCTCCCAATGACCACAGAAGATAATTCCAAAGTATTAGGAAGTGCTTAAATTTCTCAAGGTGCTTTCTGGGGGTGTAGGGGGTGGAGCAGGAGAAGGAAGGGGATGAGGAATATGCTTACGTTTCAAGCTTAAAAATTACTGATTCAATCAAATATCTAAATTTGGGGATTCTGAAGCATACTGTATGGACATATGTGCTGTCAGCTGCAAACTACTCCTACAGCACTAGGAGTTGAACACAGCACCATATGTTATGCCAAGGTTACTGATTTTCATTAGATATGAAAGAAGATTTACAATTTTAATCTTAATTTTCAATCATTATTTTATTTGGCAGTCTAAACACAATGATGACAGCCAGTATCTTGATTCCATCTCTGCACCTGCTGCAGGTACATTCCCTCTCACTTTCTCCCTCTTCAAGTCTAAAGGGGAAAAAAAGAGAAACCTTGAGACTGAGCAAGCCCTAAGGATTTTGCTAGGCACGAACATTGAGGTCATAAATCCCTCTGCTTCCCTACAAGAAGCTATGACGGATAGTAGGCTGTGACTTGGGGTCTTTAAAGAAAGAAGTCAGTCTTTAAAGTAAAAGTCGTGAGTGAAGTCGTGACTGTGTTAGCAGAGGTTATTTATTACCTGTACAAAGCAGGACAATCTTATGAAAGAGCTGTCTTACCCATCTCTTCTCACATTCTGACTCTGGCAACAGGATGAGAGGGGAATGGGAAATTTGTGAACATCACTGGCCTTCTTGTATCTCCCCAGGGATGGGTAAACAGGCAAGGTGAAACGTAAAATAAGATTGCAATGTCTCAACTCCAGGTCCATGTTGGCTGACTAAAGTAACACCCAGTGTGTCAGCCTCATAAAACATGACAAAAGTTACTCAGTCCCATCCTTGAACAAACAGTGTATGTGAAACAGTGGTTTGAAACAAAGGAGAGAGTTTCCTCTGCTCCTGATATAGCATGGTGGGATTGCTCTCCTTGGTTGGAGCAGTGTGAGAAGTTGCGATTCTAGTTACTTATAAGAGACCAGACTAGTGTTATCAGTCATATTTTATACTTAATTGTTTAAGGGAGACTGAATTTCCTAAACTGTTAAAATAAGGAACAAAAAATAATTGCAGCAGATGAAGCCTTCATAAGGACATACAAGTAAGTATTTACAACAGGGATTTACAATGAAAAAAGCAAACACACAAGAGAGAAGCACCTAAGGCCACAGCAAATGGTTACCTCTTCAAAATGAGTCATCTGTATAAAGACTGAGCAGCAATGGGGTTTCAATGGAAGCAATGCAAGTCATGTTCCACTAAGAAACAAACATGAAACAGAGCTGTAAACAATGGACACGACTTTTCCTGGGAGGTGGAGGCTGATGCTCGTCTCCTGGTTGCTTTGACCTGTATAGACAAAGAGGGTATCATTCTCCAGGGATGCCTGTACAGCAGCTCCATGATCACTACACCTTCTCCCACAGCAAAATGCCAAGCCACCCATTACTTGTCCACATGTACATATTCTGTACTTGCATGAAACCTTTTGGATCTACTTCCACATCTTCTGTGAGAGTCACACTGTTTTCTTTTCCTAAGAGAAAGACCCCAAAAGCTTTTTGTTTGCATTACAAATAACAACTCCTAGGTGCACAGGAAACAGCTGGGAATGGGTATGTATGTAGCAGAGCAGCCCGCAGCACAGGGCACAGAATGCCAAGGCAATGCTCATGGAGTCACGGGGTCTGAGGAAGCTCTTCCCGACCCCTACTTCAGTAACCACTCTGTCCCTCCCATTTCCCCCATCTTTGATGTCTAACTTCAAGCAACCAACCATATCTAATTATGTTTTGGTTTGTAACCAGCCCAGATAATTCATGTAGTCTACCAGACTAACAGCTTTCATTCTCTTTCACTTTGAGGTGAAGAGGTTCTGCAGTTGGATGATCTGTCTCCCTAATACAATTTTTACTTCATTCAGCAGAAGATTTAAGATATTTTTCATCTACAATTTCTTAAGAAATGTTCTTTCAATTTACATGTAATAGCCTGCATTTCAGAATGTCAAGATCAGCAGCAAAAGAGTACATTTTTCTAATGGAAATTATGTAACACCTGCGAGTAACAGTGAAGACAAAGGGATGCATGTATCTACAAACTTCTTGTTTATTTTCTTTCCAGCTCCTCAGGATTCTTCAGGTAGTAATACCCTGACAGAGCAGCACCAGGTTATGAAACATCACTGTACATCCCAGCCTACCATTCAAAACAAAACACATTTTTTAATATGGCTGGGTCATCAGTACACTGTAACTGGGGTCACTATCAGGGTCCTGTTAATAGTGTAGCCAGGGTACTGTTAGCAAACATACAACAGCTGGCAGTGTGAGGTCAAATACTGTAAGCACTGGGCTGTGAAGAGCCATTTATTCTATTTGCTTAACGACATGCTGAGCTTCTGGTACCTACTGCAAAGTGGCATCCCCCTCTCAGTACAGTTTGTGCTAGCTCTACCACTGTGCAACTTAATTAGAGAGCAATTTTGCATGAAATAGCTCTTGTGGCTTAGGCAGGGCTAGAGCACAGGTAGGTCAGTAGCTGCTGTGCCACTTGGAAAACCAGTGATGACAGCTACCATCAACCCAAAAATAGTGCTGCTGGGGCAGCACCATGCCTTCTGGTGATAGTTGAATTATTCCACACTCTTTTTTTACTTGTCATAAAGAAAAGCAGGTAAATATTTCTATTCAATGTGTCTCAGACTGTTAGATCCTTAAGGTGCCTGCACACACTTGATGTCTCAGATGTAATTTCTAAGAAAGGTGCCATTTTACATATGAATATAGGACATCTGTGTGTGTGTTTGTACACAGGCAAAATGCAACTTAAGATGCACGTGGCCAACATTCTGAAGCTCCTCCTGCTTTTTCAGTGCAGTGAGAAAGCTCAATGTTTTATCAAAGCCTGACTAAACCAGAGCTAAGAGCCAGGAGACTGTTCAGTTTTAAAACTGATAATCTATCTGGAATTTTTTGCTGGGTTCTTGACAACAAAATTGTGTGAAGAGATGAATATCTTGTTCAGTGAACACTGTATGGAACTTTTGAGCTCTGGGTGTCCAAATCAGATATAGGGCACTTTGGTGGTGGTGACCAACAGGTATTACTTTGCTTGAGGGACGCTGCATTGTGAAACCCACAAGATTGATGCCACAAACAGAATAGGCAAAGGCATGAAATAACATTACAGGCAATTTCTTCTGGTTGGAACTGAGGCATCCCAGCAAGGAATTACACCATCACTTCCCTGGTCTGCTGAGAAAGAAAGTCTCCTTTTCTAGGTCTATGTTTTTGAACAACCACTCCTGTTTGAGTTGGGTTTTTTTTTGTTTTAAATAAAGCACATCCTGTATGCTGCTTCCTGATTTCTTCCAGGCACAAAAGTTGTCCAGTGGGATGGAATGCAGTAATTTTAAGTCTATAAAAACCTTCTGGGAAGAACATGACTGGAATATTAATTTTAAGTAACAATTATATGCACATTTTCTAGCAGAGGTGACTGTAGGAGCAGACAACAAAAACATTCCTGATTCTCTCAAGTCTCTGTTTGTTGACGCATGGAGGGGGAAGGCTCTCAGATGTGTCTTTAAGCTATCACTGTCATAAGCCCTGAGAAGAACTAAAAGTATGATTATAATAATGATGAGAGCAAAGACAACAAAAACAACGGCATGACCCACAGTTTTTTATGCCTGGCTGTTGTCATAGAGGCTTGAGCTCTGAAGGGTCTGGTGGGTGATATGCTAAATATTTGTGCAGTACAGATGTGATCATTTGGTTTCTATACTGAAGCACAGAGTCCTTTGATTTTAGCAGCTGGAGACAAATCGCTAAGCACACTGACACACACTGTATCTTTGTAGTAAGATCTTCAAAGAACTCCAGCAGGTTAGTCTGGCTTTTCTTCTCTCAGCTTAATTCTAGAATTTTTGTAATCAGTCTATGCTTTTCTGCATGGCTTCCCAGTGCATCAGTTAAAGACAGATGCAAAGAAGACTTTCAAACAGGTTGACCTACATGCAGCATGTAGGCTATGGCTCTAGACAGGGCTCCTCAGTTAAGCTTTACACCACTTTGAGAAGAACAGAGACTTATCCCAGACTTTCAATGATCCCCCAAAACTGCAGAAGTATGTTGAATAAATCCAAAGGATGAATCTACTCTCCTTCCACCACTGCATTTCCTTAATTTTGTACTGACAATCTCAGATGATGGTTATCCAGTTGAAAGGCCTCTGCTCCCTACACAACTGAAAGTTTTTATCATTAGCCGGGGTATTGTCCTACCAGTCATCTCATTTTCACAGAATGTGTTTACTCTGTAGCATCAGATGGATGACACCCACATTTCCTCATTCCTATTTTTAATCATGTTTACTGACACTTCAAGGTAAAACAGCAATCCAGGAGGAAACACTTAGACTGTCAGAAGAACAGCAGATGTTATACTTGTACCTGGTGTTTTCTGTACAACACTTTGCAAAAAGTCAAAATTCATAGAATCATAAAATATCCTGAGTTGGAAGGAACTCAATCAAGTCCATAGCAACAATTTGTTCTATGGCTTCTCAGTTATCATGGCAGTCCACTGATATTCTTGCTAATTACTTTTCAATTAAAGTAGGTGATTCTCACCTAGTCTTCTTCCTCCACTTTGAGTTCCAAGATGATTGTTCCTCCCTTGGTTCAAGCAAAAGCAGCTTCAGGACTGCCCTGACTTGCTCTGCTTATACATGACCAGGGATGCACCCTCCATCTGGAAGTCATTTTCACAATCTGTGTTTTGCTCCTGCAGGGAGAGTATCAGCATAAACACCTTGAAAACTTGCACCCACTGGGACTTGGCACAGCAAAACCGTGTTTTCTGTAGGTGAAAGTTTTAACTGAGCATTTGCAATCAAAGATTGGGTGCTTCTTTGCACTATCCCAGCAGCACTGCATCACAATAGTTTTGAGTTGGAAGGGAACTTTAAAGGTCAGGAAGGAACCTTTAAAGGCACTGAGGTCAGCACATATTTATAAACTGATCCTTTAATATATAATAGTCTTTACCACTATTTGTTAGTGGGAGGGATGAAGGAAAAAAGAGAGGGAGGGACTCTATGTCTTCTGGAAATAGTCAGCTCCTTGACAAACATGATGCATTGAACTATCACCACTGCTGTCCCCATACAAAAATTCCTCTCTGATTTATCTTTCTGAGTAACCATTACTACTTCTCAAGAGTTCAAAAAATGTTCTGCTGCTGTAAAAACTAAAATGCAAGCATATTGAGTGATTCCTTCCTCAGGGTCTGTGGTATTCTCTAGCTACTATTCAAATCACAAGCTCTTTATATCTTGTTCAGTAATGACCACACACTAACCAATAATAAATGTCATTGTACCCTCTTCAGACCTGCTCCAGATGCTGAGGAAAAGGAACTTGGCAGCCAGCAGCACTTCTTTTATTCAGGCAGGATCAAGTTCCCTGGGGTTCCCTTGTTCAACTCTCTGCTTCTTTCATCTTCTGCTCATATATGCAGCCCTTTTTCTGTCCTACACAGGATCACTCTGTGCTAGTACCTTACATGAGTATAATCACAGGTTATAACAAAAAACAAACAGCATTTATTAAATGAGCAGAGTTCATTTCCTTAAACAGCATGTTTCTGACTGCAATCTGCTGTGTTTATTCACATGCTCATTGATGAATATTTCATTACTTCAGAACAGGCTTCCTAGTCATTGTTTCAGACTAAGCTCCAGGCCAGTAAAACATTTAAGCAAGTACAGGACAGAATTTTAGGAGTGTGGATAATCCTGTGGAAAGAACTGAAGCAGAATCAGCTGCACTATCAACATCTGCCCCCAACGCAGAATAAGAACGTAGGAAAAAGTTAATTTCTACCGTCAAACATCCGCAAAACACGGTCTGTTTTCACAGTACTTAACAAACACATTCCTCCCCAGGAAAGGAGGCTGCACATTAATTGCCAGGAACTGTATGCCTAAAAATAAAGACACAAAAAAGGAGTCTTACGATACTGATGAAGTGAGAAGAATCTCAGAGCTTTGAGCTAGATTCTTGACGGCAATAGAGAGTGCACTAAGAATAGTGAATGAGTAGGAGTAGCCAAGGCTGAAAAGTTTCTAAAGTGTTTTGATCACCAATTTCTTCATGAAGCTCTTAATCAGGCTACCTCTTATGTGAGAAGGTTAAATCTTCTGTGGAGCTTCAGCATCTTGAAAGGTAGTTGGGAAACATCCAGTTCTGGCTTGCACACCATTCAGGGGATAGTCAAAACATCGGTAAGAACAGGAAGCATCTTGGATTGGTCAACAGAGAATTGCTCTGGCTATAGGAATTATTTTAACTAAGAGACATGGTGAAATGTTAGAGTCAAGGCCAAAAGACACCGGTGGAGTGTCTCCCTCCCCATGCACAGCAGTGCACAGTTAGGTGCATGATAGAAGGATTAAGGAAACCCTAACTCCCCAAAAAACTCAACCTTTGCTTGGCAGGTGAAAAAAACAACGCTTGGTTAGATGACTCAAAACCTATTCTGACACAGCTCAACCTGAATCTCTATTCTCCAGAAGAATATGCATATTATTCCAGAAGCTGCATTCCCTAGTCAGTCAAATCCTTGACGTAAGAAAGTCACCAATAAAATTTTTGATGAAACTCTGGAGTGCACAAATCCAGAACTGGCCCTAAGAACTTACTAGGTCAGAAAGAACTACAACAGATCTTCAAACTCATAGCCTTTTCAAAGACAAGCCAACACTAACACCATGGGCACCAGGACTCTGACACTACATAAAGACCAGTGCCGAGCTCTCTTTTTGAGAAGGCACATTCTTACCTGACCTGTGCATAAGACTTGTTTTTGTATGTATAAAAGGAAGCTAGGATTCCACGTTGACAGGAGGTTTAGGGGGGAAAACAAACAAACAAAATGGATTTGAGATAAGGACCATAGCAATGGAATACGTAAGAATACTAGAGAATCACTTGCTCTTTTGAAGAAAAGCATGTTTGTATATGCAAGTACTGCAAAAATAAGCTTGCAAGGGCAGTTTATATAGCTATATTAACACTGTGGTCTTGAACAGATCTTATATCGCTGAGAGTAATCACTTGATAGCTGCTAACTCTAGAAAAGCAGTAAAATTGTTTTATTTTGAGACTGTTACCCTTGTTCTCAACACCACCGATTTTCCATCTGGAATACATATCCTCTTCTTATATCCTTTCCTGCGGCAAGAATTTGCACTTGGAGCAGCTAAATATATTATAATATTATGGCTACAACTTGAAGACCTTTGTGAAGCTGCAGCACCCTAGGACTGTCACACATCAACACCACCCTGAAGACAAGCAAATGCATTTTCTACATAATCCTGTTTCACAAAATCCAGGAATGAAGGCACCCCCAATACCACATGAAAGGACCCTGAGTCTGCACGCCATAGAGCTGACTGCTGAACAGAGTCTGTTCACCTGTTCAGAAATGTCAATAGAACATAAGAAAGGTAATTTTGTGAGGATTATTATTTTAGATTGGCAATAACAAAAGGTGGAGTAGGTGGGGATTTCACTTTCTTTTCATTCTGGGTCACTAGTTTATAGCTTTCTGCAACTTTGCTTTTGTACACTAGTCCAAATTTCCTTCTGTATTCTATTGAAAATGCTGTGTCAGAAGGGCTATTTTCTTTCCTTTTCATGCCCTCACCTTTCGTTTATTTAAACAACTGATTCCCCTGTTCATGATAAATAAAATATTGTGAGAACTCAACAGGCTTGTAGACTTTCCAGCTGTATTTCTGCTCTGAACTGTGGGTACTTGAAAGCATGATGGTACCAGGGATAACACTCAGACTTTCAGCTCTCAAAGTATAATAGGATTTTTAGGTGCAGGAACCATGATGCTCCCATAAGCAGCTCTCATTTCACGCCCTCACTACCCTGAGTTCCAGGCTAGTTCTCCAGTATATTCATAAAAGTCTTCATTGTAGAAAGGCTAATGTTTAAGGAGAGTTAAATCATTTATATAAACAACTAACTACAATCAGAAGTACTGTATTAAACATCACTCTCCTTACTCTTATCCTTACTGACAGCATTACATGAGAAGA
Source organism: Orthonyx spaldingii (assembly GCA_013397795.1). Classification (NCBI taxonomy): domain Eukaryota; kingdom Metazoa; phylum Chordata; class Aves; order Passeriformes; family Orthonychidae; genus Orthonyx; species Orthonyx spaldingii. Next base: position 268,181 of record VZTJ01005000.1, read on the forward strand.
TTTAGTAACACTCCTAGATGATGTTCCAAGGCAAGGAAAATGGACAAGTGGCAAAAGTCTTACTGTTCTCAGTGTATCACAAATTTAATTTTGTCTTACTGCTAATATTTAAGCTTCTTTCTTGTCACCTAGAGACTTGCAGCACTGCCACTGTGGGAGCCCATCATTTAACTTTCCTCACAGAATTCATAGCAACAACTTGACTCATCGCCATTCTAGTGACTCACTCCTGCCACTCGATATACATCACTTTAATTTTAAGTCACACAAAACCATCTGAGTGACAGCCAGCAGCAGCCCTATGATTTTCTGGCTTCTGCATCATTACATTTCTCTTCTTAGCACTTCTTAGTGCTCACATGTCTTCACTACACAAAAAAAGTAATTTAAAAAAGTAATTTCTATTAACATAACAAAAAAATCCAGATCCTTTACATGCACACAGAAAAAAAAGAGCCTTTCCACTTGATTGTATCAAAGCACTGCAGAAATGGTCATGAGAAGTTCTCATTGCCACCATAAGAGATCTAAAGCTGATGCTTGCAAACAGTTTTCAGAGACTGACAATAACCTAAGCACTAGCGGAGCACTTTAAAACATTGTAGAGGAGCACTGTAAGCTCCACACTTATGATAAGGCCTACTATCTCCTTGTTTCATATCTTCAGGGCAAAAGACGGAAAGAAGTAAATAATCAGAAATGACATCTAAGCTCCTTTGCTTTCATGCCAGGGAGATGGTAGTCTCTTCCCAAATTTAAGCACATACCAAAGGTTTGACTTTGGTGACACTATCTGAGACCAAGATAAGCAAATTAATTAACCCTTCTCTGATGGTAGAGAGGTTTTTTAACCCATAGAGGCTGAAAGTTGCATGAAAGTAGCTGGGAGGTGGAGCCAGGCATCTGTCTGCTTCCATTTACCTCTTTTTGAGGAAAGCATGAGTACACATGCCTGGTGTAATGGCAGCAGGGGGGCTTAGGTCAGCCCAGGTGGGCTGGCTTGGGGAGCCAGCTGGCAGGCTCAAGATGGCCACCCATAAACAAGCAGTGAATGAAGTAGGTGGAGGAACAGCTATGAATATTCAGGAGATGCATGTGCTTTTAGTACTCTGAAACTTACTGCCATGCATCTTCGTGGTCACTTGATACACATCCAGAAGAGGCTGTGGAGTCTCTATCCACAGAGATATTCAAATCCCACCTCGACACAGCCCTGAGCAACCTGCTGTAGTTGACTCTCCTTTGAACAAGGTGAAATGATCTCCAGAGGGCCCTTCCCACCTCAACTCTTCTCTGAGAATGACTTATATAGTGCACAGAAATAGACCATTGCCCCCTGCATACAATGCCTTGAGAACGCAACATGCAAACGCATTACAGTCTTCAGGAGCAGTACTTAATTGTCAAAGGTATCAGTAACTGCTGTCAGCAACTCAGCAGGAGCGTTTCAGTTCCTGACAAATGGCCAGTGCCACTCCCCAGTTAGACATTCCCTGCTAAATCATAATATTCCGCTTCTACAATCTTGTGGTTTGACTCAGGATTTCTTGAATTTCAAAGAAACCACAAAATGAAACACTGAGGATCCACTTGGTTTGGTAGCCGGCACTACAGATTATATTTCAATCCTATTGGGCATATTTTGTGATATATTTCAAAACAGGGTAGGAAGATGAGACTTTGAGTAGATGGAGGATGTGTCTGCCTTTTGTCCTGTAGTCTTCCCCCTAGACAAAAATGAACAAGCACTGATTTCAATGGACAGTTTATCCTTTCCAGGGATAAACTGGATAAATTTAATCTAGCTAAAGATTGTCATAAGAGAACAGTAACCCTAAGTCTTTCCTTTGTCTTGCTGCTCAAATCTAAATAGTGATGGTCATATTTGGGGACTGGAGAGCTAATGGCTCCTATTTTTAAGTTATTAACCTTCCTAAACAGTGAGAACTTTCAGAAGTTTCCCATAATCCACTCATGATTGTTTTCAGTATAGTGTTAAAAGGAAAATTTAAGTGCAACGCGGACCATTACGCAAGGCTAACATTTGCATGTCCCAGCAATGAAAAAAATGCAATCATACAGTGTTTGGTTTTATAACCAAAAAAGAGACTTGGCAGGATATTGTCTCTCTCAAATATTGGCAAATAACTGGTCAGGACATACCTGTAGGCATGTGTGAGAATGAAGAGATGGGTCCAGAGAAAGAGAAAAAAAAAGAGAGGGGTGTGGAAGGAGGAGAGAGGGATAGCTTATAGCCACAATTATCAAACCGACAGGTCCCATATCATTAACAGAGGACTAATTACTTCAGAGGACTACTTCATTGGCTCCAAAATTGCAGAATATTGCAATATTGTGTGACTAGTCAGAAGCCGTTAGTTTCATCACTGGCAATAACTGGGCAAACTGAGTTTAGGGAGCTCTGCAAGGAGTGAAGGAAGTAGACCGCTCTCACCCTTCTCTTTTCTTTTTAAGAATGATTTGTGTTGTAATGGATCTTAAAGATCATTCAGTCCCAACCCCCCTTCACTGCAGGGGCAATTTCCACTAGACCAGGTTGCTGAAAGTCCCATCTAACCTGGCCTTGAACACTAGCAGGGATGGGGCATCCACAGCTTCTCTGTTCTGTTGCAGTGTCTCACCAACCGCATAGTGAAGAACTTCTTCTTTTATCTCATTTAAACCCACCCTCTGACAGTTTTAAACCACTCCCCCATGTCTTATCACTACATACCCTTGTAAAAAGTCCATCTCCAGTTATCCTGAAGGATCCGTTTTGGTTGGACTCAATCCAACAGGTCCATGTCCTTATTATGTTGGGGATCTTGGAGTTGAACATGGTATTATTCCAGGTAGGGTCTGATGAGAGTGGAGAAGAGAGGGAGAATCACCTGTACCCCCTCCTCATACAGAGCATTGTAGGAGGCCCTTCTGTACACACAAGCACAGTCTTTGGTCTTCTGCTCAGTCTCCACACCATGAAAGCCACAAAAAGCTCCATATCATCTTTTAAGTACCAAAGCTTCACTACCAGGTAAATTCTTCATGCTGAGCCACATGGGAAGACAAAGTAGCAAAACCTCTTTGTCTTCAGCTTCCTGAAGTTGAAACCTGAGTAATGTCTGGCTTGCTAATGGTTATTAAAAATTGTTAGAATAGTTTATACTATGATATTTTTCTCTACAGGTTTTTAAGTTAAATAACTTTGCAGGCCAAGGAATGTATACAGAGACCAGAAAAACCTTAAAGTTCACTCAGGCAAGTGACCTGTCTTCACAAGGCACCTTGTCCAGGTGGAGCAAAAGAACAATGCTCACAGAGACAGTTTTTAGAAGCACTAGGAGCACATGAAAAGGAGCCAGACTGATCAATTACTTCTATTCCGAACAGCGTGTCTGCAGCATATTTTCTAAACAACACCAAGTCAACTTTGCCAATTATACAAGTCCAAATGCACAAGAATAAAAAGACTACTTTTATAAAACCTTAATTGGAAATTCTTTTAAAATCCTTTAATCTTACAACTATGGCATACTGTGAAATAGTTCCTATTACAGCTTCTTTTGAGGATTTTCTAAAGCACTAATCACAGATCTAGCTGATACTACTTAAGTGAATAGAAGTTTTATTTGTTAGCCTCATGCCTACCTTTGAAAACCATGAATTTGAAAACCCATCCCTTAAGTAACAACAAAAAAGTAACAGTGTACATTCAACAACACATTGCTAACAATAAAGAATACCCAGAAGCAAAAAGTATGGTTGAATGGATACTGTAAAACATAGGGAAGTGACAGTTCTGCAAGCAAATGAAATGCTGAATGCCTGAAGAGCTGATTTTCAGGATTTCCATTGCATGGTTACTGTTCTAACTTGTACTTGTGCAAGAGAAACTGCTATGATGGTTGAAATCCGGCTGCTGAAGTCTTAAACCAAGTTGCTTTCACAGGCAAGAACAGCCACAATTATAACTGAAGTGGGGACTGTTGTAAGAGCATTCCTTGGGTCCCAGTTCACTGAAATAGACAAGCTTTTAAGCTTACACTTATGACTTTCGTTGCTTTAACTGGCACAGAATCAATGGATAAAAACAACAAAATTCTCTTGAGTAAGGACATGGATGTACAAAAAATGTGTAAAAGCTGCAAGTACAGCTTGTTTCAATTTTGGGAAACAATGTTTGTGCAGCAATAACAGTGTCCCTATGTATGATTCATGCTTTTACATATGTTTGGCAAAACAAATGCATACAAACATAAAAACTCATATACCTTTATCCGGTGCAATGCTGCCAGTAGCACTTCTGAAGTATAGAAGAGCTCAAAGCTCTTGAACCAAGCAGAGAATGCATAGGTCAGTCATCAGACAGGCTACATAAGCAGAGAGTTGGACACAATGATCTCTTTCAAAGCTCTTCCTAGTCCTGAATAATGACCCTGTGTTGATGAACACAAGCAAGAACTTTGTTGATGCTGATAACTCTTTGAAATTAGATGTCAGAGCAGCCATCCTCATGTTGCCCTCAGTTTGGCTTTAGGTATGATTCCACATTAAGGTAATCCAATTCAAACACAAGATGATACACGATTTTTCCCTCCTAGCTGTAAATATGCATATGCTCCCTGGCTGCTCCAGACAACTGATGTGGCAAAAACCATTGGGACCCGTTCTTTTACTAGATGGTTTTCTGGACAAGCAATAACTCCAGCTAGAGTCAGGAAATAGGTGGACTTCATGCACGAAACAAATGGTGTCTGACCACAAAAGGCAATCATATTCCTGAAACCTTCCTTCCACAATCCAGAAGGCTCTCTTCCACAGCCATCACCCTCTCTCAAACAGCAGCCTTTATCAGATACGAGTTTTTGGTCAGAGTACAAACAGCATGCATGTATTTTCAGTTCATCAGCACTCTAGGTCAAAAGCTTTCCATTACAGCCTCCTCCTATTTTGGCTGTTCTGCTTTTCCCCCATGTGGTTCTGGAAGGTCTTACAGTTCTAAAATTTTCATAAATTTTAATCAAGCTATGAAAGAGCAAAATAGTTTTTCTCCCAGATTTAGAAGCAGTACAGCAAACCAACTTGAAAGAAGATAATTTCCTGCAAGTATAGAAAAATAAATTTTAAAGCTAGCCAACTTTGAGTTTTCTGTGTCAATTAAGAGATGTCTCATGCCCAGTGATGGAGTGCAGCAAAGTACTTGTAAAACACCATAATGAAAAAAGACATTGCAAGAGTAGGCACTTTCATCACCGAGAAGCTTTCAAAATATCTGGAATTCAGACAGTGGGTAGAGGGAGAAGACATAATGTCCACAAACTGATAAAATTAAACTGCAAAGCATATTGTTTTGATGAATCCAGAGCTGCCCAAGGCCTGCAAAACACAAGTTGAAGAGATTTAACAGCTTTAACTGTCTAAGCAATATTCTTTGATCAAGTACATTTCCAAAGCACGAAATCCCTGCCACTTCAAGAGAAGATTAAGGAGTTTCTCTGCACAAAGGCTGGGATTCTGCAGGAAGAAGTCCAAAGGACCATTTGGGAAAAAGTGAGCTCTCTGCTGACCATGGAAGCAGCCTCAGTATTGATTTTCAGCTTCCATAGCTGAATTTTTCCCTTAGACATCAGGAACTCTACTTTATTCCTTTTTGTTCATTTAAAAAAGAATTGATTTCACTTTTGCATCTAGAAATGTCCTGTCTGACAGATAAGACATAAATGCATATCCTGATACATCCAGATTTGTGTAAAGGAAAAAAAAAAAAAAAAAGAAAAAAAGAGCTGTTTGTGAATCAGTTCAAATTTTTTGCCTGCCCATTCTATTAATTCTTGCTCCGAGGTTGTTTCTCTGGCTTGTTTGGAAATGTACTGAAATTACAACTGTCTGCTGCATTTGCAGCAAACCTCCTTGGTTTGTTCAGAAAATAAAATTTTGTTTAAAAAAAAAAAAAAGAAAAGCAAAGCTGTTAAACTAAAAGTTTCAGCACAGTCTATAAAATAATTTCAAAATTTATTGTTTCAGAAAGAAAGGAACATATTTAAGTTTAGATTTACGTGTGTTCTCTTAGGCAAGAGGGAACCCATCTGATAGGAAGACACACAAATACAAATAAAGCACAGCTGATTTGTAGTAACTGAGATATCAGGCAAAATGCAAGCTCTAGTCAGCATTTGAATACTTTTTATTTGATCTTCCACATGGAAACAATTTGAATTGACAGGGAAAACTCCACTATTTCTCGGAGTTTTCTTTTGATGGTGGTGGTGGGCTTTTTTGTTTTATGCGTTGGTTCGTATCATCTCCTTTCCCCTCTATCAACCTCTATGAATCTCAACTCTTCCCTGCTCTGAGGCCACATCTGGAGTGCTGCGTCCAGTCTGGGCTCCTCAGTACAAGAGAGACAAGGAGCTAGTGGAGAAGGGAAGACTGAGAGAGAATGCCATTAATGCATATACATATCTCAAGGGTGGGTGCAAAGAGGATGGTGCCCGACTCCTTTCAGTGGTGCCTGGCAACAGGAGGAGGAGCAAAGGCCATAAACTGAAACACAAGAAATTCCACCTCAACACAAGGAAGAACGTTACACTGAGGGTGGCAGAGCACTGAACAGGCTGTCCGGGGAGGTCATGGAGACTCCGTCTCTGGAGACATTCAAAACCCCCTGGATGTGTTCCTGTGTCACCTGCTCTGGGTCACCAGGGGGCTTGAACTGGATGATCTTCAGATGTCCCTTCTAACCCCAACCACTCTGTGATTCTGTAGTCTACCTCAAGATTACCTATATATGGAATTACCTTGAAAACTAAACTCTAAAGCCACTTGAAAGGAGAAAAGTGAGGGATGCATGGAAACCAGCTGTATTCTATATTCTTTTAGATTTAGAAAAAAAATCAATGAAAGGACTCAAAGACACCCTTGGAGGTTCAACAAGCACTAAATATATATATAAAGAAATGTAAGTGTATAGAAGGTATTCAACATTCATTTCACAAGAATCTGTTTTTTCTTTAGATGACTGGCTCATAAATCAGCAGTATGCTTCAGGAAACCACACAAGGACACCACATCAATTTTTAAATGACTACAGGCAAATGTATGTTTTGCCACATGGAAAGTTTTGTCAGAAAATATTCAGGTTGATATTTTCAGAGCGTACTGTCAGTATGAATTATCAGCAATACACATTACCACAAATGTTCAATTGCACTAAATATATGACTAATTTCTTATTTGATTGAATGGCCACACAGACATTCCTTAATATGGGATCTGCTACACTGACAGCAGATGGTGGTACCTAACTTGCTTGCATTTGGTAACAGGAAAGTGTTTCTTTTTCAAAAAGAGGTTCTGTGAAGAGAAGCATGTTTCCCCTTTTGACCTCTAGAATGGTTCCCCAAAAATGACACTCTCTTCCACTGCAGTCAGGTCGAGCTCTGATTAAATCTACACAATTGAAATAATGAAAGAAGGTACCTGGTTGAGTACTAATTTCCAGAATCTCTCGCTCAGAAAGAAAAAGAATTTCCTGGAAGTTCATGTTCTTATGGCACTCTATAATGAACCAAACCCCAGAACAACAAAAAAGGGAGGAAACCCCTCCCCACTGCACACAGATACTTGGGCTTCAGCTGCAGTGCAAGACTGAAACACTGCAGCAGGTTGAAATGAACCCTTATTTAGCAAGGGCCTTTCAGCAGAAACCCTGACCACCTGGAGCAATGTCTCAAAGACTCTGTCTCTCTTAAAAACTACAATTAAGGCTAGAAATGGCGTTTCAGAAACAGGGTCATAGATTGGGAAGGATTTGGGGACGTGTGTGAATGTATGAACAAGGGTATGTTTTTTCACATATTCAAGATACACTTGTACAGCAACACAGCAGACTAAATCCAGGTCTGAAAGATTCTTTCTGTGTTTCTTTTGTCTGATTGAATACTATTTTTTCATGGCAATGAAGTGGAATACAACATTAGCTATCTTATGAAGCAGCATCAAAAGAAAAGTATGAGATTAATAAAGTACAAGGATAATTAGATGATACTTTACCAAATAGTAAAGACTCATAGGAAAGAGCACAATATTTCTGTTTTAGCTGAACCATACACCACTAAGACCAAAAGAAACCCTAAAAGCCAACATCACTTTACCTACATATGAATGCATCATAAGCCTAATCCTTCAAGGATTTTTTAAAGATTATCCTTAGGGTAAATACTCATATTTCATTCACAAGGCTGTTGAAATACAAATAAAAGTATCTCTCTTATTTGGCAACCCTACTGGCCTGAGAGATGGTGAACTATGACTGGTCTGAAACTCCATCTTCTCTCTTCTCACTTCAGGTTATCCTTGACTAAATCATCAAAACTTAATTCTATGTATGCACACTACTGCTCTCCTAAGAGGTCACTTATTTATGCAGTAAGGAGAATGAACATGTTGTTCTGACCCTGTTGTTACACTGACTTCTTCCAGCAGTGCAGCAGCTGAATGGTTGTGACTGCGATCTTCATCACTTCAGCTTTCAGCCTCCAGGCAAAAGAGTTGAAAGCTGGTAGAGCAACATGAAACTATGTATACACTAGCTGAGAACCAGGAACTAGAAAGAACAGCACAGGGCTGGCCAGGGATTAGTAATCAAATACAATACAGAGAATTTAAATGATGCTCATAAAGATCACTTACTGGATTTTCAGTCACTTTAGTTGCCAAGAGTAAACAACTCCCTGGAGACAGCTTAAAAACTGCACTCGGAAGAAAGCCAGAACAGGCTCCTGCTGATGCCAAAGTCTGTGGGGCTCAGGACCACTGATATTTACTAGACAGTATTTACACCAGGCTGAAAAATGCATGAACTTCATTCTCTTTCAGCTTTGAGTAGAACTGATGCATTGCTATCCCCCATTCTGGATTACTCAGTAAAAGACCAACCAGATCTATCAATCACCTCACCCCTTAAGAAATCTTACCTACAGACCAGCAAGGCAGAGGGTGGAAAAAACCAGATAATTTTAACATGAGGGCTTGCATTATTTACATCTCCTTCACACTGAGTTTACAACAGCTTAGCTCACAGGTGCTCCTTTTCATTGACACAGATCTAAACAGGACAGGAAGTATTGGTGCTTTTCAGACAAATACTGAGGGACAAATATTCTTGTGTCTTCAAGGGATAACTCCACATTGGCAGCAGCACAGAAAGGCATCACAGCAGGGAAGCCCTGAAGGGCAGACTTATTCCCTGACACATGAGTAGAGCACAGCTGGCACTGAGACATATAAGTGACCTCAATGCTCCTTGGACTAAACATCTACCCCAGCTGGACACACATCCCAGCAGGAGGACAACTGCTCAGCAAGGTCCAGACTGACCACATGGGCAAAACAGGTCTTCTCATCCTGTGAAGTAGAAAGGTGAAACAGTGACCTTCTGCTCTGAGAGGCATGATGCTGAGTACCTTTTCCTCCTACCCCCCCCCCCC